>BLSH010269269.1:907363-929657 GCA_018402905.1 Glandirana rugosa
CTGTCAATTTTTTTTATGGATTAAATCTTCGAGTTTTATGAGTGTAAATGTAATGTGTATGTTATGTCAGAAAAAAATGATGTAAATGTGTGCGTGATATATATATGTGTATGTATGTATATGTGTATATGTATGTATGTGTACATTAATGAGGGAAAAAAATGAACTTAAATGATTTTGGCAAATGGCTGCAATATAACAAAGAGTGAAAAATTTAAGGGGGTCTGAATACTTTCCGTACCCACTGTGTGTGTGTATATGTATGTGTGTGTGTGTGTGTGTATGTATGTATATGTGTATATGTATGTATGTGTATATATATAGTGCGTGTGTAAATGTAGTAAAAAAAGACTGTATTGTATGTGTAATGTAAATGTGAGTATTTTGAGCTTCTAAATTAGGTATTTTTTTTAACTGTCCTTCTAGAGATGTGAACACAGCAGTCATGGAGCTATTGATCATGACTTACGCACTGAAGACTTCATGCGCCAAGAACATCATTGGAGTTATTCCCTATTTTCCTTACAGCAAACAGTGCAAAATGCGCAAGAGGGGGTCCATTGTTTGCAAACTGCTGGCTTCTATGCTATCCAATGCTGGTACGATGCTATGGGTCATGTATGAAATATAGTTTGCACTCAGTTGTGTATATTAACAATTTAGTTCTGTTTCAAGTGTGAACAATTCTGAGATTATTGCCTCCCCAGCATGATGTCTACATAGCACTCTTCAGGAAATTTTCCTCTGGTAAATGCCACAAAATGCAAAATCAAATTGTATTATGTGAGTGCCAGCTGGTTGTACCTTCAATTGCACTTCTAAAATTCTGTTCTTGTCCTGCATTCATCAAGGTTTCAGTGATTGACCTTTTTGTTTTTGCTGTTTGCTTCTGTTGAAAAATCTGCACAGTTAATGCCTACTAGCTGCGAGTGAGAAGTGCATACAAAAGATGGGCACAGTTAGGAACATGAACAAGTACTAAACCTGTGTGACGTAATGAACGCTCCTTTAGTAAAGACAGTCACTTTATAACTGGACATAGTGATAGTTTCTCATTAAAGTAGTATTCGCTCCCGAAGGGGACGGAGTGGTCATGGAGATTGTGCAAACTGTTGCCCTATATCATTAATCAACGTGGATCTAAAAATTATGACTAAAAGTTTAGCCACCAGACTCAACTTCTTCCTTCCTCAATACATTCATCCCGACCAGGTGGGCTTTGTTCCACACTGGCAAGTGTCGAATCAAACTTGCGCATTATTATCTCAGCTGTTCACTCTGACTTGGGACTCTAGGTCTCTGCGTAGAGGTATACTTTTATCCTTGGACTTGCCAAAGGGATATGACACAATATCATGGGATCATCTATTTTACACTCTACAGAAGTATGATTATGGCCCTAACTTGCGTCATTGCCGCGTCATACTGCGGCAGGTCAGCTTCCCTGCTCAAATCGCCATAGCAGTATGTTGGCTCGCGCAGTTGCGGGCGGGAGCGTGCCGGCGCGCTCTCACGCACGCTGCATGAGCGTGCTTGTGGGTCGGGCGGATTCTTGTGTCCACCGTTGACCCGCCATCACCTGTTAGAGGCAGAACAGGGATCTGCGATGTAAACATGGTGGATCCCTGTTCTGTGAGGGGACATGACACAGATCTGCTGTTCCCACTGATGAACAGTTAGATCTGTCATGTCCCCACCAGCCCAGCTCCCACACAGTTAGAACATGCTCAGGGAACACACTTAAAGCGGTAGTAAACACAGCCCAAGAAACTAAATTCAAGCAATATTTAAATACCACATAACATTAGAAATATAAATAGCCTACATGCAATTGATATAAAGCTTCTTACATGGCATAAACGAGCACTTTTAAATCGGTCCGGTAGGGTATAAAACGGTGCCATTGTGACTGCTGGCTTCCGCGTCTTTATTAGAATATATTTCTGCCCTCAGAGTAGATGCCGGTAATCTCACGCATGCGCATTAGTTACAATAGCCAAGCCTCATCTTTGCTTCATCTCACCATGGCAACACATCTTTCTTCACAACACCTGTGATGTACTGAGTTACATGGACACCAGGAAATCCTTGTCAATGCGAAAGTCTTATTGAGAAGTATCGCATTAGGTCGGGGTTAACGACATCTCAAGGAGATGACGCAGCCCCGGCATAGACGCTGAATTTTTCCAGCAGCCTTAACTTGCTGGAAAATGAGGGGCTAACGGCGCATGCGCTGCTGATGTCATCTATGGAAAAATAATAGATTTCACTGAAAGGAAGCAAGTAAGGAGAGATCAGACACTGGGACTGTAGTCGTAATAACAGTAGTGATCTTTACATTGAAAACAATAGAAAGGGGTATGCAACCGCTTTAATCCCTTCCCTGCCAATGACATTTATACAGTAATCACTGGCTATTTAAAGCTCTGATTGCTGTATAACTGTCATTGGTCCCAAAAAAGTATCAGTGTCTGATCTGAATGCCGCAGTCCCAATAAAAATCGCAGCTCGCCGCCATTACTAGTAAAAAAAAAATTAAAATGCTATAAATCCATAGTTTGCAGACACGATAACGTCTGCGCAACCTACGCCTATTGCGAGATAGATATAGATAGATATATATATATATTTTTTTTTTACCAAAGAGATGTAGAATACATATCTGCCTAAACTGATGAAAGAAAAATATATATATATATTTTATCATCATTTTCAAAATTGTCGCTCCTTTGTTTATAGCGCAAAAAAAAACTGCAGAGGTGATCAAATGCCACCAATAGAAATTTTGTTTGCGTACAGCATCGCACGACCGTGCAATTCAGTTAAAGTGGCGCAGTGCCGTATCGCAAAAAGTACTCTGGTCTGGAAGGGGGCAAATCCTTCCGAGGCTGAAGTGGTTAAGGATGTTGTATGAGAATCCTCTAGGCCCCTTGTCAGTAAAAGGCTGCAGATCCCAAGCCTTGCACATATTTAGTGGTACTAGACAGAGATGCCCCTTCTCTCCTCCTATTTGTTAGCATTGGAACCGTTCGCGATCAAGATTAGGAAGAATCTTGATATTAGATGGCATCTTTTGTGGAGATAGGGAACACAAGTGTTTTTTCCCGATGTTATCTTGATGCTAATATCTTCACCCATTGTCATTATCCCCAATTTGCAAGCCCTCTTAACATGATTCTCTGCCGTATCAGATCTGAAGGTAAATCATACGTAATCTCAGGCTCTAAATTTTGTTTCTAGATGATCAGATGATCCAGACTGTGCAGAGACATTTTGACTTTAGTTGACAATCAGATTCTCTGCCCTATCTAGGCATCCACCTGACCCCTTACCTGACCATTAACTACCCGGTTCCCGACCGCGCGCCGTGTTTTCACGGCAGCAGTCGGGGAGCCCTGCACGAATCGCCGTAAATAAGCGGCGATTCGCATTTGGCCACCAGGGGGCGCGCGCGCACCCGCCGCACTCCTGGGGAGTGTGCCTGCGGCTCGGGCGGACCCGATGTCCGCCGGCGAGCCGCGATGAGCGGCTACAGGGAAAAGAACGGGGAACCGCCGATGTAAACACGGCGGTTCCCCGCCCTGTCAGTGGGGCATGAGAGATCTACTGATCCCTGTCACTGGGATCAGTTGGATCTCTCATGTCCATGTTAGCCCAACCCCCCCACAGTAAGAACACACCCAGGGAACACACTTAACCCCTTCACTACACCCTGCAGGTTAACCCCTTCACTGCCAATGACATTTATACAGTAATCAGTGGACATTTAAATTTCTGATCGCTGAATAAATGTCATTGGTCCCAAAAAAGTGTCAAAATGTTCCGACATGTCCCCCCCAATATCGCAGTACCGCTAAAAATCGCAGATCGCCGCCATTACTAGTAAAAAAAAAAAAAAACCCCAGAAATGAATTCTCCTCATCCGTAAACGCGGCCACTTTTGCGCAAACCAATCAATAAACACCAATTGCGATTTTTTTTTTTTTTTTTATCGCAAATATGAGGAATTATATAAATCGGCCAAAAACGGTGAAAAAAATGTTTTTTTATATTTTTTTTTTTGGATTTGAATTTTAGCAAAAAGTAAGAAATTTGGGTTTTTTTGCAAAATGGTCCCTCTTCTTTTGTTTATAGCGGCGATAAGAAATGACGCAGAGGCGATCAAATACCACCAAAAGAAAGCTCTATTTGTGGGGAAAAAAGGACGCAAATTTTGTTTGGGTACAACGTCGCACGACCGCGCAATTGTCAGTTAAAGCGACGCAGCGCCGAATCGCGAAAAGTGCTCTGGTCCTAAAGTGCAAAATTCTTCCGGGGCTGAAGTGGCTACCAAAAGAATTGCCTTCCCATCTATAAGCAACTAATAGCAGATATGGATTGACGTCTCACGCCTCCACCTTCTTGGTTTTGGTTCTTATGTGTACAGAACCATACCGATTGCAATATCTTCAGATTTGTCAAAGTTTCAAAATAAGGTCTTGTCATTTATTTGGGGAAATAAAAGGCCCAGGCTCAACAAATGTACATTGCATACCCCCAAATTTAGGCCCTTACCTTTTGTTAAATACCTTTGAGGTTGCTCAAATGGCACAATTGATTCATTTTCACACTCCCAAATCTTTTTCTCCCATGGATGTCTATAGAATCTTACTCATATCCCTCTGTGTCAATCAGTCACTTAGTGTGGCTACCGGCTCGAGATAGGCCCCCCATACTTTGCCCTACTTTATCCTTTTCGCTGAGCTTGTGGGACAGACTGTGCTCCTCATATAAATTCAAATCTGCTCACACTCCTCTGGCGCCTTTTATTTGTCAACCCACAGTTTACCCAGGGTCTCGTCCCATTGATGTTTAAATGTTGACAGAATAAGGGCTTTTTCAGGATTGCAGATGGGATAGATCGCAGTCAACTTTGCACACAACAATGATTGTGAGAGAAATATTGGTTCCCTGATACGGAAATTTACTGATACATACAACTTTCTCACTTCATCACTTACCTAAAACACAAGAGTGACCTGTCCTGCATGACTGCTTTTGAATCTTTGTGCAAGAATTTTGATAACTGGTCTGGTCATATTTCAGCATTGTTAAATCTTTTTCTGTAGATGTAGAGTGCGCTCCCTTGTCCTCTGTGATGACCTTTAAAGTGAATAACTCAACGCTAAGTTCATTATATGGACCACTTCTGTATTTGTACATGTTGATCTTATCCCCCCTTAATCTTCTCGAGATAATAAATTCAGTTCCTCTAATTTTTCCTCATAGCTGAGCTCCTCCATGTCTCGTCAGTTTTGTTGCCCTTTGCACTTTCTCCAGTTCCCCCTTTTGTGAACTGGTGCCCAAACCTGATTAAGAGATTAAATCACCTGGTGAAAGTGCTTAAGGTGTTTAGTATCACTTTAAATCCATGCTGTACCGCTTGTACTAGACTTAACTGAGTGTTAAAAAACAGAACTCTGGAATCTGTGCCCAAAATTAAGGCAGTCAAAGGGAAAAGTACTAGTCAGCAACATTGCCTTGTGGTTTTTGTACAGCTGATTTTAGTCAGTCACTCACCATGCATAGAGATCATTTTGTTTCCTCATGTCAGAGCCTCCAGCAAGGAGTACAGCCAGCCGCTTTTTTTTTTCCCTGAGCCGAGCCTTCAGAGGCAGCAGTGGCTTAGATCTCACACTAGATCTATAGTTAAGAATTTTAGGACACACTCATACCAGGAAATGTATTACTTTTCTTTTTTTCCTGGAGGCGTTCCAGACAAAAGGTACGTTCTTCAGGGTGATTTTGAGGCACACTTAACCTTTTATAAATTTTCTCTAACACAGCAAATCTTTACAGTTTGTGTTCAGTTACACTTTATTAGCTCATGTGTATAATTTGTATGTTAACATTAAAGCGTTTGTTAACCTAAAATAAAAAATTAGATTCTGTCCCTTTTAAAGCATGTTATACAGTAGGGGTGCTGAAGTTAATTGATGCACCGCGATTTGGCCGTCCACGATGTGGCATGGATGCTGCGACTGGCCATAATCGTTTGGTGGGTGATGTCATCCCGACATGCCCTGCCCCGTACTCTACTGGTTTTAAAATAGCTGTATCTTAATGAATCCCTGTTACTGTGCATTAAGCGCCCCCACTGTACATGCTTCTTGATATGTAGCCACATACTGCATTTCTCACGGTGCCTCTCGGCACTCTTGACTTCCCGGCCCTCCTCTCTCCTCTCGTCCCGGCTGACGTGAGGAGAGGAGAGAGGTGGGCTGGGAAGTCACGAGTGCCGAGAGGCACCGTGAGAAATGCGGTCTGTGGCTACATATTAATTAAGAAGCATGTACAGTGGGGGAGCTTAATGCAGAGTAACAGGGTTTCATTAAGACAGTTTAACACCTGGCCACCAATCCCTACCCAGCATCACCCACACCCCTCACTACCACCCACACCCAGCATCACCCACTGATACTCATCTGCATCCACACCCCTCACTGCCACCCACACCCCTCTTCACCCAGCATCACTGACACCCACACCCCCCTACTCTCAGCCACTGACACCCATCTACACCCAGCTTCACCCACACCCATCACCATCAACAACCATCACTACCCAGCATCACCCCCACTACCACCCACAATCCTCTACACCCAGCATCGCCCACTGACACATCATCATCCAGCATCACCCACTGACACATCACCCAAACCACCACCCACACCCCTCTACACCCATCATCACTGAATCCCACACCCCTCTACACCCATTATTCCCCAGACTCCCTCATCCTTCTGTTCCTATCCATGGATTTCCCCATCCCCAGACTTCCCCCATCCTTCTATTCTTGTCCACAGATTCCTCCATCCCCAGACTCCCCCATCCTTCTATTCTTGTCCACAGATTCCTCCATCCCCAGACTCTCCCATCCCTCTATTCCTGTCCATGGATTCCTCCATCTCCATCCCCAGACTCCTCCATCATTCCTTTCTTATTCATGGATTCTTCCATCCTTCAGTTCCTACCCTCCCTTGTATCCTAATCGTGATACATCACGGAATCGAATCGTTGACCAGATCGTAATCGAATCGTGAGACCAGTGAAGATGCGCACCCCTATTCTACAGCACAGTGCTTGTGCTGTGTAATTTGACCCCCTGTATCACCTGAAATACCTGGCTGATCCTGCCAGTTTCTACCCTCCCCTCTGTAAACTAACTACGGTTTATCATGGCTGCTGAGCCCTGACACCACGGTCAGTTTTACGCGCCTCCGTCACTTGCAGCTCTCCTGTCCTCTCCCCCCACTGCTGGAATAACCTGTACATATGTATATACTATCAGTGCTGTCTCTTAATGCAGTGTGCCCCTGTGTGTGTGTGCTCTTTATTAAAAAAAAAAGCTGATTATATCCTATTTCTCAGCGCCGATCGGCAGTCATGTGACCGGCCAGCTCTCTCCTCCCCTCCTGACTGACGTCAGTGGGGGGCTCTCGGCCCACTCACTGTGCATCTGTCAGATGGGAAGAGCATGAGTGCCGATTGGTGCTCAAATTCGGTATAATAATTATAAAAAAAAAAAAAAAATCACATACAAGGGCACACTGCATTAAGAGACAGCACGTTAACTAATTTTGGAGGATTATGTATTTTAATAAAAAGTAGGGGTTTTTTTTTGTTTTTTTTAGTTTGGAGAGAATGTCATTCTGTGTTTATTCTTTTACTGTCCAGGGTTGACTCACATAATCACAATGGACTTGCATCAAAAGGAGATCCAAGGGTTCTTTAATTTTCCTGTGGACAACCTCCGAGCTTCTCCTTTCCTGCTACAGTATATACAAGAAGAGGTGGGCAACCACAACAATACAATCCAGTCGCTTTTGAGTTGTCCTCTACAATCCCGCTAGTGTTAACAATTGCAGTCATGCAGCCTCCTTCTCATTTCTACTGTTCTATTCCTTTTTCAGATTCAGGATTACAGAAATGCAGTAATAGTTGCAAAGTCTCCTGATGCAGCAAAGAGGTAACTTATTTACATAAATTATACTAGCACATTATGACAGACTTATCCGTAAAAGGTATCCCTCCAGTGGTGCACTGACAGGGCTTCAATGTTCACCCGGTCTTCCTTCCGGCTACAGGGGGCTCTGGCCATTTGAGTGGTCTAGCCGTGATGTCATCATTCCCATGCATGCGCACGGGAGTCAGAATCTCAGCACAGCACTCTGAATTGACAGTAAATGAAATTGTGAACATCTAAACGGTGCACGTTTTAGGAGTTCTTCAGGTACTAGTGACCAAGCATTGTTTACTACCCCTATAAGATGCTTTAAATGCACATATAGCACAGAGGTGTGAATTGACCTGCTATACAGGCTGTAAACACTTTAATGCTGTCTCGTGTCCAGTGGTGCTAAAGGACCTTTCCCCCTTTTTTTTAAAGGAATAAAGGTAAAAAGGTGTGCATTTATTATTTTTTTTTACTCTGCAGTCTGTAAGGTTTTGTACCCGCGATCAGCAGATTGTGAGCGCAATGCCTGGATCCTGCAGACTGAATGGCAGAGAGAATCAATCGGCTATGAGAGCACTCACCAGCGCCCTCACAGTTCATTGAGAGCTACAAGCTGTTGACCACGATTGTTGGCGGTAGATGTAGTTCATTCATTCACTAAACTGTGAATAAGTGACAAGGCCGTTTGGGTGGATCCCCGCACTGCTGCGCTGTTTTAAATTCTTACAGCTGGTGTGGGAGAAGATTCCCCACTTACTGTCACAGGGAGGAGGGGGCATGGGTGGAACATGTAACATGTTCTAAATGTGTACTTATCCTTTAAGAAAGTCACTCAGCCCTCTCATTAAATTGGTCTGGGTCTCCCTCCCAGTAATTCCTTGTGTACCTTTTTAAAGGCAGAGGCCTCCCTTGATATTTTTAGCCCGGCAGATATCTAGTACCAGGCTGCCTGCATCTGTTAAATAATGTCCTATGTACATGGCATGTTGCTGTGGCTATATGGTTATGTCCCATTCAAGTTTATGGGTTGTTGCCTAAACTAGATCTTTATCTTCACACATTGCAGGAGGCTGCAACGTGTAAGATAAGTGTGTTTCTGCTGGGTGGCTTTCTTGGAAGCTATCCCTGTACTTTAAACACCAGGATAAGGATCCTTATGTTAAAAAAAAGGGGGGGGGATTGTTGACTCGAAAATTAGTCAGTTGACTGAAAATGAAAGATTCTTATCCTCGTTTAAAAGCTTAAAGCGGAGCTTCACCCGAAAATGGAATTTCTAGCCCCCAAAACATATTTGGAATATTTGTGTTTGTTTTTTTTTTCCTTTTAAGTCAGCAACTGTAGTATTTGACTTTTTTACAAACTGACTGAAGCTCCTCTTTAATAAATATAAGCATATTGCATGAAATGCTCTTTATTCTTTAACACCAATTGCTTTGTTTACTATGGTAGGGCACAGTCTTACGCAGAACGGCTGCGTCTTGGACTTGCAGTGATACACGGTGAGGCGCAGTTTGCAGAAGTTGACATGGCAGATGGACGTCACTCTCCACCCACTGTAAAGAACGCACCTCTCCACCTAGGACTAGAGATCCCTTGTAAGTTCTCCCAGTTTCCTCAAACTATAATAAAGCCAAGTATCTTACTTTTAGTGCTGTCTGGATCCCTGGCTTTGAGATCTACTACACCTCTGCCATGTCTGTGAGGGAAGAAGCTTGGATTTTTAGCAAGCAGTTAGGCTGGGTTCACACATGCAGCCGCTGTTTCAGTGCAGGAGTCCAGTGCAGTTCTGGTCACCAGTTCAGGTGTGAATGTTCACCTGAAATCGCACATGTACCAGACTGAAAAACGCTCAGGCGTTTTTAAAGCCGCCGCCCGCACTTGTGTGAACCGGCTGCTTTGCGAAAGGCTGATATATATATATATATATATATATATATACACACATATACACACACACACACACACACACACACACACACACACACGTGGGGTTATGCTCATATCACTAGGAGTAGACTAGGCAAAATAAAACAAAAGCATAGGTTGGCCCCTCCCAGGGGGCCGTCCTCACCTTAGCATATAACCCCCTGCTAGACAATAGCATATCAGTTTTTTATTGCCTAGTGCAAGGAGATCTGGTTCCCTATGGGATCTGCATTCTTCTGAGGTTTTTCTGATGAAGACTGCTATCAAGAAGCCGGCTGGTGGTATAGAGGATATCTAGAATCCAAAAACTTTCCCCAGTCCGGCCAACATCTGTGCAAGCTACCCTTAGCCTTGGCGGGGACACGCCGCATAGGGCCATTCCGTGCGGGCTGCCAGTGGCTAATCCCACTTGAGCCCAGTGACTGGTTTGTTCCTGTCCAGGGGCCTGGCCAGCAGCATTTCTCTCCGTGGGGAGGAAAGTCTGCTCCGGGTGGCTACCGGCTGCGCCCGTCAGATCGGTGAGTGGACCCCTCTTCCATCCTAGGGGCGCGGAGAGAGGCACCTGGGCAGCTTCTGAGGTAGGCGGCCGGTGGGGGCTTATTAGTGGGGACGCATCTGGGGTTGTAATCTCCCGTCCGTCCGTCCCCCCCCCTCCCCGCGGTACCACACCCCGCACTGACCGTTTTGAGCAATGCCGTAGCTCGGCATGTTCTGATGGTAGCGGCCATTTTTCTGTAGCCCATGCGGTTTTCAGCCTGTCCTCGGGCGGCCCCCAGTGGCTTTTCTCGGTATTTCGGGGAAGTGATAAAAAGGGCAGAGGCACTTCCGTTTTTGCTCGGACAGCGTGGCTGGCAGACGCGGCGGTGCAGGCTCTTGAAGTGGAGTGTTTTTTCATTGCTCATTCCGTTCACATCAAAAAACAGCATGTATAGCTGGCTCTCCCTGGGTGCTGGTAGCGGTGGGTGCAATCCTTCCAGGTCTCTCTGGCTGATTGGTGGGGTAGAGGTGGTGGTCACACAGTGGGGGTGCCGGAAGTCTGGGATGTCAGAGGCCGGCAGTGCTATGGCAGGGGTACCTGCGGAGCAACAATCCATGCCGGGGTCCCTGGTGTTCTTGGAACAGTTGAGGGCAGTATTTGGTGAATTCTTTCACTCCGGGGGGTCCCAAAAAAACACCAGCCCCCCCGTCATTCTTCGGGGGAGGATTCGGAACCAGAGAGCGCCTCCGTGGAGCTATCAGAGGGTGAACTGATACCCTCAGAAGGTGAAGATGATCAGGGGGCTTCATCTTCGCGCGACAAAGCGATAGTGGCTGCCCTGATCACTGATATTCTCAAGTCCATGCGGCTTGACCAAGCAGGGGAGTCGCATGAGTCCGCATATATTTGTGGGTCGCTTAAGCCCCCTAGGTCCCCCAGGGCCTACCCTTATGATCAGGTTTTTTTGAACAGGCGGTGTTCAAGGAATGGCTGCAGCCGCAAAATTCCTTTGCTTTACCCAAAAGCTTTGCTGTTCGCTACCCCTTTGAGGATAGTTTTACTAAGAGATGGGCTTCCCCAGCAGTGGACCCACCGGTGGCCCGTATGAATAAGGCAACGACCATTCCCTTGGTGGGGTCTCCGTCTTTTAAAGAGGCGGCCGATCACCGCACGGAGGCAGTGTCTAAGGCACTGTTCTTATCTGGGTCAGCCATGCGGCCAGCTCTGGCGGCTGCTATGGCGGCGCAATCTCTTTTTTCGAGTGCGCTACCACATTACACTCCGGTTTGACTTGTGAGTGTGCGCAGGCACAACAGGCACAACACTTGGAAGAGGGTCTCTGCTACCTATGCGATACTGCATTGGACCTACTTCCCATACTGTCAAAAATGTCTGTTTTCTCCTATCGTTCACTGACAGACACAGCTCTCCATTACGTGTGGGGTTTATGCTGGGCTTACTAGGAGTTAACTAGGCAGGGAAAAGAAACAGCTGGCCCCTCCCATGGGGCCGTCCTCTCTTCCCACATAAACCCCCTCCATAGAATAGCTCACCAGTCTAAATGCCTACTTTGCAAGGAGTTGACCTGGCTTCCCCTTAGGGGAATTGCGGTCCTGTTTGCGACAATTCTTTTTATTTTAGTTTATTTTCTTGTCTTCTATCAAGATCGATCTGCTATCAAGAAGCCGGTCGGGGCATGGAGAGTCCAGGGCCTCTGTACTTAACCCTGAACTGGCCGACTGATGCGAGCCAGTCCTGAAGTATGGGGACTCGCCGCATAGTGCCCGTTCCATGCGGGTGGCCTGGGGGTGATCCCCCACCTACGCCCAGCCCGGATGCGATTCGGTAGGGCGAATTCTGGCCTGCAGCGTGCCGTCCAGGCAGGGGCGGAAAGTCTGCGACTGGGTGGCTACCCATGGCGCTCGCGGAGTGGGGAGTGAGAGTTCCGCCCTGCCCCCCCTTCACACCCCCTACCCCCGCACCCCGTCCGTCTGTGCCGTTATTTTCATTTTCGCCGCCATGCGGCGATCGGCCGCCATTTTGCCGTAGCCGCAGACATATCTGGTCTATGGGGCTTTCCCTCTAGCACGCAGAGCGGCCGTTTGCAGTACTGCAAGTCTCTGTACAGGGGGTTTCGGCCTCTAGTGTTGACCACATGTCTCTGCAAAAAACGTGTGTACAGCGGTTTCCCTTCTCTGTGGTGATCGGACGGCGCGGCTCTTCTGACGGTCCTCTGGGGTTACTGGCAGCGCAGAAACAGCAAGTAACAGCTGGGCTCCCCTGTGGGTGCTGGTGGCGGCGGGTGCAGTCCTCCTGGGTGCCCTGGTGCGCTGTGGGGTGGTGGTGTGCGGCAGTGTGGGGATGCCTCATCCTCTTTAGTACCACGGTGTATCACTGAGAGGGGTCTCGGGGCAAAAGCAATGGCAGATTACACTGCTGAGGAGGCATCAGCGGCGGCGCAATCTGCGCAAGGGGCTTTTTTGGACCAGCTACGGGCGGTCTTTAGACAATTTCTTCCCCGGGCGGAGGTCGCCCAACAGGCCTCCAAGAAGCGCCCCCCCCTTATTCATCGGGGGAGGATTCGGATCCCGAAGTGGCCTCTTTGGTCTCAGGGACCCCAGTGGACCTATCTGATGGGGAACTGGGCCCATCGGATGGTGAAGAGGATCAAGGGGCGGCGTCTGCACGTGAAAAAGCGTTGGTCCCGCCATTATCACTGGCATTCGCACTACGCTGCGATTGAGCCAGGATGGTGAATCGCAGACTTCTGCGTATGTGTGTGGGTCCTCTAGGCCCCCAAGGCTTACCCCTACGATAAATTTTTTGATTGTTTTTTTACTGTGAATGGCAACGTCCACAGCTTTCCATTTCGCTGTCAAATCGTTTCGCTGCTCGCTATCCCTTTGAGGAAAGGCGACGACTATTCCTCTGGAAGGGTCTCCTTCTTTCAAGGACCCCGCTGATAGAAAAACAGAGGAGCTTTTAAAGTCGCTTTTCCTGGTGGCAGGTTCTGCTGTGCGGCCAGCCTTGGCATCCGTCATGGCGGCTCAACATCTGTCTGAGCGTATGGCGGAGCTTAAGTCCGATCTGGAATGCGGCCTCCTGATGGATGCTCCGCAGAGGGCTGAGTTTTTGCTCCAAGGGTTCAAGTACCTTTGTGATGCGGCTGTTGATTTACTGCCAATGTTAGCCAGGATAGCGATTTTTGCGGTTATCCTCAGAAGGATTCTCTGGTTGCGTTCTTGGTCTGGCGACCATGCTTCCAAAAAATGTCTTGCTGACCTCCCTTTTCAGGGTGGACGTCTATTTGGTCCACGTTTGGATGAGATCATAAAAGACTTTACGGGATGTAAAAGTACTTTTCTTCCGGAGCCCCGGAGGCGTGAGTTTCGCCGTAGACAGGGGCCCCCTCCCTCGGGTCAGAAAAGGTTTTTTCGTGCCCGAGCGCAACAGGTAAGGGGACCCGTCCCGGTAAGGTCGCTGCAGGGGCCGGTAAGCGGCAGTGGCAGAGCAAAACCGAAAAGGCGGAAGACAAGCCGCCCTCAGCCTGATGGGTTGCCCCCACCCGGGTTTCGGGTGGGGGGACGTCTTCTGGGGTTCGCAGACCGGTGGCTGGCTCACATTCCCGATCGTTGGGTCTGGGAAGTGGTGTCCGCCAGGTACAGGAGAGAGTTCAACACTCTACCCCCAGACAGGTTCTTCCCATCAAACTTAGGGCTCCCGCAGAATCGCCGGGAGGCCCTTTTCGGGGCTGTTCACGTACTTTCAGACCAGGGAGTGATTGTGCTAGTGCCCCCAGAAGAGAGGTTTCTACTCGAATCTGTTCGTGGTCCCCAAAAAAGGGGGGGTTCGGCCAGTACTGGACCTAAAGGCCCTGAACCGGTATGTCAGGGCGCGGAAGTTCCGGATGGAATCTATCCGCTCGGTCGTGGCAGCCCTCCATCAGGGGGAGTTTCTGGCGTCCCTGGACATCAGGGATGCGTACCTCCATGTACCCATTGTCCACGGCATCAGCGCTTCCTGCGATTTGCAGTGGGAGACCTCCATTTTCAATTTGTGGCACTCCCCTTCGGTCTGGCCTCAGCACCCCGAGTTTTCAAAAAAACTGCTAGCCCCGGTGTTGGCGTTGCTGCGACAGAGAGGCATTGCGGTGGTAGCCTACCTAGACGACCTGCTCCTGCGAGCGGAATCCGCCTCGGCTCTGGAGGAAAATGTGAGGATCACAATGACCTCGCTGCAGGATTTCGGCTGGTTACTCAACCTGCGGAAGTAGTCGGTGTCACCAACCAGTCGTCTGGAGTACCTGGGTCTGATTTTGGACACAGCGAAGGTGTTCCTCCCCCCGGCCAAGCTGCTGTCTCTGCAGTCGGCGGTGCGAACCCTTCTGTCGCACTGTCGGCCTTCATTACGATTCTGTATGCGGGTGCTGGGGCTCATGGTCTCGTCTTTCGAGGCGATACCATTTGCCCAGAGTCACACTCGTCTCCTTCAGCGAGCAATTCTGGCTCGGTGGGACAGGTCACCTCGGTCCTTGGACCTTCTGATTCGTCTGAGCTCACAGACTAGGGCGTCTCTGACCTGGTGGCTTCGGGACTCGGCCCTGACTCAGGGGAAGTCGTTTCTGCCCCTTCAGTGGGTGATCATCACCATGGATGCCAGTCTTTCAGGCTGGGGAGGGATCCTGGGACAGCTGTCTGCCCAGGGCCGTTGGTCGGCACTGGAGGCTCGCCTCCCCATCAATGTACTGGAACTGAGAGCAATCAGATTGTGCCTATCTCACTGGACAGTGAGATTGCAGGATCGTCCGGTCCGAATTCAGTCGGACAATGCCACAGCAGTGGCGTATGTGAACCATCAGGGCGGCACAAGAAGTCCAGCAGCTGCGGCAGAGGCAGCTCTGATACTGCGTTGGGTGGAACGTCACGTTCTGGCAATCTCCGCCATTTACATTCCAGGTGTGGAGAACTGGCAGGCGGATTTTCTCAGTCGCCAGACGCTGGACCAGGGAAAGTGGTCCCTCCACCCGGAGGTGTTCAGCCAGATTTACCACAGATGGGGGACGCCGGACGTGGATCTCATGGCGTCTCGGTTCAATCACAAGGTGGAGACCTTTGTGTCCAGAACGAAGGATCCGTTGGCAGTGGCCACGGACGCTCTGGTGGCCCCCTGGGGCTGTTACCGACTTCTGTATGCCTTCCCTCCAATAAAACGGTTACCGCGCCTGATCCGCAGGATAGTGGCGGAGGGAATACCAATAATCCTGGTGGCTTCGGATTGGCCTTGGCGCACTTGGTACGCCGATGTGGTGCAAATGGTGGCAGACGCCCCCTGGCGACTCCCGCTGAGAGACGATCTTCTGTCTCAGGGACCCATCTTGCACCCTGCTTTACCCTCGCTGGCTTTGACGGCTTGGTTATTGAGTCCCGGGTGCTAAGAGACAGGGGAGTCACTGACTCAGTGATTCCTACATTGTTGAAGGCTCGCAAGTGTACTTCTCGCAAGATTTACCACCGCACCTGGAAGGCTTATATAGCTTGGTGCGAGGCGGAGGGTCATAACCCTCGCTCTTATGTGGTATCCAGGGTCCTAACTTTTTTGCAGCAGGGCCTGAACAAAAAACTGGCTTTGAGTACTCTTAAGGGCCAGATATCAGCTCTGGCAGTTCTTTTCCAGAGACCTTTGGCTTCGCACTCGTTGATTCATACCTTTGTTCAAGGTGTACGACATGTGGCGCCTCGGGTGAAGGTTCCGTTGGCTCCTTGGGATCTGAATTTGGTGCTTTCTGTACTTCAGAAACCGCCTTATGAGAAAATCAGGGAGATTTCCTTACAACTGCTCTCGCAGAAGGTGGCTTTCTTAGTAGCCATCACCTCCGCCAGACGGCTGTCTGAATTAGCAGCACTCTCGTGCAAGTCTCCCTACTTAGTCCTGCATAAGGATAAGGCGGTCTTGCGACCCTCACCTTACTTTTTTCCGAAAGTGGTTTCTTCCTTTCACGTTAATGAAGATATTGTCCTTCCTTCATTGTGCCCTCGTCCATCGGACCCAAAAGAAATTGAATTACATGCCTTGGACGTAGTGAGGGCCTTAAGAGTGTATTTGTCTGCTACAGCTTCTTTTCGAAAAGCTGATGCTCTGTTTGTGCTGCCTGAGGGTCCGCGCAAAGGTTTGGCGGCCTCATCGGCTACGATCTCTCGTTGGATCAGACAGACCGTGACCCATGCATATTCTGTTCGGGGCAAGTTTCCCCCTTTTCCGGTCACGGCTCATTCTACTCGGGCTGTTAGCACTAACTGGGCTTTTAGACACCAGGCCTCGGTGTCACAGGTGTGCAAGGCGGCCACTTGGTCCTCGGTTCACACTTTCACTAAGTTTTATAAAGTTGATGTGTTTGCATCTTCGGATGCTGCTTTTGGCCACAAAGTTTTGCAGACGGCAGTGTAGACGTGTCTGGCGCCTCCTTAAAGGTTCTGTTGGGTACTGTTGTTAGCGTTTTACCCACCCCTCTTTTTGACACAGCTTGAGGACATCCCCACACGTAATGGAGAGCTGCGTCTGTCAGTGAACGATAGGAGAAAAAGGGATTTTATTAAAACTTACTGTAAAATCCTTTTCTCCGAGTTCACTGACAGACGCAGCACCCACCCCTCTGTGCTCTGTTCTTGTACGGCTTGTGTACGAACTGGTGAGCTATTCTATGGAGGGGGTTTATGTGGTAAGAGAGGATGGCCCCATGGGAGGGGCCAGCTGTTTCTTTTCCCTGCCTAGTTAACTCCTAGTGAGACCAGCATAAACCCCACACGTAATGGAGAGCTGCGTCTGTCAGTAAACTCGGAGAAAAGGATTTTAAGGTAAGTTTTAATCCCTTTTTTTGCAATTGTTATCAGGCGGGTGCTGTGGCTCCGCTCTTGGTCAGGCGTTGAAGAAAGCTCTTACGGATCTTCCCTTTCAGGAAGGGCATCTGTTTGGCCCACAGTTGGATGAAATCATTAAGGATTTCATGGGAGGGAAGAGTACTTTCCTTCCAGAGCCAAAACGTCGGGATTTTCGCCGTAGGCAGGGCCCTGTTTCTTCAGGCCAGATGAAGTTTTTTCGTGCGCCCAGCTCAGCGGGCTTCAAGTCTGGTAAGGCTTCCGCTGGGCCCAGTAAAAGGCCCTGGCAACATAAGTCTGAAAAAACGAAGGGTAAGTCAACCTCCGCATGATGGGTTGCCCCCGCCTGACTCTCGGGTGGGGGGGCGGTTACTGGAGTTCGCAGACAGATGGACTGCCCGCATCACTGATCGGTGGGTGCTGGAGGTGGTGTCCTCCGGGTACAGGATAGAATTCATCTCTCTACCCCCAGAAAGGTTCTTCCCTTCGAACCTAAGACTCAGGGGCATCGGGAGGCGCTTCTAGGCGCCGTTCGGGCGCTTGCCGAACAGGGGGCGATTGTACCGGTACCCACGGTGGAAAGATTTCACGGGTTTTACTCAAACCTCTTTGTGTTGCCCAAAAAGGGCGGTGTCAGGCCAGTTCTGGACCTGAAGGCACTAAACTGCTTTGTAAAGACAAAAAGTTTCAGGATGGAGTCCATCTGCTCGGTCGTGGCCGCCCTGCACCAAGGGGAATTCATGGCGTCCCTGGATATCAAGGACGTGTATCTCCACGTTCCAGTTTGTCACAGGCACCAGCGTTTCCTGCGTTTCGCAGCGGGGGATCTGCATTACCAGTTTGTGGCTCTCCCCTTCGGTCTGGCTTTGGCTCCCCGAGTATTCACCAAGGTGGTGGCCCCGATGCTGGTGCTGTTGAGACAGAGGTACCACGGTGGTAGCATACCTCGACAATTTACTCCTGAGAGCAGAGTTGGCCGCAGCTCTGGAGGAGAACGTGATAATCACGGTGTCCACGTTAAAAGATTTCAGTTGGCTGATCAACCTGCAGAAGTCGTCGTTGACTCCATCCTGCCGTCTGGAATACCTGGGTCTGATTCTGGACACGGTGCAGGCAAGGGTGTTTTTACCGCCAAACAAGCTCCTGGCACTTCAGACAGCAGTGCGAACCCTGTTATCACGCCAGTCGTCCTCCTTACGGTT
This sequence comes from Glandirana rugosa, assembly GCA_018402905.1. Lineage (NCBI taxonomy): Eukaryota > Metazoa > Chordata > Amphibia > Anura > Ranidae > Glandirana > Glandirana rugosa. The sequence goes on from BLSH010269269.1 coordinate 925,838, forward strand.
CTGTATGCGAGTGTTTGGGCTCATGGTGTCGGCTTTCAAAGCGATACCTTACGCCCAGAGTCACGCTCGGCTCCTGCAGAAGGTGATTTTGTCGCAATGGGACAAATCTCCCCTATCCCTAGACAGACTGATCAGGTTGGATCTTCAGTCCCGGGGATCCTTGGTTTGGTGGATTCGGGCTCCAGCCCTAAAATTAGGAAAATATTTCCTCCTCCTCAATTGGTCGATAGTAACAAAGGATGCCAGCCTATCGGGCTGGGGAGGGGTCCTGGGTCAGTTTTCTGCCCAGGGCCGTTGGTCAGCTCAGGAAGCTTATCTTCCGATAAATGTACTGGAGCTGAGAGCGATCAGACTTTGTCTATCCCGTTGGTCGACAAGGCTGCGAGGCCTCCCTGTCCGGGTTCAGACGGACAATGCCACGGCTGTGGCATATGTGAACCATCAGGGCGGAACAAGAAGCTCGGCAGCAGCCGCGGAGGCGGCTCTGATCCTTCGGTGGGCAGAACTTCACGTGCCAGCGCTCTCCGCAATCTACATTCCAGGCGTGGAAAACTGTCAGGCGGACTTTCTCAGCCGCCGTACTCTGGATCAGGGGGAATGGCCCCTACATCCAGAAGTGTTCCGCCAGATTTGCCTCAAGTGGGGCATGCCAGAGGTGGACCTCATAGCCTCCAGATTCAATCATAAGGTACGGACCTTTGTGTGCAGATCAAGAGATCCGTTGGCGGTCGCCATGGACGCACTGGTAGCACCCTGGGGTCGGTATCGGCTACTGTATGTCTTTCCTCATCTGAAGCTTCTGCCGCGGGTTCTGCGCAGGATAGAAGCAGAGGGAATCCCGACAATCCTGGTAGCTCTGGATTGGCCTCGGCGTCCTTGGTACGCCGATGTGGTACGGATGGTGGCAGATGTCCAGTGGCGTCTTCCACTTCGTGAAGACCTACTGTCTCAGGGACCCATCTTGCACCCTGCTTTACCCTCGCTAGCTTTGACAGCTTGGCTATTGAGTCCCAGGTGTTAAGGGATGGGGGAGTCTCTGACTCCGTGATCCCTACTATGATTGAAGCGCATAAGTGTACTTCATGTAAGATTTATCATAGGGCCTGGAAGGCCTATATTGCCTGGTGTGAGGCGGGTGGTTGGAATCCCCGCTCTTATGCAGTGTCCAGGGTGCTGACATTTTTGCAGCAGGGACTGGACAAGAACTCAGCTCTGTTGAGTTTGTACGGCTTGTTACGAACTGATATGCTATTGTCTAGCAGGGGGTTATATGCTAAGGTGAGGACGGCCCCTGGGCCAACCTATGCTTTTGTTTTATTTTGCCTAGTCTACTCCTAGTGATATGCGCATAACCCCACTTGTCTAATGAAGGGCTGCGTCTGTCAGTGAACTCCGAGAAAAGGATTTTACGATAAGTTATAATAAAAATATATATATATAATATATTATAAATTTTTTTCTTTTTTATATATATATATATATTTATTAATGTGAACGGAGCTTTAGGGTCTGCGTTGATGAACTTTTGCTTCCCCATGCTTGTCTGAAGATATTGGAAAATCTGATTTGAAGCAGGTCAGGAGGAAGTCAACTGCAGTTCACATGAACATGTCAGTCATTTCTGATCTCTCAGGCATTTCAAACTGATGTCATCGACACAAACCCAATGTCAATCAACTCAGGCACTTACTGTTGTCTGCTTGAGTTCCAAATATATTATGGAGAATCCTTTAGAGTTCATAGGACATACAGTGGCTATGTAGTTATTTGATCCCCTGCAGATTTTGTGAGTTTGCCCACTTACAAAGAAATTAAGGGTCTATAATTATAGGTGTATTTTAAATGGTAGACACGGGTTATCAACCAAAAATCCAATGTTATAAATTGAGTTGCAGTTCAGTTAGTAAAATAAGTATTTGATCCCCCTACCAACCATCAATAATTCTGCCTACAGTATGTGCTCATGTGGTACACAGATTAGTCCTGTCAATTTAAGGTGTTCCTAATGACAACTCGTGTATAAAAGACACCTGTCCACAAAATCTATCTTCCATTCAAACCACCATCATGGGCAAGACCAAAGACCTGTCGAAGGACGTCAGTCTACAATAAGAATGTAGACCTGCACAAGGCTGGAATGGGCTACAAGACCATCAGCAAGAAGCTTGGTGAGAAGGAGACAACTGTTGGAGCGATTATTCACAAATAGAAGAAATACAAAGTAACCATCATTCGCCCTCGGTCTGGAGCTCTCCATACAAGATTTTGCCTCATGGGGTAAGGATGATCCTGAGAAAAGTGAGGGATCAGCCCAGAACTACACAGTGGGAGCTTGTGAATGATTAGTTGGGGCAACAGTCACCAGACAAACCATAGGTAACGCAATACGCTGCGTGGATTAAAATTCTGCAGCGCCCGCAAGTTCCCACTCCTTAAGAAGGTACATGTACATGCCCATCTTAAGTTTGCCAATGAACATCTAAATGATTCTGAGAAGGATTGGGAGAAAATGCTGTGGTTTAGATGAGACCAGAATTGATCTCTTGGCATTAATTCGACTCACTGTGTTTGGAGGAAGAAAAATGCTGACTATGACCCTAAGAACACCATTCCTACAGTTAAGCACGGAGGTGGAAACATTATGCTTTTGGCCCTGTTTCTCTGCTAAAGGTACAGGCTGACTTTGCAGCATTGAAGGGCCATGTATTCTAAAATCATGGATGAGAACCTTCTTCCCTCAGCCAAAACATTGAAGATTGCAGATGGGTCTTCCAGCATGGCAATGACCCAAAACATACTACCAAGGCAACAAAGGAGTGGGTTAAGAGGAAGCACATCAAGATCATGGAGTAGCCTAGCCAGTCTGCAGACCTTAATCCTATGTTAAATTTATGGAGGGAGCTGAAACTTTGAGTTGCCAAGCAACAGTCCAGAAACATTAAGGATTTCGAGAAGATCTGTAAAGAGTGGACCAAAATCCCTCTAAAATGTGTGCAAACCTGGAAACCAACTAAAAGAAACGTCTTACCTCTGTGCTTGCCAACAAGGGTTTCTCCAACAAGTACTAAGTCATGTTTTGTTTGGAGATCAAATACTTATTTTACTCCCTGAACTGCAACTCAATTTATAACATTTGTTGTATTTTTTTTGGGCTTTTGGTTGATATTCTGTCTCTATCATTTAACCGGTTCCTGACCACGCACTGTCTATTTACGGTGGCAGTGTGGACGTGTCTCGCGAATCGCCGTAAATAGGCGGCAATTCGCGCATGCGCAGCTAGGGGGCGAGAGTGCGGCGGCGTGCTCTTGTGCCTGGCGCACTCTGGAGGACCCGATGTCCACCGGCGAGCCGCGATGAGCTGCCAGAGGCAAAGAACGGGGAACCGCCGATGTAAACACGGCGGTTCCCCATTCTGACAGGTGACCTATAAGATATCTACTGATGCCTGTCATTGGGATCAGTTAGATCCCCATAGCAGCCCAGCCCCCTCAGTTAGAACACGCCTAGGGAACACAGTTAACCCCTTCCCTGCCCCCTGAAGGTTAACCCCTTCACTGCCAATGACATTTATACAGTAATCAGTGGATATTTAAATTTCTGATTGCTGTATAAATGTCATTGGTCCCAAAAAAGTGTCCGACATGTCCACCCCAATATCAAAGTCCCGATAAAAATCGCAGATCGCCGCCATTACTAGTATTTAAAAAAAATTGTACAAACGCCAGAAATTAATTCTCATGGTTTGTAAACGCGGCAACTTTTGCCTAAACCAATCAATAAACGCAGATTGCGTTTTTTTTTTTTTTTTTTTTTTTTTTTT
>BLSH010269269.1:929667-940069 GCA_018402905.1 Glandirana rugosa
TTTTTTATATTTTTTTATTTACATACCAAAAATATGAGGAAGAATATAAATTGGCCAAAACCGATGAATACATTTATTTTTTTATATTTTTTTTTTTTTGAATTTGTATTTTAGCAAAAAGTAAGAAAGCTTGCGTTTTTTTTTTTTGCAAAATTGTTGCTTTTTTTTGTTTATAGCGGTGATCAGAAGTGATGCAGAGGTGATCAAATACCAACAAAAGAAAGCTCTATTTGTGGGGGAAAAAGGGACGCAAATTTTGATTGGGTTGCATGACCGCGCAATTGTCAGTTAAAACGACGCAGTGCCGAATCGCAAAAAGTGTTCTGGTCCTACAGTGGGGAATCCTTCCAGGGCTGAAGTGGTTAAAATACACACATGATAAAAATTATGGACCTTCATTTCTTTGTAAGTGAGCAAACTTACAAAATCTGTGGAGAATCAAATTATTTTCTCCATTGTATAGATGCTATGATGTGCACTCTGGTGCCTGCTTAATAGAAATAAATGGAAACCTCCTTTATGCCAGTAAATGTTAGTCAAACTCTGTCTGTCAACTGTGCCTGGAGTGAGGGAACTTTTCTCCGGCAGAACTCCAAACATCAGTGGCGATCTGCCAGAAGTTACATCCTGCTCTTCTTTGGCTGGAACCTTTTTTTAGGTTTGAAATACAAAAATGTATGGTGCTAAAAATCCCTACCTAAAACAAAACAAACAAAAGCAGTAATGTGAGAAATTGCACGGTAATACGAAAAAGATAACTATACAGTACAAATTCATATGTTAATTATATAACGTACAGAAGCAAAGTCCATACACCCATAATTGATTATTCAAACATAGAAATCCAAATCCACAAGGGAGTACAGCATTAATTTTATCTAAACCCTGATGGAATATTTGTTTATAAAAGTCCATCCATCCAGCCAAAAAAATATATATCTATCTCTCTCTATCGAGAGAGGGAGAGAGAGAGCGAGAACGAACAATACATTTGAATTGTGTGTTATTAGCTTAAGCATATTGTTTGTCTATTGTTGTGAGTTGGATGAGGATCACATCATATATTATGGCAATTCACTGAGAAGCAGTTAAGTCGAAGGGGTTCACCTACTTTCTCCTATCGTTCACTGACAGACGCAGCTCATCATGACGTGTGGGGTTTATGCTTGTCCCACTAGGAGTTAACTAGGCAGGGAAAAGAAACAGCTGGCCCCTCCCATGGGGGCCGTCCTCTTCCTACATAAACCCCCTTATAGCATAGCTCTTCAGTTCTTATGCCTAGTTTGCAAGGAGTTGACCTGGCTTCCCTTTAGGGGAATTTGTGGTCCTGTTTGTGACCATTTTTTATTTTAATTTTTCTTTTATTTGACTTCCAACAACATTGATCTGCTATCAAGAAGCCGGTCGGGGCATAGAGGGTCTTTGGGCCCTGTACTTTCCCCGACCTGGCCAACCGATGTGAGCCAGTCCCGACGTATGGGGACCCGCCACATCGTGCCCGTTCCGTGTGGGCGGGCTGGGGTGACCCCCCCCCCCCCCCTTGCTCCCAGCCCCAGATGCGATTCGGCAAGGGCGATTTTCTGGCCTACAGCATACCGCCCAAGAGGGGGCGGAAGGTCTGCGACTGGGCGCTCGTCGGAGTGGTGAGTGAGAGTTTGTCTAAACCCCCCCCCCCCCTTTTTAGGGGCAGGAAGGAGGACCGACGGCCGCACAAAAAAAAAAATTCTTGCCGGGTAGCCGGTGGTGGGACGCGTGGAGCTCACGTTCACCCGCGCACCGATCGTGTAGGCCGTTCGTTTCATTTTTCGCCGCAATTTTGTGGCGGACCGCCGCCATTTTGCCGTAGCCGCGGACATTGTGGGCCTATGGGGCTTTCCCTCTAGCGCTCAGAGCAGCCGTTTGCGGTACTGCACATTCCCTGAAGGTGTCTTTTGGCCTCTAGTGTTTAACGGCGGCCATTTTGACTGCATACCTCTGCAATACACGTGTCTGCAGCGTTTTTTTCCTTCTCTGTGGAACGGTGATCTGGCGGCGCGGCTCTTCTGGCGATACATCCAGAAGTTACAGGCAGTGGAACAGCAAGTATAGCTGGGCTTCCTGTGGGTGCTGGTGGTGGTGGGTGCAGTCCTCCTGGTTTTCCTGGTGTGCGGCAGTGTGGGGGTGCCTCATTCTCCTTAGTCCCCTGTGTGTCACTAAGTGTGTTTCTGGTGGTAGACAATGGCAGGATACACTGCTGACCCTGCTGAGGAGGCATCAGCGGCGGCGCAATCTGCGCAAGGGGCATTTTAGGACCAGCTGCGGGTGGTCTTTAGCGGATTTCTCCCCCGGGCAGAGGTCACCCAACAGGCCCCAAGAAGCGTCCCCCTCTTCTTTATTCATCAGGGGAGGATTCTGATCCGTAAGTGGCCTCAGGGGTCTCAGAGACCCCAGTGGACCTATCCGATGGGGAACTGGGCCCATCGGATGGCGAAGGGGATCAGGGGGCGGCGGCTGCACGTGAGAAAGCGTTGGTTGCTACCATTATCGCTGGCATTCGCACTAAGCTGCAACTGGGTCAGGATGGTGAATCGCAGTCTGCTGCGTATGTGTGTGGGTCCTCTAGGGCCCCCAAGGCTTATCCCTTCAATTACTTTTTTGATCATTTTCTTTATCGTGAATGGCAGCGTCCACAGCACTCTTCTTTGCTGTCAAAACGATTCGCTGCTCGCTATCCCTTTTGAGGAAAGCTTTTCGAAAAAATGGGAATCGCCTGTGGTGGACCCACCGATAGCACGCCTTAGTAAGGCGACGACCATCCCTCTGGAAGGGACTCCTTTTAAGGATCCCGCTGATAGAAAAACAGAGGCGCTTTTAAAGTCGCTGTTCCTGGTGGCAGGTTCCACTGTGCGACCGGCCTTGGCGTCCGCCATGGCGGCGCAACATCTGTCCGAGTGTATGGAAGAGCTCCTGAAGGACCTGGAAGGCGGTCGCCTGATGGATGCGCCGCAGAAGGCTGAGTTTTTGCTCCAAGGTTTCAAGTACCTTTGTGATGCGGCCGTTGATTTACTGCCGATGTTATCCAGAATAACGATGTTTGCCGTCATTCTCAGACGGATACTTTGGTTGCGTTCTTGGTCCGGTGACCACGCTTCCAAAAAAGGTCTTGCTGACCTCCCTTTTCAGGGTGGACGTCTATTTGGTCCACACTTGGATGAGATTATTAAGGACTTCACGGGAGGTAAGAGTACCTTCCTTCCAGATCCCCGTAGGCGTGAGTTTCGCCGTAGACAGGGGCCCCCTCCTTCGGGTCAGAAGTTTTTTCGCACCCCGGGCGCAGCAGGTAAAGGGACCCACTCCGGTAAGGTCGCTGCAGGGGCCGGAAGACTGCAGTGGCAGTGCAAAACCGAAAAGGCGGAGGACAAGTCCTCCTCAGACTGATGGGTTGCCCCCACCCGGGTTTCGGGTGGGGGGGGGGCGTCTTCTGGGGTTCGCAAACTGGTGGCTGACTCACATTTCCGACCGCTGGGTCCGGGAAGTGGTGTCCACCGGGTACAGGATAGAGTTCAACACTCTACCCCCAGACAGGTTCTTCCCATCAAATTTAGGGCTCTCGCAGGAATGCAGGGAGGCCCTTTTTGGGGCTGTACAAGCACTCTCAGACCAGGGGGTGATCGTGCCAGTGCCCCCAGTAGAGAGGTTTCGAGGGTTCTACTCAAATCTTTTCGTGGTTCCCAAAAAAGGGGGGGTTCGGCCCGTATTGGACCTGAAGGCCCTGAACCGGTATGTCAGGGAGTGGAAATTCCGGATGGAATCTATCCGCTCGGTCGTGGCCGCCCTTCATCAGGGGGAATTTCTGGCGTCCCTGGACATCAGGGATGCATACCTCCATGTACCCATTCATCCACGACATCAGGGCTTCCTGCGCTTTTGCGGTGGGAGACCTCCATTTTCAATTTGTGGCACTCCCCTTCGGCCTGGCCTCGGCACCTCGAGTTTTCAGAAAACTGCTAGCACCGGTGTTGGCGTTGCTGCGACAGAGAGGCATTGCGGTAGTAGCCTACCTAGACGACCTGCTCCTGCGAGCGGAGTCTGCCTCAGCTCTGGAGGAGAATGTGGGTATCACAATGACCTCACTGCAGGACTTCGGCTAGTTGCTGAACCCGCAGAAGTCGTCGGTCTCTCCATCCCATCGCCTGGAGTATCTGGGTCTAATTCTGGACACAGAGCAGGCGAAGGTATTCCTCCCTCCGGCCAAGTTGCTGTCTCTACAGTCGGCAGTGCGCACCCTCTTGTCGCACCGTCATTCTTCATTACGGTTCTGTATGCGGGTGCTGGGGCTCATGGTCTCGTCGTTCGAGGCGATACCATCTGCCCAGAGTCACACTCGTCTCCTTCAGCGAGCAATTCTGGCTCGGTGGGACAGGTCCCCTCGGTCATTGGACCTTCTGATCCGTCTGAGCTCCCCGACCAGGGCGTCTCTGACCTGGTGGCTTCGGGACTCGGCCCTGATTCAGGGGAAGTCGTTCCTGCCCCTCCAGTGGGTTATCATCACCACGGATGCCAGTCTTTCAGGCTGGGGAGGGATCCTGGGGCTGCTGTCTGCCCAGGGCCGTTGGTCGGCACAGGAAGCTCGCCTTCCCATCAACGTTCTGGTGCTGAGAGCAATCAGATTGTGCCTTTTTAACTGGACAGTGAGATTGCAGGGTTGTCCGATTCAAATTCAATCGGACAATGCCACAGCAGTGGCGTATGTGAACCATCAGGGCGGCACAAAGAGTCCAGCTCTGATACTACGTTGGGCGGAACGTGACGTTCCGGCAATCTCAGCTATTTACATTCCAGGTGTGGAGAACTGGCAGGCAGACTATCTGTCGCCAGACGCTGGACCAGGGAGAGTGGTCTCTCCACCCGGAGGGTTTCAATCAAATTTGCCGCAGATGGGGGACGCCGGACGTGGATCTCATGGCGTCTCGTTTCAATCACAAGGTGGAGACCTTTGTGTCCAGAACGAAGGCAGTGGCCACGGACACTCTGGTGGCCCCCTGGGGCCGTTATCGTCTTCTGTACGCTTTCCCTCCGATAAGACTGCTCCCGAGATTGATACGCAGGATAGTGGCGGAGCGGATACCAATAATCCTGGTGGCTCCAGATTGGCCTCGGCGCACTTGGTACGCTGACGTGGTGCGAATGGTGGCAGATGCCCCTTGGCGGCTCCCGCTGCACCCTGCTTTACCCTCGCTGGCTTTGACGGCTTGGCTATTGAGTCCCAGGTGCTGAGAGACAGGGGAGTCGCCGATGCCGTGATCCCTACTTTGTTAAAAGCTCGTAAGTGTACTTCTGGCAAGATTTATCACCGCACCTGGAAGGCTTATATTGCTTGGTGCGAGGCGGAGGGCCATAACCCTCGCTCTTATGTCGTGTCCAGGGTCCTGACTTTTTTACAACAGGGCCTGAACAAAAAACTGGCTTTGAGTACTCTCAAGGGCCAGATATCGGCTCTGGCGATTCTCTTTCAGAGACCTTTAGCTTTGCACTCGTTGATTCGTACCTTTGTGCAAGGTGTGCGACACTTGGCACCTCGGGTGAAGGTTCCGATGGCTCTGTGGGATATAAATTTGGTGCTTTCTGTTCTTCAGAAACCGCTTTATGAGAATATCAGGTAGATTTCTTTGTCATTGCTGTCGCAGAAGGTGGCCTTTTTAGTTGCCATCACTTCCGCCAGACGGGTGTCTGAATTAGCAGCACTATCGTGCAAGTCTCCCTACTTAGTCATACACAAGGATAAGGCGGTCTTGCGACCTTCTCCTTCCTTCCGAAGGTGGTTTCATCCTTTCACATTAATGAAGATATTGTTCTTCCTTCATTGTGCCCTCGTCCATCGGAGTTTGAGTTGCATGCTTTGGACGTAGCGAGGGCCTTACGAGTGTACTTGGCTGCTACAGCTTCTTTTCGAAAAGCTGATGCTTTGTGTTGCCAGAATGCCCACGCAAAGGGTTGGCGGCCTTGTCGGCTACGATTTATCGTTGGATCAGACAGACCGTGACCCATGCGTATTCTGTTCAGGGCAAGGTTCCCCTTTTCCGGTCACAGCTCATTCTACCTGGGCTGTTAGCACTTCCTGGGCTTTCAGACACCAGGACTCGGTGTCCCAGGTGTGCAAGGCCGCCACTTGGGCCTCGGTTCACACTTTCACAAAGTTCTATAAAGTTGATGTGTTTGCATCTTCGAATGCTGCTTTTGGCCGCAAAGTTTTGCAGGCGGCAGTGTAGGCGCATCTGGCGCCCCCTTAGAGGTTCAGTTGGGTACTGTTAGCGTTTTACCCACCCCTCTTTTGACACAGCTTGGGGACGTCCCCACACATCATGATGAGCTGCGTCTGTCAGTGAACGACAGCACCCACCCCTCTGTGCTCTGTTCTTGTACGGCTTGTGTACGAACTGAAGAGCTGTGCTATGAGGGGGTTTATGTAGGAAGAGAGGACGGCCCCCCTTGGGAGGGGCCAGCTGTTTCTTTTCCCTGCCTAGTTAACTCCTAGTGGGACAAGCATAAACCCCACACGTCATGATGAGCTGCGTCTGTCAGTGAACTCGGAGAAAAGGATTTTACGGTAAGTTTTAATAAAAATCCCTTTTCTCTTACGTTCACTGACAGATGCAGCTCTTCTTAAATGACACATGGGTTTTATGTCGTCCTATCAGGAGTGACTAGGCAAAACAGATGCAAAAGCATCAGGGATAGGCTGGCCCCTCCCATGGGGGCCGTCCTCACCTGAGCCTATAAAACCCCCTGCTGGCCAATAGCATTCAGTTTTGTTTGCTTAGTGCAAAGGAGTTGACTGGGTTCCCTTATGGGACCTGCGTTTTTATGCATGTAAATTTTCTCTATGAAAAAGATGAAGACTTCTATCAAGTAGCCGGCCTTGGCATAGAGCGGATATCGTGAATCCAAAGCTTTGCCCTGCCCGGCCACCTCCTGGCGACCTACCCTAAAATGACAGGGCTGCGTCGCTCAGGGCCCGTTCCGTGGAGGCGGCTTGTGGCTGTTGCCACTTGTGCCCAGTGTCTGGCTTTTGCCTTTCCAGTGGCCTTGGCCAGCAGCAATCCTTCCCGGGACAAGGGGGGGAAAGCCTGCTTCGGGTGGCTACCCGCAATGCCCGTCGGACTGGTGAGTGGACCCCTCCTCCGCCCTTAGGGCGTGGGGGGCGACATCCGGGGCAGTTTTTTATTTTAGCGGTAGCTTTTTTCCCTGTCAAGGGGGAACCTACTTATTGCATTGCCCCCCCCCCCCCCTCTCTGGTCTGCCGCGTTTGTGTTATTGAGGGCCCTGGGGCCTGTACCGGTGTTCCCACTGGGGAACGTTCGTTCGCGTGCGTTTTTTAGCCGCCGCCATTTTGTGACGGTTGGCTCATGCTGCGCGAGCGCCATTTTCTCCCCGGTGGCGGTTTTTGGTATTACACTTTGTGTAACTGCGCGCGCTTTCTCCTCAGAGAAGTGGCAGCTGCATGTGTGGTACAGTCCTCAGGCGCCTTTTTTCTCTCACAGCGCTGACAGGCTACAGGGCTAGAAGCAGTGTGGATTTAGGTGGGCTTGTCCTCCCAGGCTCCCTGGGTGGTCTTGGGTGGTGGTGGTGATACGTGGGGGGGGGGCGTCCCATTCAGGCCTATGTCTGGGGACGGCGACGTGGCGGCTATGGACCCTGCAGCGCCCTCTGCTTTGGAACCGGCTGAGCAACGCTCCGCACAAGCCCCTGCGGTCACTTTGGACCTCTTGCGGGCACTTTTTGTGGAATTTATTCCTAAGGTTACTGCTCCGGCCCCGGAGCCCCCCGCTAAGCGCTTGGCCCCTCATGTCTCCTCAGGCGAGGATTCAGATCATGAAGTGGCCTCGGTTGTCACGGGGACCCCCGTGGAACTCTGAGGGCGAATTGGTCCTCTCAGATACTGAGGAGGACCAGGGGGCCTCAGTGGCGCGCGACAAGGCAATTGTAGCGGCGCTAATTGCTGACATTCGCCAGACTCTGTGCCTTGCTCAGTCTGAGGACGCGCAGACTTCCACTTATGTCTGTGGGTCTATGAGGCCTCCTAAGTCCCCTAGGGCTTTTCCCTATGATCAATTTTTTGAACGGGCTGTTTTTAAGGAATGGGGTCCCCCCAAAAATTCCTTCACTTTGCCTAAGCGTTTTGCAGTGCGCTATCCCTTTGAGGATGCTTTCCTTAAGCGGTGGGCTTGCCCTTCGGTGGACCCACCGGTGGCCCGTCTAAATAAGGCTACCACCCTTCCTGTGGAGGGTTCGCCCTCTTTTAAGGATGCGGCGGATCGTCGCACGGAAATGGTGTCTAAGGCTATTTTTCAGGAAGCAGGTTTTGCTATGCGGCCAGCTCTGGCCTCAGCAATGTCAGCGCAGTCCCTTTTTGAGTGCCTCCCCTCAGTGTGCAAAAATTGGCTTTGCAATTGTGCAAGGAATGAGTTGCATAAGGTGCAACACGTGGTGGAAGGCCTCCATTATCTGTGCGACTCCCTGCTGGACAGCATGTCCATGCTGTCCAAAATTTCAGCTTTTGCCATAATCATCAGACGGGTGTTGTGGCTGAGGTCTTGGTCGGGTGATCAGGCGTCTAAGAAATGCCTCGCTGACCTTCCCTTCCAGGGGGGTCGTTTGTTTGGACCACAGCTGGACGAAATCATTAAAGATTTCACGGGGGGGAAGAGTCTTTCTTTTCCGGAACCCAAACGGCGGGACTTTCGCCGGCGACAGGGCCCCTCTTTTTCTGGGTAGAAAGTTTTTTCGTGCCTCAGGTACAGCCGGGGCGGGTTCCAAGTCCGGTAAGGCCCCGGCTGGGTCTGGTAAGAGAACCTGGCAACGTAAGCCCGGAAAAGCGGAGGATGAGCCCTCAGCGTGACGGGTTGCCCCCGCCCATGTCTCGGGTGGGGGGCCGGTTATTGGAGTTTGCGGACTGCTGGACAGCTCACATCTCCGATCGGTGGGTCCTGGATGTGGTGTCCACCGGTTACCGGATAGAGTTCAAAGCTCTGCCCCCAGACAGGTTCTTTCCCTCAAACCTAAGACTTCCGCAGGGGCGTCTGGAGGAACTGTTAATCGCGGTCCAGTCCCTCGCGGACATGGGCATCGTGGTGCCAGTTCCACTGGAGGAGAGGTTCTGTGGTTTTTACTCAAACCTCTTTGTGGTGCCCAAAAAGGGCGGGGTCAGGCCGATTCTGGATCTCAAAGCTCTGAACTGCTTTGTCAAAGCACAGAAGTTCAAGATGGAGTCCATTCGCTCGGTCGTTGCCGCCCTGCATCAAGGGGAATTCTTGGCATCCCTGGACATCAGGGACGCCTATCTGCACGTTCCCATCTGCCAAAAACACCAGCGTTTTCTGCGTTTCGCAGTGGGAGACCTGCACCACCAGTTTGTGGCCCTACCGTTCGGTCTGGCCTCGGCTCCCAGGGTGTTCACCAAGGTGTTGGCACCGGTCCTAGCACTGCTAAGACAGAGGTATCGCAGTGGTAGCGTAACTCGACGACCTGCTCTTGAGGGCGGAGTCAGTAGTGTCCTTGGAGGAGGATGTGAGAATCACGGCTTCTACACTAAGGGACTTCGGTTGGCTCATCAACCTGCAAAAGTCCTCGCTAGCCCCCTCATGTCGCCTGGAATACCTCGGTCTGATTCTAGACACGGTGCAGGCGAAGGTGTTCTTGCCTCCCAACAAGCTATTGGGGCTGCGGTTCGGACCCTACTGTGGCGCCGGAGGTCATCCCTAAGGTTTTGCATGCGGGTGTTGGGACTCATGGTTTCGTCCTTCGAGGCGATACCTTACGCCCAGAGTCACACTCGGCTGCTGCAGAAGGTGATTCTGTCAAGGTGGGACAAATCTCCCCTTTCTCTGGACAGACTGATCCGTTTGGACCACCAGACCAGGGGATCACTGACTTGGTGGCTCCAGGCTCCAGCACTGACTCTGGGAAAGTCTTTTCTTCCCCTCAGCTGGTCGATTGTAACGACGGATGCCAGCCTGACGGGCTGGGGAGGGGTGTTGGGTCAGTTGTCTGCTCAGGGCCGTTGGTCAGCTCAGGAAGCTCGACTTCCGATAAATGTGTTGGAACTGAGAGCGATCAGGCTTTGCTTGTCCCGTTGGTCGACAAGGCTGCATGGCCTCCCTGTCTGGGTTCAGTCGGACAATGCCACAGCTGTGGCGTATGTGAACCATCAAGGAGGGACAAGAAGTTCCGCGGCAGCTGCAGAGGCTGCTCTGATTCTCCGCTGGGCGGAACAACATGTCCCGGCGCTCTCCGCAATTTACATTCCGGGAGTGGAGAACTGGCAGGCGGACTTTCTCAGTCGCCAGACACTGGACCAGGGGGAATGATCCCTGCATCCGGAGGTCTTTCGCCAGATTTGCTGCAAGTGGGGCACACCAGAGGT
>BLSH010269269.1:941165-952154 GCA_018402905.1 Glandirana rugosa
CTAGACTGTCTAAACCTCACAAAAACGTTTCTTCTCACCCGTTTATAACCGCTCAGTTCTACACGGTACGACTATCTGAGGATGGGTTTTTCTGGTTCACGACATTATTTCGTGACCAAATTCCTACACGTGTGAATACGTTGGTATAAAATCAAAAAGAAGGCTCCTGATAGGACGACATAAAACCCATGTGTCATTTAAGAAGAGCTGCGTCTGTCAGTGAACTCAGAGAAAAGGATTTTACGGTAAGTTATAATAAAATCCCTTTTTTTTTCGTGTGTGTGTGTGTAAAGTGGATATATAAAAAGTCTACACACCCCTGTTAAAATGTCAGGTTTGTGTGATTTCAAAAAAATGTCAGATAAATCCTTTCAGAACTTTTTTTCCACCTTAATGTAACTTATAAACTGTACAACTCCATTGAACAACAAACTGAAATATTTTAGGTGGAGGGAAGAAAAACTAAAATATGGTTGCATAAGTGTGCACATCCTTAAACCAGTGCTTTATTACAGCACTTGGTCTTTTTGGGTAGGAGTCTATCAGCATGGCACATCTTGACTCGCCAATATTTGCCCACTCTTCTTTGCAAAAACACTCCAAATCTGTCAGATCACAAGGGCATCTCCTGTGCACAGCCCTCTTCAAATGAACCCACAGATTTTCAAATCTGATTCAGATCTGGGCTCTGGCTGGGCCATTCCAAAACTTTAGTCCGCTTCCTTTGTTGATTTGGATGTATACTTTTGGTCGTTGTCATGCTGAAAATGGAGTTCCTCTTAATGTTTAGCTTTCTAGCAGACGCCTGAAGGTTTTGTGCGAATATTGACTGGTATTTGGAACTGTTCATAATTCCCTCTACCTTGACTAAGGCCCCTGTTCCAGCTGAAGAAAAACAACCCCAAAGCATGATGCTGCCACCACCATACTTCACTGTGGGTATGGTGTTCTTTTGATGTGTAGTGGTGTTTTTGCGCCAAACATCTTTTTTTTCAATATTTAGCCGGCGTGGATGTTTTTTTAAGAAAAGGCTTCCGTCTTGCCACTCTACCCCATAGCCCAGGCATATGAAGTATGCGGGAGATTGTTGTCACATGTACCACACAGCCAGTACTTACCAAATATTCCTGTAGCTCCTTTAACCACTAAAGCCCCAGAAGGATTTGCCCCCTTCCTGACCAGGCCATTTTTTTGCGATACGGCACTGTGTCGCTTTAACTGACAATTGCGCGGTCCTGCGACATTGTACCGAAACAAAATTGACGTCCTTTTTATTTCCCCACAAATGGCTTTCTTTTGGTGCTATTTGATCACCTCTGCGGGTTTTATTTTTTGCACTATAGACAAAAAGTGTCAATTTTGAGAAAAAGCAACTTTTTTTTATTTTTTATATTTTACTTTTGCTATAATATCCAGAAAAAAAAAAACATGTATATTATTCATTTACATATCTTTGGTTAAAAAAAATCGCAATAAGCGTATATTGATTGGTTTCCGCAAAAGTTATTTACAAACTAGGGGATAGATTTAGGGAATATTTTTTTTTTTGTTGTTTTTACTAGTAATGGTGGCAAACTGTGATTTTTAGTGGGACTGCAACATTTCGGCAGACAAATCTGACCCCAAATGACAGTTTTTGGGGACCAGTGACATTATTACATTGATCAGTGTTCTAAAAATGCGTTGAGCAATGTAAAATTGACACTGGCAGGGAAGGGGTTAACTCTAGGGGGTGATAAAGGGGTTAAGTGTGTTCCCTCAGCATGTCCTAACTGTAGGGGAAATGGGCTGGCAGGGACATGACAGCGATCACTGCTCCCGATGACTGAGAGCAGCAGATCCCTGCCATGTCATCTGTCAGAACGGGGATCCCTGCCCTGTTTACACAGGAAGATCCCCATTCTGCCTCTGTATAAGGCTATCGCAGGTTGCCGGTGGACATAGAGTCCGCAAGCACGCTCCCACAATAGCTCGTGCTCAGACCGCCGTACAGCTATGGTGATTTGCGCAGGAGAGCCGACATGTCGCCGTATAACGACGGCAGCTGGTGGGCAAGTGGTTAATGTTGCTATAGGCCTCTTGGCAGCCTCCCTGATCAGTTTTCTTGTCTTTTCATTAATTTTAGAGGGACGTCCAGTTCTTGGTAATGTCACTGTTGTGCCATATTTTCTCCACTTGATGATGACTCTCTTCACTGTGTTCTATGGTATAGCTAATGCCTTGGAAATTTTTTTGTACACTTCTCCTGACTGATACCTTTTACCAATTAGATCCCTCTAATGCTGGGATATGCCATTAGCGGACCTCCAGCTGTTGCAAAACTACAAGTCCCATCATGCCTCTGCCTCTGGGTGTCATGCATGTGGTTGTCAGAGTTTTGCTATGCCTCATGGGCCTTGTAGTTCTGCAACATCTGGAGGTCCGTTAATTGCATATCCCTGCTCTAATGCTTTGGAAGCTCTCTGCGGACCATGCCTTTTTCTGTAGAATGCGACTAAGAAAATGTCAGTTAAGACCTACTAGAACAGCTGAACTTTATTTGAGGTTAATCAAAGGCACATTAAATGATGGCAGGTGTGTACTGACTCCTATTTAACATAAGAGTATGAATGTGATTGCTGAATTCTGAACACCGCTACATCCCCAGTTATAAGAGGGTGTGCACACTTATGCAACCGCATTAATTTAGTTTTTTACTTAAAAGCCAACAACCACCCCCCCCCCCTTAAAATATTTAAATTTGTTTTTCAATTGAGTTGTACAGTTTTATAGGTCACATTAAAGGTAGAAAAAGCTCTAAAATTATTTATCTTTTGTAATGTTTTGACACCACAGAAACCTGACATTTTAACGGGCATGTAGACGTTTTATATCCACCGTGTGTGTGTGTGTGTATATGTATGTGTGTGTGTGTATATATGTGTATATATATATATATATATATATAATTTTTTTTTTTTTCTTCTTTTCCCCTCTCTTAAAGTGGGTCTCCACCTTTGGCATTGCAGACATATTCTTGTCTTTCTTTTTTAGTAGTGATGCTAGATTTTCTCACATTAATGCTTTATTTATTCATTCTGTCAATTCAGGTAGTTTTATTTATTTAATTTTTTTTAGTGCTGTACATTTTATACTTGTATATTCTTTTAGGATTGGTTAAATTGAAATCTCTATAACGTTGTCATTAAGGATAAGTTCACCTTTAAAAAAAAAAATCATGAAAAATGCACATTTTTTGCAGGTAAAAAAAAGTGCATTTTTTTCATGTAGGAGCCTGAAAGGCAATGCATCCAATGGTCAGCTGGTCACGGGTGCAATCTTGGGCTCCTGTAGACTTTTGTCGTAGGCTGTCTGCTCATTCCTCCTCTTACGGGCAGGCAGTTACACAAAGACAGGAAGAATCGATGAAGCAGGGAGCCGTTGCAAGAGTGGTAACATGTTAAAAATTGGTGGATCATGTAACATGTTCCCAAAGGTGAATTTTGTCCTTTTAATCGTACATTACAGCACACAGGCAAAGTATTAACAGAGCCTGGGTTATAGGCTCGTACTTTCAGTAATTGGACATTAGTAAGCCTTTGAGGACACACCCTCTTGGTGGCTCAACTATAATCCTCCTCTCACTTCTGAAGTCCTTTCTTATTTGCTAGTGTCCTAAGGTGATGGACCTCTTCATGGAGAAATCACTTGGCTAGTTTTGTTTTCCTTTTATTTTATTTTTGGATTCTTCAATCAACTCCTCACTGTGTTCTTGCCACAGACATGGACCATGCATTCCGAACAGCGCAACCTTTGTAAAACCTAGGGAGCTGTACTTCTGCCCCACACTGTGGATGACCTGTATTGTTGCTTAGGGACACTTGATCCTGCATGGGTGCACTGCTCACCACTTGCAACGTGTGTAGTCAGAACACTAGGGCAATATTTGAATTAAAATGTAGTTTACTGTGTAAACTTTTCAAATTTTGTGTTTAAACTCAACCACATAGACCTCAGTCACAGGTGGGTGACTAAGTGTGAAATCACATTACCGGTCACACATTTTACTGCCACTTCCACCTAGAGGCCTTTTATAAGGTCTTCAGGCATAGCCTTTCATCAGAAGGATTTGCTACACGACAGTCTAGATCTGGATTGTTTGCGTTTTCTTTCCGGACATGCTTGGCCTATATTTCGTACCTTACTCCATGAGTACCCCGCAGGGGATAACCCTCACATCGATACCAGGCGAAAGGGAGCCATTGCTAAACCACATGCAAACATTCCATCTGCGAAAGACCTGCACAGCACTCGGGATGACAATGCATCCCTTGCACTGGACCAGCAGCCAGCTCTAACACTGATCTTTACTTCTGCTTCTATGTATTTTAGGTACTCGGCAAGCTTGACAAAAGCAGAATTTTCTGCATTTGTCACAATTCATTGGACAAATAACTTTAATGCAGCCATCTTTGCTCAGGGATCAGGGATGCCACCCCTCTTCTACTCCCGTTTGTCAGATTCCAATATACCTGCTCTATACAAGGCAGACACCAAATGGGTTGAAAAAGGACATTGAGGCAATATTGGAGGACGTTTGATTATCACGTATCACCATACCTTTTCGGGTTCACTGTTCATGAACAGATCGCATGTGCAGTCTATAAAAATTTGGTCACTCCACTTTTTTTCTTTGGAAAAAAGGTGACTGAACTGGTGAAAGGAGCCTCAGTGCTTTTATTTATTGATATTCGTATTGAAATTGGTACTTTTTATTGTCACAATAACTAAGTAAAACCAAGAACAAGTATAATATCGCGCTCCAAATACCCGTTCATCTCAGTGCCAATGGAATGAATGTCCAGTAATCAATAAAAAGGAATATAAATGGCAGCTACACATACATTCAGAATATATCAATACAAGATCTCCACAATGATCAACCGCGCTTAAAACATAAAGACAGAAGGAAAAAGATTGTGATCCCAAAGTCTCTTAAAACATATCCATGCAAGAGTCTTCCTTACGATAATGAAATCTTCACCCAGCGCTACAAGTGATATCAGTAGCTTCCCCCATCAGTGGTACACTCACTGTGAGAGTGATTGGACTGTATGGCAAAAGCACACATGAACTTTGTCCATTGAGGGGAGAGAGACTTGTTAAAGACATTAACCCTATAAGAGACCCTGCTCAGTTGCCAAACATGCAAGTGTGCGGCACCAACATTTTGTGAGTGTACCACTGACGGGGGGTGGTGCTGGGTGAAGATTTCATTATCATAAGGAAGACTCTTGCATGGATATGTTTTAAGAGACTTTGGGATCACGATCATCTTTTTCCTTCTGTCTTTGTTTTAAGCACTGCTGATCATTGTGGACATCTTGTATTGATACAATAAAGACATAAAACATAAACCAACTGTTACATGAGCACTGTGGACACTTTTTTCCACTTTATCCATGGGTGAATAAGGATGACTTTTGTTTCATTAAGTGCAAGTGCTGTTTGGTTTTTAGTTTATTTGCAGTCAGACAGTGCCACTGCTTTGGCCTACAGCAAGCACCAGGAGTCTTGAGCCCTGAAGGAAACAAGTCAGATCATCTCATGGATGAAAAGTTGCTGTCCAGTGTTCTCTGTGGTCTACAACCTAGCTGCCACCACCTGGATGAGGGGAAATGAGCCTTTCACTCAGACATATTCAACCTGATATGTCAAAAATGGGGGGCCCTGGATGTAGACATCCTGATCTCCAGATTCAACAGACTACCTCCGTTTGTGGCCAGGACCAAGGATCCTATCGCCCTGGCCTCACATACCCTGATAATCCCCTAGTCTCAGTTCAGGTTATTTGTGCGTATTGTCCCATACAAGGTAGAGCAAGTGAACTAGATGGTGATTTATAATTGCATCAAACTGGCCCAAAAGAGCCTGTTACATAGGCATATCCAGACCTATAGGAGGCAACCCTTGGCTTTTTCCCAACAGGGACAGACCTGTCTCAGGGCCACCTATTCCATCTTACTTCTCAGTCTCCAACTTTAATGGCATGAGTTTTGAACCCAGCAATTTGAGACAGTGGATTTTGAATGTCAATCTTACCTCGTTAAAAGCAAAAAAAAGCCAATTCCATTGTACCTGGAAATCCTCCTTTGCCCGGTGTCAAGTCAGGAACCTCAATTCCAGAGACTACTCAGTGCCTTGCATTCTCGCCTTTTACAGTACGAGCTTGAACGAAACTTGAGCTTAAATAACTCTACTGTTGTTGAGGAAAAAAATCAATTCCCTCTGGGTGGTCCATGTACATTGCAGAGATTTTATCAAACTTTGTTGCAAATTCCTGCCTTTTGTTATTCTGATGGAATAGCTGTTTGTCTGTGCCCATGTTTAGAGTGAATGGGAGTGGTTTCAGAACGATCAATCGGCTACTGCACTTGCAGGGCTCTAATGAGGAAGGTTGCAGGGTCTACATCCCTTTTTAGACATTATTTCCCTTTGGAAATATGTCACCCAAAATTACATTTTTGTTTCAGGGGATGCCAGAAATCGGACTTGTTACTTGGGCTGGCCATACATTATAGTTTTCTTCAATTTCTTATGGGCTGGCCATAACCTTTGAATCTGAGGAACCAGCCGAGATTCAAGCTATGCATGGGCAGGCTGAATGTGTACCCAAGTTGATTGATCAAATTGGGTGGAACTACCCTGCCAAATTTTACATGTGGTTATGTCCTCTCCTGGCAAGGATGGGTCAGCCCCTACCCTGCCGGCAGAACACAATTGCTCGGCAGGAGGGATTATCGTGTCATAACGTGTCAACACTGTCTTTGTTGAGGGGGAAATTGAGCAGATTTATTCACAGGTTGCAGGAAATAAATTTACTCCATCTATGGCCGCCCTTAGATTTACCTTTAACTATGAAGTGCAAGGGCCTGCCTGTTTGTATAATGTATGGCCAGTCTTAGTGCAAACTTCTGAGAAAATCCTTAAGCTAATCAAAGGAAATTAGATTCCTGGGGAGCATTCTGTACACAATCTGTGTACAGAATACCTCCAGGCTGCCATATTGCATTGCGGTTTCCAGAAAATGACAGCGCTGAAGATTGAAAAGGAAAGGTAATTTTTAATAGCATTAAATTAGAGTTGGACTTGTGTCACAGTTGAATATGCTATCCTCAAAGGACAGATTCCATCAGGAAGACTGATTATTTCTCCTCTTCTTGGGGCCTTGCAAAGGGCACTCTGCTTCAAAGTCTACCATCACTCGATGGATAAGAATGACAAGGGACAAATACCCTCCTGTGCATTTACATGCTCAGTCCTCCAGAGTTTCTTGGGCTTTCAGGCACCAGGGCTCTGTAGCCCAGATCTTTTCCTCCTTTAATACCTTTTCAACGTTTTACTAGGTTGATATCTAATCCTCTGCAGATGCACTCTAAAGTTGGGTCTGTTGTCCCTTGTTAGCACAGTTTTATTTTCCTTATTGCTTGGGGATGTCCCAGGGTCTATGAATAGTTTGCCTGTGTCCTGTACTGTGCTATTAAGATAAAAGTAATTTTGACTTTCCTGTAATTTTCTTATCAACACACAAAGGGCAGAAGCTATTTATTGTGAGTGCTTTTATGAATGAATTTAGGTTGTGTGAAAGTGACATATGTTTTGCTGCTTAGCCAATTTGGAACGAATTTTATAATGTAACTGTACAATGCCTCCTGCTGTAATCCCCTGTATATATTGAAGGATGTTAATAACTAGATTAACGTGGAGTGCTTACAAAGGGGGGTTAACATGTCTGTATAAAGCTACTGCTTACATGCTTCCTGTGCTTTTGATATTAGGCAAACGTCAGCCCCTGTATCCAGGCATTGAGCTTCCAAGTATGGAAAGTGTTATGCTTTTTGCTGTGTGTCTGCTACAAATGCATTAAAAATGTCTTGGAGTGCATTAAATTCTGTGTGCTTTAATCCTACTAGAGTTTAGAATTAGATTAGAATCCAACTCACACCCTAGTGTTGTAAATATTCAGTTTATCAAACACCAAACTGCTGTAACCATATTAATACGAGTAGTAGAGACCTATTCTATTACAGTAATTGTGTCATGAAACCACAGTAAATGGTCTGTCATGTAACCAGCAAACATTCTTATCTGTTGCCTACCCTTACTGCATGTGTCCAGTTAAAGGCCGGGCCTCCCTCACCTTGTATACTTTAGTAGGCTCTCCTCAGCTGGTTTCTACCCCAGGCCTTAATTGGAAACCGGATATAACACCTGGCAGTGCAAGGCTGCATTGCTGATCAAAGTTTTTCCGTATTTGGCTTGTGTGTGGTTGTCTCCTTCGTTTGCACTGTGTCTTATCCGTGTTCTGATCTTTGGCTTGTCTGTCTATCCCTTCCTGCCTGATACCTCAATCTTCGGCTTGTTCTGGGTTTCTCCTGTTTGCTTGTAGCCCTTACCCTTTCCTATTCCTCTGACTATTCTTGCTATTCCTGTGCTGCTGCTTCCCCTCTTCCACCTGTAGCCAGCCCGAGCGTGAGGGGACCCCGGGGGCCGCGACCTGGATCCAGTTGCAGCCAAACCCATCCTCACCACTAGAGGCTCTGGTGAACACCCACTGACTTAGATTCCACGCCCTGGGGAAACCGATGCACTAGCTCCCTGTGTTTCAGTGTCCGTGCTCCAGGGGGCCCTCTCCCCGTTTTCAGCCGGAACTCTTTAGCAGCAGTCAGGCATAGGTCCAAAACCTTCTGGTGTGCTACACAACCCTTGGTGCGATTCGCACTCCAGTGGCACGCACCTGCGCCAGACCCCAGGAGTTGTGACAAATTGCTTTTTTCTTCTACCAGTTTCTACCCCTGACTAAGCTCACAAATATCCTTACAAGAATGTCATGCGGTCAAACAGACAAACCTTACTAGTACCATCTATGTGCATCTATAAACACATTTAAGACAAAATGTTTGTAAACCTTTTGACTTTTCTGTGTCTTTGCATAAATGGCTCTTAAAATGTAATCTAGTTATTACCCAAGTCAAAGACTGTCTTAATTGAGAAACCAGAAATAGAATATTTTAATTTGCAACTTTGCAACTATAACATGGTGTAATTGACCAATGTGAGGTTAGAGAAACTAATATGTGACCTATGCAGTGGTATAGACAGTGGTTGTCAAATGTATCAATGTAATTGGCCCCGGTGCAATTCCTTATATCACCAATACGCCACATACAATGTTCAGTATATGCAATGCTACACAAAACAGTCAGACTCCACATAATGAAGTAGATGATCAGACTACGGGAAGGCTACAAGAGATATTAAAATACCACAGACCTGCTACAGGTGTAGTTGGAGACTAGGGATATCCTGTAGGAGACCCTCAGACCGGAGACTCATTGCAAGAGACTGCTAAAGTTCACTGCTATTACATCCTCTTTACAGGCTTGTGCCTAAAAAAAAACAAAAAAAAACTGGCACCATATGTTCCTCTCAACAAGAATGGTTCTAAAAATGATAGAGGAAAAATTACACTAGAGGGGAAAAGATGGACAACACATTTAAAAGGCAGAAAAAAAAGGCAAAATCTGTGTTTTTTTTTAGACCATGGATTGCATGTCACTACCTTTTTAGGTGATTGGGCAGTTGCAAAGCTTTGCTCAGACTGCTCCCCCAGAGTATTTGTATAACCCAGCCGATTACATCAGGCTCCATGTTTTGACCTGTTTGATGTGACATTGCATTAATAGATGAGTGTATATACAATGGAGTGCTGTTGACGGCTCATCGGTTTATTGTGATTTGCACAGTGCCATCTGCTGCACTCACTGCGAGTGCCCATCTATTTCCAAAGTCAAACGCTTGGGTCTCCATCCCACGCATATGCAGAGGACCGACGGACTCAAATGCTAGCCTCCTTTAGAACATTAGTGCAAAAACGGCTTATTACATGTTCAAATTGATGGAGTGTTTTTTGGCACTTCTCTGAGCAACTTTATCAAGGATTAGTTCACCAACGGACACATCGCCTCCTTAATCTTGACCAGTGGGTTATATCGCCTCTGCAGGAGTAGGACTAGGCAGAACATAAAACTTGGCTACGCCCCATTGGCCGTCCTCCGTGCCTATATAACCGCCTCCCTGCTCCAGGTATTTTACGGTCTAGTCAGGAGTAAGAACCTAGCTCCTTGCTTGGGATCTTTTGGGTCCTAGCAATTTTTTTTTTCTTCCTTCCATGCATCTCCTGGGAGCGCTACAATCAACTGCCGGGCTGGGCAACGGGCTAGATAATTTAGATCCAGCGGTCTTCCCAGTCCAGCCAGTGAGCGCGTGCAGACCGCAGCTACGCGCTAGGTCAGCCGCGACATAGCCTCAACGGATGGAGGCTTGCCCGCGAGTTAAACGTCTCGCAGGGTCGCATACGACCGAGCTTTGGTCCGAGTCGCAGCGTCCCCTGGCCGACAGCCCCCACTTTGGTGGCAACGGTCCTTTAAGGAGCGATACCCGCAGCCGCGGAAGGGGTAAGTACAGTCCCCCCTCCTTCTGTGCGGGGGTGGGGTGAACGTGGGTACTCTACAGCAGGGCTTGACAAATTTGCCTTGAATCTAGGAGCCGGCTGAAAAAGTTAGGAGCCAGTTTTTTATAGCGTAGTGTGGGGTTGTCAGCGCCAGGGGTAAGACAAGTAATTTGCGCCCCTAACCCTAACTTACAGCAGAGCAGCCAGTCAATAACTCCACCATTACATCAGGGTTATAGGCTCTCCAGAAAGAGTGACACTAAAAAATCTGTTATGGGGAAACTCCTTATTATGCCGAATGCATCGTGACTGCGGCATGTAAAACACCCTCATCTGCTGCCTAATGGAGCTTAAAGGTGGCAAAAACATGTCTCTACTGCACATTATTACCACCCAACTGCACATCTAAACAAAGCCTTAGTGACATTGTAAATAAAATACAAAAAAAAGGTGAAAAGTATTCCAGCGCTGCTGATCTTCTGCTGCCTCTTTGCAGC
>BLSH010269269.1:976601-1016490 GCA_018402905.1 Glandirana rugosa
CCCCCCCCCCCCCCCCCCCCCCCCCCCCCCCCCCCCCCCCCCCCCCCCCCCCCCCCCCCCCCCCCCCCCCCCAGCCTGTCAGTGCTCAGATCATACACCACACACTGCATCAAATTGGTCTGCATGGCTGTCGTCCCAGAAGGAAATGCAAGAATGCCTGCAAACAGTTTGCTGAAGACAAACAGACTAAGGACATGGATTACTGGAACCATGTCCTGTGGTCTTATGAGGCATCCTCAAATGAAAGGTGGAGTGCAAGGTCTCTAACATCCACCAGCTCCGTGATGTCATCGTGGAGGAGTGGAAGAGGACTCCAGATATTAATGGCTGTGTGTTATTTAAACAGCAAATTTACACTGTTATACAAGCTGTACACTCACTACTTTACATTGTAGCAAAGTGTCATTTCTTCAGTGTTGTCACATGAAAAGATTAGAATAGATTTACAAAAATGTGAGGGGTGTACCTTTTGTGAGATACTTTATATCACAAAGGTGAACAAATGCGGATTTTCAAGATTTCAATTGTCACAGTGCAGGAGTCGTATGTAATGTGTATTTCTTCCAGCATGCTTGTATGGAAGATGTCGCACAGATTTGTTGGCTGACAGTTTGGCTTTCATCTTGACTTTTCTTTAACTTTGCAAGTGATTTTGTGCACATTCTATGGCCCAAAATGTGAAGAGACTAACAGTGATATCTTTCTATTTTTCCCCTCAAGTGATGATGGCCAAGGAAAAGCCACCCATAAGCGTGGTAGGAGACGTTGGGGGACGTATTGCTATCATAGTGGTAAGAAATTAGACCTTATTTCTTAATATTTCCTGATTTTGTTGTTTTTTTGTTTTTTTATGTCCCTAAAGTTCAGTTTTTGTCCTGTCCTGTGGACACAACATGAAGTGAGAGTACCCTTAGACAGTTACTAGAACAAGTGTCTTGATTTGGAAGATTTTTCCTTTAATTATATTTCCATAGACTATTCAAATTTTTGTATTTCATTGCTTTTGGTCATAGTAACAATGGTTCTAAGAACAACGAAAGCTGGTGAATCTCCCAAACGGGGGCAAGGGGAGTCCTAACCCTTTTCCCACTCTATCGAAAACTAAAAAAAGAAGAGATTGACTATATATGTACACTTTAATATTTTTATTTTTATTATCCAACAGGATGACATCATTGATGAGGTAGAAAGCTTTGTGGCTGCAGCAGAAATTCTTAAAGAGCGTGGAGCTTACAAAATTTATGTAATGGCCACACATGGTATTTTGTCTGCAGATGCTCCTAATCTGATTGAGGATTCTTCCATTTTTGAGGTCAGTTAAAATTCGCCTATATTAGCTTGGGCACAATTGCTAGATGTGAAACAGGCTAAAAATTTCCTTTAGCCTTTTAACCATTAAAGCCCTTAAAGTATCAACAGAGGTGGGCCACAGCATGCTGCAGCTCAGTTAGGCTCCATTTGCACAGGACGCTGTTTCAACCTCCCCTGAACAATTTTTAATTTTTTTTTGACAGCTAGAAGCCGGTGTCTAAAACGGCCGTTTTGCATGCCACGGTTTGCCTTGTTCGTGTCTAGGAGTGTTTTTATTTAACGGTCCTAGATGTGAGTTACCGCGTTTAGCGGCGTTTACAAGCTGTTTGGCGTTTCAAATGAGTCTGAACCCATTTTTTTGTGTTCCAAAAAAAGCCCCCAAAGGCTCCATGCACACTGAATGCTTTTTCAACCATGAACGATAGAAACCAACGCTTAAAACGGCTGTTTAACAGCGTTTTACATGCCGCGTTTAGCAGCGTTTTACCGCGCTTGCGTCTAGAAGCATTTTTTTTTTCCAATGGATCCAAAACGACCAAAAATGATGGCGATAAATGGTTTTTGAGCCTTTATTAGCATTTTTAAGCTTCCAGGGTTTGTCAGAAAAACGACCCTTGAACGCGATTTTAGGGCTTTCAGATAACAGCCCATAAACGACACTGCTGATAAATTACATTACATTAATAGTCCATGTGTGCATGGACTATAACATAGAGGGGTGTTTATGGGCTGTTAAAAAAAAAAAAAAGACACCCAAAAACGGTCGTTTATCAGCTGCAGTGTGCATGGCGCCTTAACTCAACTGCCTTGAAACGACCTTAAATGACCCCGTGTAAATGTACTGATAAGATAACATAGAGGAAAGTTCAGGGGCAGCTGAAAAAAACACCCAAATGCCTCTAAACGTCCGTTTACCAGCAGCAGCGTAAATGAGGCTTTAGTTGAGCTTAGGGGTGGGGGCAGAAGAGTCGCACTTTGTTGAAAGTATACTTACACTTTAAACTTTTAAATACTTTGTTATGGTATTTTGCAAGGGAATCCTGTTATTATAGGTACTTATAAAGCGCTGTCAATTTACGCAGCACTTCACATCTACAGTGGGGCAAAAAGTATTTAGTCAGCCACCAATTGTGCAAGTTCTCCCACTTAAAAAGACGAGAGGGGCCTGTAATTTTCATCATAGGTACACTTCAACTATGAGAGACAGAATGAGAAAAAAAATCCAGAAAATCATATTGTCTGATTTTTAAAGAATTTATTTGCAAATTCTAGTGGAAAATAAGTATTTGGTCACCTACAAAAGAGCAAGATTTCTGGCTCTCACAGACCTGTAACTTCTTTAACCGGTTCCACACCGCGCGCAGTATATTTAGTGCGGCAGTGTGGACGCTTAGCGTGAATCGGCGTGAAAAAGGCGGCGATTCGCGCAGGCGCAGCTAGGGGGCGGGCGCTGCCGGCGGCACACTCTCGTGCCCGACACACTCCGGAGGAGTGTGCCCGCGGCTCGGGTGGACCCGATGTCCGTCGGCGAGCCACGATGAGCTGCTAGAGCCAAACAGCTCTAAAAACACAGCGGTTCCCCGCTCTTTCAATGGGGACAGAAGAGATCTACTGATCCCTGTCACTGGGATCAGTTAGATCTCTTATGCCCATGGTAGCCCAGCCCCCCCCCCACAGTTAGAACACGCCCAAGCAACACAGTTAACCCCTAGATCGCCCCTGCAGGTTAACCCCTTCACTGCCAATGACATTTATACAGTAATCAAGTGGACATTTAAATTTCTGATCACTATATAAATGTCATTGGTCCCAAAAAGAAAATGTCAGAAATGTCCGACATGTCCGCCCCAATATCGCACTACTGCTAAAAATCGCAGATCGCCGCCATTATTAGTAAAAAAAAAAACAAAACCCCAGAAATTAATTCTCATCATCCGTAAACGCAACAACTTTTGCGCAAACCAATCAATAAACGCTGATTGCGATTTTTTTTTTTTACCAAAAATATGATGGAGAATATAAATTGGCCAAAACTGATGAAAAAAATTTTTTTTATATTTTTCTTTGGATTTGAATTTGAGCAAAAAGTAAGAAATATCGTTTTTTTTTTTTTTGTTTTTTTTTTTTTTTTTAAAATTGTCGCTCTTTCTTTGTCAGAAATGACGCAGCGGTGATAAAATGCCACCAAAAGAAAGCTCTATTTATGGAAAAAAAGCACGCAAATTTTCTTTTGGGTACAACGTTGCATGACCGCGCAATTGTCAGTTAAAGCGACGCAGTGCCGAATCGCAAAAAGTGCTCTGGTAAGGAAGGGGGTAAAACTTTCCAGGGCTGAAGTGGTTAAGAGGCTCTTCTGTCCTCCACTCGTTACCTGTATTAATGGCACCTGTTTGAACTCGTTAGTATAAAAGACACCTGTCCACAACCTTAAACCTCCAAGCTCCACTATGGTCAAGACCAAAGAGCTGTCAAAGGACACAAGAAACAAAATTGTAGACCTGCACCAGGCTGAGAAGACTGAATCTGCAATAGGTAAGCAGCTTGGTGTGAATCGATCAACTGTGGGAGCAATTATTAGAAAATGGAAGACGTACAAGACCACTGATGATCTCCCTCGATCTGGGGCTCCACGCAAGATCTCACCCTGTGGGGTCAAAATGATCACAAGAACAGTGAGCAAAAATCCCAGAACCACATGGGGGGACCTAGTGAATGACCTGCAGAGAGCTGGGACCAAAGTAACAAAGGCTACCATATGTAATGCACTACGCCGCCAGGGACTCAAATCCTGCAGTGCCAGACATGTCCCCCTGCTTAAGCCAGTACATGTCTGGGCCCATCTGAAGTTTGCTAGAGAGCATTTGGATGATCCAGAAGAGGATTGGGAGAATGTCATATGGTCAGATGAAAGCAAAATAGAACTTTCTCTTACGTTAACTGACAGACGCAGCCCTCTCATTGACAAGTGGTGTTTATGCACATCCTACTAGGAGTAGACTAGGCAAAAAAGAAAAAAGGCAAGCTGACCCCTCCCAGGGGGCCGTCCTCACTCCAGCATATAACCCCCCAGTTCTGCATAGCATATCAGTTTTCTTATGCCTAGTGCAAGGAGTTAGACCTGGTTCCCTGCTGGGATCTGCGGTTCCCCATTTTTCTTCCTTTTGCTTTTCTCAAACTATCCGATGAAGACTGCTATCAAGTAGCCGGCTGGGGCATAGAGGATACCTCGAATCTTGAAATTTCTCCAGCACGGCTGACCGATGCGAGCTACGCTTGGCTTTAGCGGGGTCCGCCGCATCATACCCGTTCCGTGCGGGGGGCTAGTAGGTGCGTCTGAGTGACCGGGCTGCGCTCGCGTCCAGGGGCGTTTGGCCTGCAGCATCCTTCCCCACCTGAGGGGAGGAAGGTCTGCTACCGGGTGGCTACCCGCTACGCCCGTCGGATTGGTGAGTGACCCTCCTCCCCCCCCTCCAGGGGTGTGGGGGGCAGGGCAACTAGCGGTACCAGTGCCGTCTGGTGGAGGGTTCAGGGCTACAGGTCCCCTTTTGTTTTCCTGTTCTTTCGCCCCCCGTGGTGGGGCTGCACAGTGGGGGTGTCATGGCCTATAGGCCTAGCAAGTGTTCAGGTGGCACAATGGCGGCTGAACCTGTGGGTTTTTCTCCAGAGGGGTCTGTGGAAGCGCAAGCTGCGCTGGGACCTCTGGTTCCCCTGGATCAATTAACTTCCATTTTCAGAGAGTTTTTCGCCCGGGGGGTACCGAGCCGTGCTAAGGGGGTGTCTAAAAAGCGTCCACCCCCCTCTGTCTTCTGGGGAGGATTCTGAACCGGAAGGGGCCTCAGTGGTCACAGGGACCCCGTGGAGCTCTCAGATGGTGAACTGGAGCCCTCGTATGGTGAGGAAGACTAGGGGGCCTCGGTGGCGCGCGAAAGGGCGCTGGTGGCCTCCCTGATCACCGATATCCGTGAGTCTTTGTGGCTGGACCAAGCCGGGGAGTCGCAGGAGACTGCCTACGTTTGTTGGTCCTTTAAGCCGTCATGGACCCCTAAGGCATATCCTTATGCCCAATTTTTTGACCAGTTTGTGTATAAGGAATGGCAGCGTCCGCAGAATTCCTTCACTGCCCAAACGTTTCTCTGTGCGCTATCCCTTTGAGGACAGTTTTTTGCAGA
Source organism: Glandirana rugosa (assembly GCA_018402905.1). Lineage (NCBI taxonomy): Eukaryota > Metazoa > Chordata > Amphibia > Anura > Ranidae > Glandirana > Glandirana rugosa. The sequence goes on from BLSH010269269.1 coordinate 982,082, forward strand.
AGTGGGCATCCCCCACAGTGGACCCTCCGGTGGCTCGCCTGAATAAGGGAACAACCATTCCCTTGGAAGGGTCTCCATCTTTTACGGATCCGGCCGATAGGCGGACGGAGGCGGTATCCAAGGCATTGTTCTTGGTGGCGGGGGCAGCCATGAGGCCAGCTCTGGCGTTGGCCATGGTGGCGCAGTCACTTGCGGAATTTGCGACAGAATTGCACAATGAGTTGGGCTGCGGTGTTCACCTGAGGCTTTGCAGCGGGCTGACCATCTGATACAGGGTCTCCGGTACCTGTGTGACGCGGCCTTGGACCTGCTCCCCATGCTGTCGAAGATGTCTGTTTTTGTAGTCCTTATCAGATGGGTGCTCTGGTTGCGGTGTTGGTCGGGTGACCACGCGTCCAAAAAGGGCCTCATGGACCTTCCTTTTCAGGGTGGATGGCTTTTTGGGGCGCAATTGGATGAAATCATTAAGGATTTCACTGAGGGGAAGAGTACCTTTCTCCCAGAACCCAAGCGGCGGGATTTCCACCTTAAGCAGAGTCCTTCATCATCGGGCCAGAAGTGTTTTTTTTTTTGTGCGCCTTGTTCAGCGGGCAAGGGCTCAAGGCCCGGCAAGTCTGCCTCGAGGTCCGGTAAGCGGCCCTGGCAGCACAAGCCCGAAAAGACGGAGGAAAAGTCGTCCTCAGCATGATGGGTTGCCCCCGCCCGACTCTAGGGTGGGGGGACCGACTTCTGGGGTTCGCAGACAGGTGGACTGCCCGCATTTCTGACCGGTGGGTGCGGGAAGTGGTGTCTTCCAGGTACAGGATAGAGTTCAGCACTCTACCCCCAGACAGGTTCTTCCCATCGAACTTGAGGCTTCCGCAGGAGCATCGAGAAGCTTTTTTAGGGGCTGTTCAGACGCTGTCCGAACAAGGGGGGATTGTTCTGGTACCTCAGTTGGAAAGGTTTCGCAGCTTCTATTCAAACCTCTTTGTGGTGCCCAAAAAGGGTGGGGGTCAGGCCAGTTCTGGATCTAAAAGCGCTAAATCACTTTGTGGAAGCGTGGAAATTCAGGATGGAATCTGTCCGCTCGGTCGTGGCTGCCCTTCACCAAGGGGACTTCATGGCGTCTCTGGATATCAGGGACGCTTATGTGCATGTTCCCATTTGTCTCCGGCATCAGCGCTTCCTGCGCTCTGCGGTAGGAGACCTACATTACCAATTTGTGGCACTTCCCTTCGGTCTGGCCTCGGGTCGTCACCGCGTTGTTGGCTCCGGTGCTGGCTCTATTGAGGCAGAGAGGCATTGCTGTGGTAGCATACCTCGACGGATATATAGTTTAGATCTTTTATCCCCAGGAGGGCTCAACGAAGAAATCGATAGCAATGTTTTCATCTGATAGACAAACTACAGCAAAAACAACCATAGGTCAGACACCCTCACTCAGCCCATAACAGCATCAACTCATGATGAGCCAGCCTCAGAAACACAGCAGGTCCCATTAGTACTAAGTCTCACCCACGTCCCCTTGTTACCACTCACATTATATCCAGGACCCTAGGGCTCCCCTCACGCCTGTAGGCTCATCAATTCCTATCCATGGTTCACAGTATGATCTCACGGTATGGCCCGTAATGTACCAATTGCACTTCAGCTTATCCTGATATATTGTCCATTAACAACAACAATATACGTTTACACAATTTATATCTGTCATCCATATACGTGTTTAACATTCAGATGTGTACATACAAATGTATTCCTTTTTCCACGGACTTTCTGCAATACTGTCACCCGTCCTCCAATCAGCAGCAACATCCCAGAGGAGGAGGGTTCCCAGCACAAACGCCTCTCACTCCCTTTGCCTTTATATCCTCCCCACTTCCAGAAGTCTATAGCCACGGCCTGAAGAAGGGGCGGAGCCCCACAGCGCGTCGCCGTAACCAGCTACCCATTGGATGAGACACACGTCTGCTCTGCACGGACCGAACGGTCGTTCGCGCGAAATCAACAGGGGCTAGAGAAGGAGACGCCGGGAACCACCGACGCCCCCATCCCAGCCTACCACCGCCAGGCAGACAAGGACTCCATCCCATCAGCTTATCCTCAAGGACTTCTACAGCCAGCAGTGGCTGACACTGCAACGCTCACCTGCATGCTACCTTTGTGAGTAGTTTTTATCTTGTTTTAATAAAATACCTTTTAAACACTACTGCACTTAGAGGCGCACCCTTTTTGTTCTTTATAGCATACTTCGACGACCTACTCCTGCGAGCAGAGTCTGCCTCGGCTCTGGAGGACAATGTTGCGATCACCATGGCCTCGATGAGCGACTTCGGCTGGCTGATCAACCTGCAGAAGTCGACATTGACCCCCTCCTGTCGACTGGAATTACTGGCTCTAATACTGGACACGGTGCAGGCGAAGGTGTTCTTGCCTCCGACCAAGTTGCTGACATTACAAGCAGCAGTGCGAACCCTGCTGTCACGTCGGTGGTCCTCCTTACGGTTCTGTATGCGGGTGTTGGGGATCATGGTCTCTGCCTTCGAGGCGATACCATACGCCCAGAGTCACACTCGGCTCCTGCAGCGAGCGATCCTGTTACGGTGGGACAAGTCTCCGTTGTCCCTGCACCAGCTGATCAAATTGGATCATCAGACCAGGGGGTCGTTGACCTGGTGGCTCCGGACCCTGGCTTTGACGTTGGGGGAAGTCGTTTCTCCCCCTAAATTTGTCGATAGTCACGACGGACGCCAGCCTATCGGGCTGGGGAGGGGTCCTGGGGCAGTTGTCTGCTCAGGGCCGTTGGTCGGCGCAGGAATCTCGTCTTCCGATAAATGTGCTGGAGCTGAGGGCAATCAGACTCTGTCTCTTCCACTGGTCGGCAAGGCTGCGCGGCCTCCCAGTTCGGGTTCAGTCGGACAACGCCAAGGCAGTGGCATACGTGAACCATCAGGGCGGAACAAGGAGTTCGGCAGCAGCTGCGGAAGCGGCCCACATGCTGAGATGGGCAGAACTTCACGTGCTGGCAATCTCCCCCATTTACATTCCGGGCGTAGAAAACTGGCAGGCAGACTTTCTCAGTCGCCAGACACTGGATCAGGGAGAATGGTGTACTTCGCGCAAGATAGATCATCGTACCTGGAAGGCTTATATTGCCTGGTGTGAGGCGGGGGGTTGGAACCCCCGCTCTTTCTCTATAATCCCGGGTGCTGGCTTTCTTGCAGCAAGGCCTGGATAACAAATTGGCTTTGAGTACAATCAAAGGTCAGATCTCGGCTCTGGCGATTCTTTTTCAACGTCCTTTAGCGACGCATTCTTTGATTCGTACATGTGTACAGTGTGTACGTCATGTGGCTCCTCAGGTACGGTCGCCTTTGGTACTGTGGGATTTGAATTTAGTACTTTCAGTACTGCAGAAACCGCCATATGAGAAGATCAGGGATATTCCCTTACAATTGCTGTCTCAAAAGGTGGCCTTTTTGGTGGCCATTACATCCGCTAGGTGGGTGTCTGAGTTGGCGGCTTTGTCATGTAGGTCTCCCTAGTTGGTCCTTCTAAGGATAAGGAGGTGCTGCGCCCTTCTCCTTCGTTCCTACCAAAGGTGGTTTCCTCTCTTCACATTAATGAGGACATTGTTCTCCCTTCATTGTGTCCGCACCCGTTTCATCCCAAGGAGTTTGCTTTGCATTCTTTGGATGTCGTGAGGGTGTATTTCACGGCTACATTCTCTTTTCGGAAGTCTGATACTTTGTACTGACGGAAGGGCCGCGAAAGGGTCTGGCTGCCTCATCGGCTACTGTTTCCCGTTGGATCAGACAGACTGTGACTCATGCGTATACGGTTCGGGGCCAAGAACCCCCTTTTCCGGTCACGGCTCATTCCACCAGGGCGATTAGCACTTCCTGGGCCTTCAGACACCAAGCCTCAGTGTCTCAGGTGTGCAAGGCAGCTACATGGGCCTCGATGCACACTTTTGTTAAATTTTACAAAGTTGATGTGTCTGCAATCTGTGGATGCTGCTTTTGGCCGCAAAGTTTTGCAGGCGGCGGTTTAGGCGCAGCTGGCGCCTCCTGAGAGGATTCTGTTGGGTATAGTTGTTGTTTACCCACCCCTCTTGAATGACACTGCTTTGGGACATCCCCACTTGTCAATGAGAGGGCTGCGTCTGTCAGTGAACGTAAGAGAAAATAGGATTTTTTAACTTACCGTAAAATCCTTTTCTCTGAGTTCACTGACAGACGCAGCACCCACCCCTCTGTGTTGCATTTGTATGGCTTGTTACGAACTGATATGCTATGCAGAGCTGGGGGGTTATATGCTGGAGTGAGGATGACCCCCTGGGAGGGGTCAGCTTGCCTTTTTTCTTTTTTGCCTAGTCTACTCCTAGTACCAATGAGAGGGCTGTGTCTGTCAGTGAACTCAGAGAAAAGGATTTTACGGTAAGTTAAAAAATTATTTTTGGTAAAAACTCAACTTGTCGTGTTTGGAGGAGAAAGAATGCTGAGTTGCATCTAAAGAACACCATACCTACTGTGAAGCATGGGGGGTGGAAACATGCCTTGGGGCAGTTTTTCTGCAAAGGGACCAGGACGACTGATCCGTGTAAAGGAAAGAATGAATGGGGCCATGTATCGTGAGATTTTGAGTAAAAACCTCCTTCCATCAGCAAGGGCATTGAAGATGAAACGTGGCTGGGTCTTTCAGCATGACAATGATCCCAAACACACCGCTCGGGCAACGAAGGAGTGGCTTCGTAAGAAGCATTTCAAGGTCATGGAGTGGCCTAGCCAGTCTGCAGATCTCAACCCCATAGAAAATCTTTGGAGCGAGTTGAAAATCCGTGTTGCCCAGCAACAGCCCCAAAACATCACTGCTCTAGAGGAGATCTGCATGGAGGAATGGGCCAAACTACCAGCAACAGTGTGTAAAAACCTTGAGACTTACAGAAAATGTTTGACCTCTGCCATTGCCAACAAAGGGTATGTAATAAAGTATTGAGATTAACTTTTGTTATTGACCAAATACTTCTTTTCCACTATAATTTGCAAATACATTTTTTAAAATTTCTGGATTTTTTTTTCTCATTCTGTCTCTCATAGTTGAAGTGTACCTATGATGAAAATTACAGGCCTCTCATCTTTTTAAGTGGGAGAACTTGCACAATTGGTGGCTGACTAAATACTTTTTGCCCCACTGTATAATGCACATTCACATGAATACCTGCCCTCAAGGAGCTTACAATCTAAGGTCCCTTAACTCACCTACATACACATACTAGGGCCAATTTTGACAGGATCCTATTAACCTATTAGCATGTCTTTGGAGTGTAATATAGGCAGATGAATCTTTCATAAAATATGTATGTTAAGAATAGACATGCATTCTGAAACCAAACCAAGCCCTTCTGTCCTTATGCGGATAAAAAAATTTTAGCCTCTATTAATTTATATCTGCAGCTGCCATGGTGTCGCATGTGATCAGTTATGACCCCAGCCATTTGAGGTTTGGAAAGTTGAATTGAGAGCTGACATAAACAACTGGCAATTGATACAGCTATCACCAGAGACATGCTTGAGTGTAACATACACAGTGCATGCACATGTAGGAAGAATGTAAATGAAAACCATTCAGAAAACATTGCAATGAATTTAAAGTTAGATTTAATAATCTTTAATAACCTTTCCAACTTGAGCTTTGTGTTTGAAAACCATTGGTGGTTTTAGTTACACTTTTACAAATGGTAGAGAAATTCTTGGCCTCCATTCAGTTTCCTCACATTACATTTGAAATAGGAAGCAGCGTAGTCGTCTTCCTAGCTATGCAGTCTAGTAGAGGTTCTTAAATCACAAGATTTGGTTGAAAAGCATTACCAATGGGCTGCAATGGTGTTTTCTTTCACATTCATTGAGAGTCAGAGGAATTCAGATACAGATAGATTATACTGCCACCTACATAAGATGACTGAGCACTTACAGAGAAGAAAAAAAACTGTTGGACACACACACACTTGGAATATTATCCATTCATATATATACACAGATCATATCGTGGAATGTTGTAACCAATAATGTGAGCCAATAGTACTTTGTGTCATGGGGTCAGTTAAAATGGCAAAAATAGTGGACGTGTCCGACTATGGAAGGCTGAAGACGTGTGCAGCACTGAGCTCTGCCTTCCCGACGCTAGCAGGCTGCTTTCTAGTCCACCCACACACGAGATCCACATGTCGGTGGGTACCTCTCACCCTGCTGAGTCTGTTGAGCTCCACCACCTCTGAAGGATCATTTCCGAAATGCATCAGGTGCTATATCTACCTCTGTGTAATTCTGTTACTACCAAGCTTTATGAATTATCGTTCTGATGCTTCTAAACCTATCGTGTTTTTAATCTATTTGTATAAATAAAATTTGTGTTTTGTATCATATCTTTGACTATCTTTGTGCCTATAAAGTCCCACCCCTTGAGGGATTTTTCCAGTACATCATTATCAGGGATGTTGGCACCCTTTGCTCCATCCAACTTGTACATTTTCATGCTGTTGAGCTGCAGCAGGATTCTATGCAACGTCATTTGCTCCGCACAGTGCCGCTCGAACCTCGGACTCCTAAAGACAAGATGGTGGACGGACCACAGGGAAGAACAAGCCTCTTCCTCCCAACCCCGCAGCTGCCTACACCAGCGAGGACACTGTGGAAACACCCCCCTCCGCAGTTACACGATCAGATCCTCTGGCGTCTACTAACAGGTCAGATACCCCCTAACATACCCCAGATGGCAGACCCGCATCCCTATGACTCTGAGGGCTTCTCTCCTCCTTCAGGGCCACCTTTGAGTCCTGGCCAACTAAAATGGAGCCCTCCCTGCATGTGGAACTTCATCCTTTAAAGCAACAAGCTTCAGTCACTGAGGGGGCTGTATCGGCGCTGACTGACACCCAAGCTGATCACGCAGCCCGTATAACGGCACTTGAATCTGCTTCCACAGCCCATCTGCACCGCATGCGACCAGCTCCGTATAGACGATAGTGAGAATAGAAGGCGCAGAAATAATGTTAGTACTCCTACAAGGAATGTATACTTCGCAGAGCGTGGGAGGCCGATGAAGTGGAAGTTGATGGCATGCACATTAAAATCCTGCCTGATGTCTCCGGGGCCACCTTGCAGAGACGTGCCATACTTTGCCCCATTCTGGACACGGCAGCATGGCGCCACTTATCGTTGGGGGTATCCGCGCTCTCTCCGCCACCTTCAAGGAGGAACATCGCTCGTCCACCCTCCGAACCCCTGGTCATCTGCCGGCTTTTCAATTTCCTGGAAGCTGCTCCCATACCTGTACAGAGCTAGCTGATGATCCTCCCACAACCTGCTGGACGCTCTGGCCCTGCACCAAGGAGATACTCCCAGCCCAGGCCGCAGAGGCAGCGATGGAGGACTTGGCGCTGAACTACCTACCTCCCCTCCGCCTGATGACTGAGTGCTCCGGTCCCACCGGTGCCCTCACCCCCCCATTCCCCAGGGGGGATGAGAAACCGTATGGCCGACCATGGAACAATCTATCTGCTGGCGCTGCCGGGTCCGGGCACTTTCCTGGCACGGGTTGAACTGTGCTTTCTGCCACCAAGCCCCGTCTGACAGTTGCCGGGCCCTGGAGCCTTGTTATCTTCTAAGGGACTGGATCTGCTACCCTGCTTCAGGATGAAACTGTCAAACCCCATGCCCTAATTCCCCCGTTCTGCATGCTCCAGTTGGTATGCAAGATGTATTTGGGTGATAATGCATTCATATTGCTATGTTTCCGAGGACAGGGACAGACTGTGATTGTCTCCTGGGGTGACACCGGGAATCCTATGAGACATGTCGGGCCTTTTGCACCTCCCGGTGACTCCCAGAGGGCGATTGATGTTTCTGAGTTGGGGAGTGGGCGGTCCAGCTCCATGTATGTCCTGGTTGGGGACGGGCCCCCCGTTCTTCGTTTCCCGTCTTACCGTTAATACAATAATGTTACGAAGTTGTACAGTTTTTGTTCATTACAGGAGGAGGGGTGGGATTGCCGTATCCTGTATATTTAAGTTCTGAATTTTGTGGCAGGTATACATAGCTAAATGCCATCTCAAAACATGTTTTATGTAACCCTGGAGACAGGTTGTCCCGGTTGTCAAGCCTAACCTGGCCCCTGGACGTCGATGAATTTGGCGACCAGATGATACCAGGTGCTGCTGGGTGGCTTCCCCCTCCCGTGTAGTGCCCCCCCCCCCCGACTTTTGCGGGGGGTCGAACTGGAATGGAGGTGAGGCACATGTTGGAGACCCCGGGCGTGTGTGGGTGCGCTCCCTCGCGGCCTATTCCAGTTACTCCCCCACTTAGATCAGCACATCTCTTGACCGGATGGACCGTGCTAATGCAAGCCCTTGCTTGCTACCTTTTTAGTTGCTCCCTTTTTCCTTTCCTTTCATTTCCTACTTTGTCCTTTTCTAGCGAGAGGTTTGGTTGCTCGGCCTCGTTCTGTTTAATTCCGAACTAGTCTTTAACTTTTCTGCCTCACTCTCCACCCTCTCCCCTCCTGTCTTTCCCACAAGACCCCTTCCTTTACGACCCTGGTTGAGGATGGACAGCTTACAGATATATTCCTTAAACATGAAAGGCCTCAAGACGCCAGAAAAACGGCGTATGCTTATGAATGACTTGAAACATGCTCGGGTTGACATAGCCTTCATCCAAGAAACTTATTTTAAAGTGGATAGATTACCTGTCCTTAAGAACAGATTTTATCCCCTAACCTACCATTCTACTAACAAAGCTAAATCTAGAGGAGCCTCCATCCTCCTAACCAGTAAAAACTGCCTTGGACTCTCCGGGGGGCTACATGATAGATGGAGAGGGACGCTTCGTATTCATTAAAGGCCTCATAGGTGACGTACAGTTGAAATTGGCGACTATATACGCCCCAAATGACCACTAGGAGACCTTTCTCCATCACACTTTAGACAAACTCTTGGACTTCCAAGAAGGACAATTGATTCTCGGAGATTTCAATGTCCCCTTGGTCCCTATTGTAGACACATCCTCGGGCTCTTCCTCTGTCCCCACTGGCTCTCGCAAGAGGATTGCACAGGCTCTGCACAAAGCCCAACTAATTGATGCGTGGCGATTGCAGCACTCAGGGAAGAGGGACTATACATTCTATTCCCCTCCCATAAAATCTATAGAATAGATTACTTTCTAATCCCCCCACAGCCATCTCCACACGGTACGTAGTTCCTCCATCGGATATAGGACATGGTCTGATCGTGCCCCATCTCACTGACCTACATACTCTGATTCTTCCTCACATAGAACGCGTTTTTGGTGGCTAAACGAAAGCCTCCTACAGAGACCGGAGGTCCTGGAGGAGGTAACCAGGGAATTAAACGTTTACTTCCAAGCAAATACTGCAGCAGACTGCGACCCGGGTGTGGTGTGGGAGGCCCACAAATCTGTTATTAGAGGTATCTTTATTAAGCACGGGGCGCGGATTAAGAGGGAAAGAGACAACTAGAGCTACTTTTCTCCAAACTGCACATAGTCTCAACATAAAACCTCCCCTACTCCCCCCTTAGACGCCAAACTCTCCTCCCTCCGTGCTCAAATTAATGACCACCTCTGCTACAGGGCCAAGGCGGCATTGCAAAAATGCCGCCTTATAACATATTGATCCGGAGACAAGTGTGGTAAAATTCTGGCCAGAATGGCCTGGGAAAACGAAATGAAAGCCTACATCCCCCATATCACAACACCGCATGGCCAAAGATTAGTTTACCTAAACAAATCACCAAAACGTTTCGGGATTTCTACGCGTCCCTCTTTAACCTACCTACCCCCACGAGCTCCCAAACTCTGATACACGAATACATCTCATCCCTACCTTTATCAACAGAAGGTACAGACAAATTGGATGCCCCGATAACGGCAGAGGAACTGGAACAGGCCATTGGCACGAACAAACCAGGTAAGGCTCCAGGCCTCAACGGCTTCACCCTCCAATATTACAAGACCCTACTCCCGATACTTGGCCCTCGTACTGAAGGTAAGGACCTGACACTATATAGCAGTTCTAGACCCATCTCCCTTCTAAACGCCAACCTTAAGCTGTTCACTAAGATCTTGGCGACCCGCCTAGCCCGACACTTAAAGGATTTGATCCACTTAGATCAGGTGGGCTTCATCCCCACTAGGGAGGCTAGGGACAATACCACTAAAGTCTTGAACCTGCTTGAACCGGCGTTCAACTGGAAATTCAGGTTTGCAGTCTTTAGTTATGGTTTCCCGTAGACCGATATGACTAAGTGGATCGCCCCAAATTTACTCTACCCCTACAGCTCAGGTCAAAGCCAATGGGCTCCTATCAGACCCCTTCCTGATCATGAACGGGACAAAACAGGGCTGCCGGTTATTGCCCCTTTTATTTGCCCTGTCTTTGGAGCCTTTCCTCTGTAAAATCAGAATGAACCCTGACATTCAAGGCCTCAAAGTTGGAGACACCCTATACAAAGTCTTAGCATATGCAGATGACCTACTCTTTTCCTTGACAAACCGTTCCATCTCGCTTCCAAACCTCCTCCGGGAATTCGAACTCTACGGAGCTATATCCAACCTAAAAATCAACTACAACAAATTGGAAGCTATGGGGGTGAAGTTGCCACCTGCCCTCATGTCCACACTTTGCTCTAATTTCAACTTTAAATGGACATCTACCGCCCTGAAATACCTGGTCCCCTTGTCCCAGCCAACCTGTCCCGTACTTTTGTACTAAATTTTCCGCCTCTGCTGACTAAAACCTGGACACTGCTGGAATCCTGGCACAAGGGTCTCCTCTCCTGGTTCGGTAGGTGCAACCTTATTAAAATGTGTATTCTGCCCAAGTTCCTTTACCTGCTCCAGGCACTTCCAATCGGGATCCCACTTTATTTCTTTAGACAGGTACACACCCTGTTCACTAGATTTATCTAGGCACACAGGAAACCCCGCCTAACCTGCTTTTCTTATGGTTTGGCGATCCCTGACGTGCGTAAATACTATCAAGCAACCCACCTTGGTAGAGCCATTGACTGGTGCCGTCACCACGACTCCAAGCTTTGGACACATCTGGAACAGGCCTAAATGCATGTGCCACTGAAGGGAGCTATCTGGTGCCACGGCCACCTGCCGGCATTGCTAAAAAAACATCCCCTATTAGGTACGACGCTCCGGTTGGGTTCGCAAGCTTGTTTCAGACACTTACTGTCCACTCCTGATTACCTGTTCCCTATTATAGGAAACCCATAGTTATCCGCTGGCCTTGATCCCCAAATCAGTAGAATCTTGAACGCAGCAAACCGTACTCGGGCATCACATTTTCCTTGTAAACGGCTCGTGGCCCTCTCTGGGCAGCGACACGGGCCAATTTAAGTTGCCTTTTTGGACCGCCCTCCAATTAAGGCACTACCTCTCATCCATACCAAACCCACAACGATTTAGCCAACCCTTAACGACATTCGAGGAACACTGCTCGTTTGATGGTACCCTTCCACGAGTACTATCTACAACATACCATCTCCTGACCTCCCCGGCAGAACAACCAACCCTGCCTTTCATAAATGGGAAAAGGATCTCAATTGCACATTCGCCTCTGCCAAAATATAACATACTTATGTTCGCTTTAAAATCTCCAATCTGTACAAAAATACAGGAGACCAACTACAAGCGCCTAACATGATGGTACCTTACCCCCCACTTGTTGCATAAATGCTACCCTAATACATCTGTACTTTGTTGGAGATGCCAGGGAAACATTGCTGCACGTATTCTGGTTCTGCCCGAAACCATCTCACATTTGGTCCATGGTCACAACGACCTTTCAGTAGTTCACGAAATACAATGTTCCGGATGATCCAGTCGTCTTTTTGCTACATGTCTCCACTATCTCGGCCGAGTTGGCTCCGGAGGGTGGAGGATATTAATAAAATGAAAAATGTAGTCCTTACCGCACGACAAACAGGAAAAATATTCCAAGACTTGGGGGCTGGGGACCAGTTCATCCTCTCCTGGGAGGGTGTTGCCCTTCTGAGCTTGTGATGGTGCCGATACCTCTGCACGTTTTGTGTCCTACGGCTGTCCTGAGTCAACCAGGGTCACACTTCCCCTCTCTCCCCCTTTTTTTCTTTTTTACTTCTTTCTCTCATTTTCTCTTGTCCTTATTTACCTACTATACACCTGCTGTTTTATGAAAAAAGGCAGAAGGCGTTCTAGACCCTCTTTTCTACTCCATTTTTCAGGCTGAACACTGTATAAAAATGGGTATTGATATATGGTACTTGCTTCGAGAACGTCTCCTATTTGTTACACAGCTTGATTACCTACTATACATACAATCTTTGTTCTCTTTCTTCTATGACGCTGTTACTTATGTATGCATAATATGTCTGTACTGAACTGCCTTAACCCGGGTTGGGCGTCAAACTATTTTTGCAAAAAAAAAAATTATGTTAGACTTCAAGGAATCCCAGAGGCAACGTTGGGCACAGATCTGGAGATCTGGGGGGGGATGCCCGAGGAAGCCGCCCTCGTGATGTCCTATGCAGAGTCCACTGTTATACTCTGAAATAAGAAATCATACGTAAGGCATGGCGGCTGGGCCCTGTGGACTTTGATGGATCCTCTATCCACCTATACCCATATCTGTCTGTCTCGCAACACATTGTGCATGCAGAGAGTAGTCCGGGCCCTATTGAATCTAATACGCCAGGTTGGAGCTTCATAACCTGGTCCCATCCCTTTTGCATCAGGGTCAGTTCACACCACATGCGGTCCAGTGCGTTTTTTTATGCATCAAAAACACACGGAAAATAGGTTATATGGTTTTCAATGGCATAGTTGACACCAGTGCAGTCAATTTCAGTGCGTTCCAGAAAGAAAGTAGAACATGCCGCATTTTTTCTGCACTGAACTGTACTGGAACGTGGTAAAACGTATCAAAAACGCACTGGAAAGCAAAAAAAAAAAAAGCACCAGAACTGGCCCTTAAAGAGGAAGTAAACCCCTCTTCCTTCCGACGCTGCGACTCCGGCTCTGTGACTGGCCGGGGTCACGTGACGTCACGCGGGAGCCGCCAGTCACGCCACGATCACAGTGAAGAAAGGGCACGGAGGCCGTTACTTCACTGCGCATATGCTGATATTACGTCGGCAAATCTAGTACACTGTATATCTCCTAAACCGTGCAGGCTTATAGGCTTACCTGTAGACTGAAGTGGTTGTCACAGGTTGACAACTACTTTAAGGTTAAGAAAAAAGAGAGGGGAAAATGCACTGGACTGCATCAAAAACGTGCATGCAGAAAAGCACCTGGAACGCATTTGGACTGCGTTTCTATGGTGTGAACTGACCCTTAACCACTTGCTGATGGCGACAGAGCGGCTCATTTTCGCAAACCGCCGTCAGTGGCTGCGATAACTAGTGCTGTGAGCGCGCGTTGCCGGAGCCGCACTCACTGTGTCCGGGGGAGCCAGGGAGCTGGTAGGGCGGACTCTATCGCCGCCGGCTACCTGCGATGCCCCCCCCCCAGTGAGAGAACGGAGGTAAGTAAACACGGATCTCCGTTCTCATAGAGAGGGAAGGGCAGTGATCACAGGCTTCCTGTATATGGAAGCCGTGATCATCCCATTTCCCCAGCCCGGACAACCCACACACAGTTAGAACACGCCCAGGGAACACGGTTAACCCTTAGAGCGCCCCCTGCAGGTTAACCCCTTCCCTGCCAATGGCATTTATACAGTAATCAGTGCATTTTTATAGCACTGATCGCTGTATAAATGCCAATGGTCCAAATAAAGTGTCAAAATGGTCCGACATGTCCGCTGCAATATCGCAGTACCGCTAAAAATCGCAGATCGCCCCCATTACTAGTAAAAAATAAAATAAAACCCCCAGAAATTAATTCTCAAAGTCCGTAAACGCGGCAACTTTTGCGCAAACCAATCAAAGTCCAAATGCGTTTTTTTTCTAAATCGGCCAAAACCAATGGAAAAAAATGTTTTTTTATATATATATTTTTTTGGATTTGTGTTTTAGCAAAAAGTAAGAAATTGTTTTTTGTTTTTTTTTTTTTGCAAAATTGTCACTCTTTATAGCAGCGATCAGAAATGATGCTGAGGTGATCAAATACCACCAAAAGAAAGCTCTATTTGTGGGGAAAAAGGACGCAAATTTTGTTTGGGTACAACGTCCCACGACCGCACAATTGTCAGTTAAAGCGACGCAGTGCCGAATCGCAAAAAGTGCTCTGGTCCTAAAGTGGGAAATCCTTCTGGGCTGAAGTGGTTAAGGTGACACGGGATGACTACAAATTTATCTTGTCGGACCGGGATCAGCTGCCTGATTTCTTTTTTTTTTTCTCGAGCAAGACCCAGTGGATTTCCCAACAACTGTCAGAGGCTCATGGGATCTGGCCTTCTGTCTCAGCATCGGAGACGCCCATGGTCAAGAACGGCATCTGACTACAGAGCCTGCAGGCCTACCTCACCTGAGGATTGATTCGGTCTTCTCTTATTGAGCTCTGCATAGACCCTGCTCTGTCCATTGAACATTTCATAAAGGGACCATGCCTGTTTCTCCTGGCGTACGACAGGTTTGCACTACAAACTGTTAAATCACCTGCCTTAGTCTCTGGGGTCGTAAGTCACCGCATTACCCGGTTCGTCATAAACTGAGCCACTGAACTAACCATATAGGACCTATAGGATATAGGACATCTGTAAGACTCATGTAAGTTTGTAAAATGGGAGAGTTGAGTCAATCATAGACCTCCATTGTGAAATCGTAGGAGGTTCCAATTGTTTTCATTTAGTTAGAATAGGTTTCTGGGCATAATAGGTGGCGTAAAAAATAAACAGCTGTTTGTATTTATCTGGTGTGATCGCATCACAAATACGTAACAGAAGGGTAGTTGGCTCCATACCCACACTCAGATTGCTCAGAGTTCAGTATAATGACCATTTCCATCTAAAACTGCCTAATAAAGGAGCAGGACCAGACAAGATGCAAGAATGTATCCACTTCAGCAGGACATTTAAGGCATCTATCTGTGTTGAGTTGATTCTTGAGAGTTTCTGGGGGGTATAATATACTCTATGCAGAAATTTGAGCTGGACATGTCTATCTCTGGCTGATATCCTAAATGATCAATATTGTTGGACCCCATCTTCCCAATCATCTTCAGTCAAGGTAGGTATGTCCTTCCATTTGATATAGCCTGGTTCCTTTACCTGAATCCTCAGAGGTTATTCTAAGGTATAACAAGGAGAGAGTTCTGTCAACCTGTTTTTTGGATATAAGGAAACGCTTCATCACGTGAGACTGTATATTCATCTGAGTGTAAAACTGTGTCTGGACTGCGTGGCAGAGTGGTAAGTGACTAAAGAACATCGCAGAGGGGAGTTGGAAAGTGTGGTGCAATTAATCATAAGTAACCGTCCTTCAGGCAATGATGTGTTGTATAATTTTCATCTCTCACCTAGCCCAGAGGGCAGGGTCCAGGATGGATTGTAGGTGTTGCAGTCTAGGATTTCCCTATAGTGGTGTGTATGGGG
Source organism: Glandirana rugosa (assembly GCA_018402905.1). Taxonomy (NCBI): domain Eukaryota; kingdom Metazoa; phylum Chordata; class Amphibia; order Anura; family Ranidae; genus Glandirana; species Glandirana rugosa. Next base: position 997,664 of record BLSH010269269.1, read on the forward strand.
AGACTGTATTATCTGCACTCAGATCCGCTAACATCTGTTCCCATACCCTCACCGTTGCACGCATTGGGGTCGTCATATCTGGATGTGCTTTGGGGCCCCTGAACACCAGGTTGCTCAGTGCTGCATAAGATCCCAGGATTGCCACCTCAAGATTCACAGTTGAGTTAGAGCGGATTTGGGTGAACCACCAGCGCACCATCACCATAACCACAGCCCAGTAATATTTCTTGAAGCACGGGAGCGCCAGACCTCCCAGGGATAAGGGGAGTTGCAAATTAACCCTGGCCACCCAGGGCGCGGAGCCTGCCCAGACGAAGGCGCCCACTATCCGCTCTAGTTTCCTAAAAAAAAAGGAGTTAAGAATGGGGACTTGGGTGTTGCGAAACATATAAAGAAATTTTTGGAGGAATGTCCTTTTTAATAGACCGAGACAGACATTCTTAGCAGTGCTGAGTTTTCAGTACCACATGTTTCTAACTGTAGCCGATATGTGAGTATTCTAGGGTGGCTATCCCCTTTCCTTCCGCTTTATTACCTCCACTCTGTTTGGGTTAAACATCAGACTATATTGGTATTCATATGTCTTTTGCAGATATGTTATGCATTCCCTCCCGAGGAAGTGGAGCGAATCCAGGAAACAGGGCGAGCTTGTTAGATGCAGCCATACCTGTCAATATGTATTTCTACCAAGCTGTGTGTCACGTGCCTCATCTAGGGTCCCCAAAAAACCCTCCTATTTCCAGATTTAGGGATGGAGGTGCATGGGCCCATGTGCTTCATTTAAAGTCTTACTAACCCCCTTTTAGTTATCCACTGGGAGTGTAGCATGAATGCTACACACTCTTTCCCACCAATCCGGGTTGCATAAGTACCTTCACTACACTGACTTGATCAGGTTTGGCTGCCTGACCCTCCACTGCTATCAGCATGTGGATTCATGACAGGTCAAGGTCTAATCTTATACCGCAAGCAATGTTGCCCACCCACTTTGTGGCGTTAGTTTCTAGACCCATGGGGAACCTCCTTGTTGTCCCAGGTGCCTCCAGCTCAACATTACGCTTATGGTTCCAGTGCTGGTTCACTTTGCCCCCTGAAGGGCCTAAATTGCACAACCTGGAGTTTAGCCCTCTACTTAAGTCTATTGCATCTTCTTTTTTTTTTCCAAGATTTTTATTAATCATAGAAAAATATACGTGCAAAATAACAGGTAAATCATGTGTGAAAGCAGTACATAATTCCGTAGGACCAACTCTACATGACACATTTAAATCAAACTAGAGTCCCAAATCTCAACCTATATTCCAGGAAAATCTGCTTTTTTTTTTTTTTTTTCTTTTGTGTATATATTTATATTAAACCAAACCGTTTTACCCCAATGATACCAACATGAGGAGGTTAAACAGGATGCCCTTCTCCGCCCACAGTGGCTTTAAGCCCGGGCCCCCCTCCTCCCTCCCCCCAGGTATACAAACGTCTATCACAAAAAACCCCGGGCAATGGTAGAGTGTAATACTCCAACCTCACATCCTTCATAGCAACGTGTTGTGTCGACACCCTCACCCGCAGGCGAGTTCCTACAAGAAATAAAAAAACAGATAACGTTCATCATCTCCACACCCCTTCCCTTAACCTTTTACTAATCCATCCCTTCCTCCAATGTTTTGAGTCAACCCACCTAAACCATACGTTCCTGAACTTCTTGTAAGCCCCCCTGGCCTCATACGTCATACGGTAGAGAGGTATGTCGGCATTCACAGTTCTCAGCCACATCCCTAACGTCAGCTGTTCCCCATAGATCCACCTCCTAGCAATGAGTTTCTGGACTCCAAAATAGAGACTCCATAGGAATAATTTTTATACACCTCCATCTCTTCTTGGACAAAAGTTCCTAGGAGGCATCTCAAGGGGGAGCATATATTAGGGGGGTCAAATTTATCCGCTATAAATTCGGTTAACATGGACCACAGAGGTGTCTTATCTTGGTACACTCCCATACCATATGAATGAAAGTCCTTTCCGCCCCCAGAAATTTGTGACAAATTGTCGAGTGTTTTTTTTATGCATGTGAAATAATCTGAGTGGTATATAGTACATCTGATGGAGGTACCTAAGCTGGATCATCCTATCCGTTGAAAAAATGACAGAGCTCTGAGTTAGGTGTCCAGTACCTCCTGCCACAACTCCTTTGACAACTCTGTACAAAACCTATCCATCGAGACTTGACCCTAGCAATCAGCCCAGGCCCCACTTCCATATAATACCTGGAAATTCTTTTAGCTGTGTCAGGGTCCAAAAGGACCTCTTCTATGGATGTGTTTTGTACCTGAACCTCTCCACCCCCAAACTGCGCTATAGCCGCATGACGCAGCTGAGCGTATCTAAAATGCCATTTCCTGGGTTCCCCAAGTTGTTCATGCAGGTGAGCAAAGGTACATAACCTGCCCTTCTGGTATATGTGATGTATATATTTCACTCCATATTTTGCCCACACATATCCATCCTCCATTTTACAGAACTCCAGCAACAATCTATTACACCATAACTGATTTTTAGGTGACTGCCTTAGGGACTCATCCCCTGCCCTGGGCGCAGAGACGAAATATCTGCACCTGAAGTGCCAATACGGAGCCCACCCTTTGGCCCGGGATACCCTTCCTATACACCATATTTGGGAGTCTCATGAAAAGTGGCCACCACTGCTTCCAGTAACGTAGTCGCATTGGGGGTCTGGGGAAAAAACCTCCAGTGTAGGAAGGGCGCAAGTCTGGGAGAGCCAGCACACCCCCCATAGTAACAGGTAGCTTCAGTACAGCCATGGACACTCTGTGGGATCGATATCCCCACAGAAAGCCCACCACAAGAGTCTATGTTCCTAAAGAGATTATAAAATACAAACTGCGGCTTACTTCATGCAATACAAATCACTGCACAAATCATGAAAATATATTCAAAAAGAGTGTGTGTCAATACACATAAATGATTAGTTCATATGAAGATGGTGTCTGCAAAGTCGTTGATGGTAGAAAATAAAGATGTCCCATCACCAAAAGGCACCACCACACATAGCAGCTTACCAGATTCCACCGACCCCCTATCACGGGGGATCAGTATGCGCTTGAAATATACAAAAAATCCTCCGATCACCACTTCACAGATCCAACAATGACAGTGACCCCCTCTGGGTCAAGGAAGATCCCACACTTTCCTCTTATCTCAGATGCATCGGTCCAGTCACAGGTATGAAAAAGAAGGACCAACAATAGTGTAGACTGTACAACACAATTTATTTCAAAAGGGCCAAAAAATGTGCACTCACATTTACAAGGTAAAATCACGCTTTACAGCAGCAGAACGTTCGGACACTGATAGCGATAGTTTCCCGTGCTGCTGGTCCCTGTAGCGTGCGTCATGTAGCTCCGCCCAACACGTTTCCTCATTGCCATATGTTCCTAAAGACCTGTTTTGACACAGACGGGGGAGTGCGAGAGAACATACAAAAATTTAGGTAGAAAAATCATTTTAAATAGGTTTATTCAACCCATCACCGTAAGCTGTAGGGCCTGCTATCTTTGCACCTTCTCACGGAGAGCCCCTATAATCAGCGCCAAGTTTAGCTCCAGGACCCTAGCAATGGGTAGCTGCACTAGAATACCAAAATATTTGAAGGATCCAGTCAGTGGAATGGACCAGCCTGAGGGAACCCGTATATTTTCATCTATGGGAAATAGGGATGACTTAGCCCAATTGATACAAAACCCTGAGTAGTCTCCAAACTCCCGGATCAGGCCAAAGGCCGCCGAGAGCGAGGGAGACACACTCCTCCAGCTTCCCCACCTGAAGACCAGAGAAATCACTTCTAGCTCTCATCTTAGCCGCTAGGGGCTCTATGGCCAGGGCAAAAGTCTATTCCATCTTAGGAGGATTTTACTACAGTCGTGCAGGATTTAATGGGCCAGATAGCATATTTGGTTAACGCTGACCCCAGGGGCCATAAGCCTGCTTCATGACATTTAGCATTATTCCAACCTCTGTCCTGCTGTGCTTTCAAGGAATTCCCATTTTGGGATACCTTGACAATCTCCTACTGAGGGAACAGTTGGCACAGGTTCTGACAGGCAACATAGCCTTGACTGTCCAGACCTTGCAGAGGCTCAGAGGGATTCTGAAGTTTAAGAAATTGGTGCAAGAACAGACTTCTTTCTTGGAATAACCAAGCCTAGTCCTAGATTCGACTCGGTTCAGTTTTTCCTTCCCCAGGGGAAATGTCAAATGCTCAAACTTTTCAATCCAGAAGTGGGCCAACTCTTTAGTTCTGGGGTTGAGGGTATCCTCTTTGGAGGCAGTCCTATTTGCCCAGCCAGACCCCTAATACACATCTACTGCCATGGGACAAGTCAGTTAGAATTTTAGATATAGTTGTGTATGCTTTTGCCTCAACTCTACTATGAAAAGTCTATTTTTTCTCTGCTTTTTTTTTTTTTTTTTTTTTTCATGGCCTTTTTTTGGGTGACTTTAATTAGGATTGCTTGCAACTCTGCTGCTTGAGCTTGTGTCTATATAACAGCTGTTTGGATCAGTATCTTTTCAGCCTAGATTTGGAAGTAGCACCCAGACCCCACTGAACTTGAAGAGCTGTCCTCCAATGTGACCTGTGAGCATGGGCAGACCTGAATGCTACTATGTTAGCTGAAAAGTGTTTTCTAGGTCTGGAGCTATAGCACCTTCATCAACTTATGACAAACTGCTGGTCAAACTCACACCACACTGTCACTGATACTCTCAGGCTTACCCTGCACAAAGATGCTCTTCACCTGCATACTCCTTTTCAGCCGAGCAAAGAATTCACTAGCTCGGTGGATATCCAGCCCAGACTTTGCAATGGTCGAAGTACTTCCTTCCTCATCACTGGAAACCTGCAGCAGCAGGAACCTGTCTTTAAGGTGGGGGAGGAGTGTTTTAGTCGATCATGGCCCAGGTGGTATCAGTCTTCCACCTCAATTAAGATACAGTCCTTCCATCTTTGTGCCCTGTTCCAAAGCACTCAGCAAAAATCTCTTTTCATTGTCTAGACATGGAGCCATCAGAGTCTTACTTCAAAGTAACTGCTTCTGTTGGGAAGGCGGACTCCATATTGTCCTAGCCTCAGAACCTTGTAAGGGACATATTGCCCCCAAGTCCTTTATACCCTAAAGGAAAAAATTCCTGTGCTTTTATGCGCCCACTCCAGATTGGTGGATGTTTCCTGGGCATTCCAGCACCAAGTTTCGGTGGTTCAGCTTTGTAAGGTGCCTGTTCATACCTTTTCTAAGTTTTACCAGGTGGGCGTTTTATCTTGTGCAGATACAGTTTCTAGCACAAGGTTCTTGCAGGCCACTCTGATATTGGGTCTGGTGACCCTTGCTACTGTTGGGCTTGTTGGCACAGTTCTGTTTGCCTAATTGTTGCCCACCCTACCCATTCATTGTTGGGGAACATCCCTGGGCCTGTGATTACTCAGCCTTTGTCCTGTACCCCAACATGAATTTACAGGTATGTAAAATTACCTCTTCTTGATACTTCTCGTAAAATCTTTTTCTTGACATTAATTCAGGAAAACAAATCCAAACCCTGTGTTGTTTGCTATTGCCATTGGAACTGCTTTTCCACAAAACTAAAGCATGCTGGGTGGAGGAGGATTCATACTAGGGCTAGCTTACTTCTTCCTCAATGGACTCCAAGAAATACATTTTACAGCAAGTATTTTCATTTTATCTTCTGGTAAAGCGTTTAACCCAAAAAAAAACAAACAAAAAATCCTGTTCCCTTAAAGCATGTTATACAGTGCTTGTGCTGTGCCATTTGGCCCCCTGTATCACTTGAAATACCTAGCTGATCCTGCCTGGTTATATCCCCCCCCCTCCAGATCCTTTTTTTAGATCCTGCCTGGCTATATCCCCCCCCCAGACGGACGCTGACGATGTATCATGGCTGCCAAGCTGTGACACCAGAGTCATCAGTACGTGTCTCCTTCATCCACAGCCTGCTCTGTGTCTCCTGTGGGCTCTCCTCCCCTCTCTGGCTGACAGCTCAGTGTCCTCGTCGCCTCCTCCTGTCCTGCTGCTCAAATTGGTTATTTTTTTACTGCCATCCTTTATTACTATAATGTCCCCCTGTAACTGCTTTATGAAAATAATGCTGTATATACCTTGTTACTGAGCGCTGATTGGCCCTCCGCTTCTCTCCTCTCTCTTCCCGACACATGCAGTGGGCTAGGCCGCCTCTTTCCTCCTCCCCTCCTGAGTGAAGTCAGGTGGGGATCCTTGGCCCTGCCCACTGCATCTGTCGGGAGGAGAGAAGCGGCGGGTCAATGAGCACAGATCAGCGCCCACTAAATGAGGTATACAGCATTATTTTCATAAAGCACAGTCACAGGGGAACATTACAGTAATAACCTGAGAGGATTATGAAAAATGTAATTGATGGGTTAACAACCACTTTAAATGGCACTCTAACAGATCTTTAATGATTTTGCTGTCACACTAATATTTTTTTCTCTCTTTTACATACAAGGTTGTAGTGACAAACACTGTCCCTCACGAGGTGCAAAAGTTGCAGTGCGCAAAGATCAAAACAGTGGACATCAGCCTTATTCTCTCAGAGGCCATTCGCCGAATCCACAATGGGGAGTCCATGTCTTACCTCTTCCGCAATATTGCAATGGATGACTGAAGGATCTTCCTGTTGATGCTGAAGAAATGGACATGTGTCGAAGCTTACATAATGGATTCGCATGTGCGAAAAAGGGTAGAAGCTGATTTGGGGCATCCCGTCTTTTGTTAGGGGCACTACCAGTTGGTGGTTTACGTATTAGAGACTTTTTACATTGTTGATCACTGTGTGAACATGAGAACAGGTCACACCTCGTTGATGGCAGGAATGAGGTTTAGGAAAGGTCATATTTCAAACTCTTACTCCTTTATGTCCATCAGGAATTTGCATGGCTGACTCTGCATCAGGCAAGGTTTGTATGACCCTTTCAAGAACCACCTTCTCATTCTGTGTTCTCTACTACAGCAGGAGCCAGAAAGGATTACTGAGCAATACTAATCTATAACTCTAAAAATAATTATCTATATATAGACAAATGACACAGTAAATGAAAATATTGTGTATCATCTCAAACTTAAGTACATATAGAAGTTGCAGCATACATTTTAACATGTATGTCAGCATGCACTACAGATATGCATATTTTTACATGAACACATGCAGGTTTACATACATATGGGTATATAAAATAATTTGGAATCTTTGCAGTTGGTACCATACACATGCAAATAACGACATGTGGTAACTGAATGAAAGAATATGTAAATATTTAAGTGACTTTGTATTAGGGCTGAAAAGGCAAGTCAGTGTTAGCTGGTTAAAAAATTAGATGAGTAGTGTCAGGTTATTAAACTGTAACCCCTCTGCTCGTATGGTTTGCACTTGGGTCCTCAAGTTCTGTTCTAAAGTTTGAGTTTAAATGGAAAGGACCAGGTGTGTAGACGAGTAGACTTAACAGTTACTTTGTAATATATGTATGTATGTGTATATACTGGAATATATACTGTGTATATATACAGCTACATAATATATGTATATAATTTCAGCCTTTTCTGTGTGTGTATATAACTAGTAGTATATATATGCAGCATTTAAACCCCTTTAGAGTCAATCCTGTCATGCTCTGGGCTATTGGTGTTTGGAGACAGACTGACATGTCAAGGGTCCTATTACCGTCCTAATCCCATTTACACTCCTCCTTCCTTTACTTGTGATACTACATTATTACAGATTCGGACAGTAATTTACAGGGCTATGCCATTGTTACATTTAAACTTTTTTTTTTCTACAAGGCCTGAACAATGACTCTCTTTTGCAAATTAAAACATTCAGAGCTGAATGTGGATAATTACCTTTGTGGCTTGCTTGTGTTTAGCCTCAGGCAATCTTCCATCCCATTTTTTTAATCACACTACTCCTCCACCAAAGATGGTCATAAAGGCGAAGGTCCTGCAGTAGAAGACCTGCCCTGTATGTGATGCAAATGCTAAATAAATCTGTATTAAACCCAAAACTAAAAATGTAATATATTACAGCTTAACAATCCTTAAATGTTTTGGGTGTATTAGTATTCTCTAGGCTTTTCTCCTTCTGTTTTCACCTGGTTATCTGGCCAGTAATGCACCACTTGTATTATACAGACGCTACTCTGGATGGATAAGTACAGGAGGCAGATTTGGACAGCAACATTGTCTGTCTGGTGGGGGTAATGTTAGCTGTACTAACAGATTTAAATACAATAACAAATTGAAGCTCAACTCCACCTAATACTTTATAATCAGTTATACTTTTCGGATAAAGGTTTTGGATAAATAAAAGCTGATCACTTTAAGCACCCCTGCCAGTGTTAAATGGTCTCTCATTCATGCAGCTGGAAGAAAGCTTTTCTGTTTAAACACAGACTTACTGGCTGGATCATCAGATTAAAATGGAAGAACGCCTAAAAAAAAGAAATGCAGCCATCACATCTAAGAATTGGTAAGCTGCAATATAATGTTTGCTTTTGGGTTTAAAACTGATTTAAGCGCCGTGTGATGAGCTATATGGCTTTTATAATTAACCCTTCTAGCACTAGTTCCCATCCATTTTTTTCCCTTGCTTACCCTTAGGCAGTCGATTTTCTGAAGTAGCAGGTGAAGGGAATAACGGCAAACTATATTTCATACGCTGAAGGATGCAGCGACCTGTACTGCATACCATAAGTTGTGAACTGCTGCTTTATAGAGCTTATGGATGTACTTAGTGGGTACTGTGAATACAAACTGATTCGTTTTTTGTTTGAGTTGTTTTGACTGGAACTTCATTTTTTTTCTTTTTGGCTAGCTAAAAAAGGGGAAAGAGTTTGAACCTCTGTAGGGTCTTTGTTGTGTCCCCCATTAGTGAGATTTCCTCTTACTTCCTGATGATACCAAACACTAATTTGCGTTCACAGTGCCAGCTATGCATACTCCTAACTTCGTGCTAAAAGGATATATTACAGGACACATGGTTCAACAGACAACTGACTGAAATAGCTCAAAAGAAACAGATCATTTATAATGAACCTGTAGGTATGCCTCGCTTGCTTATAATTTTTCTTCACCAAATGGTGAAATCTTCCTGCTATTTAGAGACTACCATGCTGTCAATTGGATAAGGCCAGAAAGGCCCCTTTCATACTGGCGGAGTCTGCCAGCGCATCCGCCTGCTCAGCAGAGGATCTCTGCTGATCCCCACAGAGCAGGCAGATGACAGGTCTGTGCCCGTGCCGCTGATGCAGAGCGGACATGGACGCAGCCCGCTGTCCTCTCTGGGCTGTTAGAAAAGAGCGGACCGCCTGTACATTTCCATACGATCCCATCTGCCATTCTATAGAGAGCAATGGATGGTCCGATCGGGTCCACATTGAAAAACTGACAGGTGCACCCGATCGGTCCGTCCCTGTGAAAGGGGCCTTTATGTTGGTACTACAAAGCAAAGATAAGACCATACCGGACCTACTGATGAGGCTGCTTTGAAGACCTTTTTCATATGCAAGAACATCAGAATGGTTCCCAGGTTTACTCAGCCTTTATTTTCTGTAAAGGGTTAGGGGCCAGGCCAATACTGTATTTTATTGCTATGTTTTACAGAAGCTTTATTTTTTTGTGCTATGTTTTACCGTTTTAATTTTTCTCGTTCATTTCTTTCAACTGTTTAGGCAGAATAAAACATCATGAAACATAGAACATGGGAACCAAATTCTAATGTAATGATGTTATTTTTCCCAGACACCTTCATTAACCCTTTCATAACAGCAGTATTTTTTGACCACATTAATTGTGGCCTGAAGGATTTTAATGTTAAAACAATGGTTTTAATGAGAAACGCTTGTACCGTCTATTATCCCTGCAGAGATATGGTAATCACTCAAATATCTTTCAACATCTTTCATAACTTTCCTAAAACATTAGGCTGTTGTGTATGAAAGGTACTACTTCAACTTTATCTAAAAATATAGTGCAAACAGGGACATCACTCAAGCATCTAATTGAAGTATGAACAGTCCCTCTAGCCGTACAAAAGCTTTATCAAGCATATTTAACCTACTAGATTCAGCAGTATATTCTTGTTTGTATGATTTTGTTTTCACTTAAAGGCGAAGTACAGCCAAGTTTCCTTAACAGTTGGATGGATATTGTTAGATTGACTTGATCACTAGCTACTTGGTTGTCTAGTGAAAAATATCGGTGTATTAGAGTTATTCATCTACTTGCTGTAGTCAGAGGTGTCCTGCTGCTGGTTTTCTCACTTTTTTTTTTCTTCAATATGCAGTAGCTGGAGTCTTGCTTTGCTTAGTATTGACCCTGGTGGGTGGACCTAGGCACACTCCATTGAGTAGATCTGGCCGCTGGAGTCTCCAGGAGTTGTTAAAGCGGAGTTCCACCCAGAAATTTTTATTTTTACATCATTCAAGTCCTTTGCCTATATAGACTTACCTTTGAAGGAAAAACATTTTTTATATTCACCCTAAGTCGCTTGTTGCTCGGTGGTCTCTGTAATCTGCCCCTTTTAGGTCCGAGGCTCTTCTCACTTCCTGCTTCTCCCCCCAAGATGTGACTCATTTCCCAAGAGTTAGTGGGCTTCCCTGTACTGTTACTGTTACCCACCATGCACTTCTTTCAGGAAGAGATGCCAGGAGACTACGGATGGGCTTCAGATGCCCTCACCTAAAATGGAAAAATCCAGCGGTGAGCGAAACGAAATTAAGAGTGGATGCCAAAAAAAAAAAATTCTGGGTGGAACTCCGCTTTAAGAGTAATTCAATCCAGTGCCATCAACTACTTAACCTTTAAGGTAGTTCACACGTATTAAACTGGGTCAGTTTTAATATATTGGTGGTATTTACAGTGTAATTCTTAACTAGATCGGTATTTTTTGCATTGTCTTTCTACTGCAGATTGCAATTTTGTTGTGTTTGAACACCCATGGCTCCTGGTGTAGAAATCCCCTGTGCTTTTCTTTTCAACGGCCCACTTAACATTGTTCTAGGAACATTGCAATATGAGGTTTTTACTTTTTTTTTTTTTGCTAGCTGTAGACACACAGTGAGAAACCTGTGCAGTCATCTGAACCCCTGTCCTCCAAACAAGGCAGTCATGGAGGCATCTGTACCCCAGATGCTCACATGTCTCTATTGTAACAAAGTGCAACGTACACGATTAACTCTACTGCATTTGCTTTTCTCAATGGAAGCATCTGCTGGGTATCAAACATTCTCCCCCAAAATTCAGGAAATTTCTCTGTGGGACCATGTCAACATCAGAAGCATTTGCTTTCACTTTCTAGGAGTACCTTAAACCATTTTTCTCCCAAGCACCACACAGGATTGTCAGATCAAGATGAACCCATTAATGGCCAGTCTGAGCAAAAACTCATCGAAACCTTCTGGTGAAATGTGTGCACTTTCATAGCTTCAGTATCTGCTCTATGTAATTTTCAGTGCCGTGTAATTTAAGCAGTACTGTAATCTGTCTTGGTAGATCTAACATGGCCATGTTCAAGCAGTTTTGATAACCTACAATACAGCCACCGAATGATTCTGTATGGCTAGGACACATATTTATATTCTGCATATTGCACAGGGGGATATGCATTCTGTATCTGTATAACAATAGGCTTTCTCCCTGATAACATCTGTAATGTAAAAGCAGCCAAACATGTCTAGCCCAGCTCATAAGATCTTCAAGGGTATTAAAAAGTGAATGCATTTGCTGCTTGTGTATGGCCATCTTTAGGGTATAATCCACTAACTCAGTGGAGTTTTTATAGCTATGATGCTATTCTATTGGTTTAAAATCCTGCACTGGATACTCTTCAGACCCATCCTGTTCACAACACTGACCACACCCACCCCTTCATTAAGAACTGCAGTGGTTAAATTCTGTGGGATATGCCCAGGTTCAATGATGTCCACTATAAAGCAGTGTGATTGGTCAGGCACCCCCGCCTTCTTTTTTTAATATCATATTTTGCTTCTTATATACAGTTTCAGTATCTCTAAATCCCTGTTTCACATTTAGAATGATCACCCTGTAATTTAATTTGGGAGTTCTTTTAATATTTGTTAAATTAAATAAGGTATTTAAATTATAATTGGGTAAACTGTTTTATGAGTTTTATTTTGCTCTTAACCATTTGTAACACTATTCGTTTGATGGTGTTCATTTATTTTTTTCGCTATATAGTAGATGATTAGAGATGGCTTTATTGATACAAGTCATTGTTTTCCAAGCTTTAGTCAGGTTTTATTTTATGGTCAAATAATGTTCATGTTCTAATGATCCCCAGAATAAACAGTTTACAGTACAATCTGGAAGGATTGTGTGCTGCAGGCAATAGCTACATTGTGGCAGCTAGGCTTTAGTTATGCCTCTGGATTATGTCTTAAATCCTGAGTGTCCAATACCACAAAAGGTACACCTTCCTTCCTTAGGGATCCAGGCTTTAATTGTTCTCCAAAATAACCCCTGTAATTCACATGCTCAGAAAAAGTTTTGCGACCTCCTAGTGACTGGTGGTTTTCAAACAATTTTTGACAGCATGCATCTTTTTTGTGAGCACTAGCAGGCAACATATACTATATAATAAACCAAGGCTTGGAAATGTTCTGGTCTCAAATCTGCATGTGATGCCTCTTTTATAGATGCCAACCTGTCAATGAAAGTATGTACCATCATACATATCCTAGGCTTTGGAAAACAGTGATAAGTGCTGCACAACGTTAAAGAAAAATCTGTTAACCAAGCCCTTCAACCTGCTACATGTTTGAGAGGTTTGCACATTGCTCTATAAAATATTACGGCATTGACCATTTTAACAAATGTGAAACTTGCAGAATGTAAGCTGTATACAGATGCCACCTTCTTGTCAATGGCAATACAAATATACCTATTCAGAGAGAGCACTAACTGGGTCCTAGTGATTTGAACTGGCCGCATTCTATACCTTTACTTGGCAGAATTGCTGCCTACTTAGTACAGGCGGTCCCCTAGTTACAAACATCTGACTTACAAATGACTCCTACTTACAAACGGAGGGAGACAACAGGAAGTGACAGGAAATCTTCCCCTAGGAAGGGAAATTCACTCCTGTAAGAGTTATGGGAAAAAGGGGTCTCCACTGATGCTTTATCACCAAGGTTTGTTTCCACAACAACCCAAAATTTTCAAAATCCAATTATTATTGGAACAGGAAGTGACTTGACATCTTCTGAACAGAAATATAGACAGCAAAACAAACATTACAGGGGTGTTACCCCTTCCATATGCTATCCAAAATGCTTAAAAATAGTTTTTTTTTTTTGGCTGGAGCTACACTTAAAAAATGTACCTGTTCCGTCTTACAAACAAATTCAACTTATGAACAAACCTACAGTTCCTATCTTGTTTGTAACCCGGGGACCGCCTGTAGTAAGGTTGTACCCAGATTGATGACTGTGAAATACTACACACATTTTGTCTTTCTTCAAGATTTTCAGATGTTTACGTAATACTTATACTATTAAGAATGTTTAGAGTATTAATCTGATAAAGCTAAGCAAATTGTAGTTGCAGTTAAACTTGTATGCTCCTTTTTATTTTCCATCCAAATGACAATGTGAAATTTATTTTAATAAATAAACAGTTGTGTGACTAGCTGAGTGTGTTGTGTGGCATCATTGATATGGCTTATTTTTTATACAAAGAAAATTGAAGGAAGAAACTTGGATCGGTGTCCCCAAAAATGTCTTGGAAGAACTTGAATGTACTAAACCCAGTAATATGAATAGTTCATACACACACACAGTGTCCACAGCTTATAAATCATCTTTTTACATTAAAATACTGCCACTATATACCTTTTTGGATGATCTGATCACCTGCACAGTTTGTCCATAGCTGTGCTCAAGTAGGAGGAGATTTCCACTACAACCTGTATACACACCCACATGTGTCAATATCCTGTGACCTGAACAGTTCAACTGAAACCGGAAATGTTCTATCCAGCATGAGACCAAACTGAGCATGTGCAGCTTTACCACCCTGCTGTGTATTTTATAGATTGACAGTGCGAGAGAATCTATGCATACAGGATAAAACAGCCTTTTTCTCCTTACGTTCACTGACAGACGCAGCTCTTCATGACTTTGTAGGACGAACATAAAACCCCACAAAGTCATGAAGAGCTGCGTCTGTCAGTGAACTCGGAGAAAAGGATTTTACGGTAAGTTTTAATAAAATCCCTTTTTTACACAATGCAGCGGATTAACCCCTTATACTCACTGTGGAACTTAACAAGTATGCTATGCTGCATATACAGACTGATTTTACTGTTGTTGGTTTAGTAACCCTTTAAGTGGAAGTAAACTTATTTATTTTTACTTGTACCTACGGCTGAGCTTATAATAAGGCTTACTTGTAGGTACAGTGAATATCTCCACATATTCACACTGCATGCAGCCGGTGACGTCACCAGCACATGCGCTCTGAAGGGACGGTATACCCGTGCCATCCCTTCAGAGCTGCATGCCACGGTCCATGGCTCCCACCATGCGCGTGTGCGGGTCGTCGTGGGCGGCCAATTAGACACACATTATGCCCTTATCTTGCAGAGTTTAAAAGGGGAAAAAAATAGGTGCAGTTTGCAACTGCTTTAAGCGTATTATATATTTGAAATCATACATCACTTAAATCTCATCACCAGCCAAAACTACTCTGACTCTGTCAAGCTTTTGCCAGCTGTGTATGTGGTTTTTTTTTTAGGGAGGCTTCAGCACACTAGAAGTGTTAGAACCATAAGTGATGGGAAATGTCTCAAATGGGGACAAAGACAAAAACACATTTAATAGAGAATAGTTAGAACTTTTTCTCTTTCGTTCATTGACAGACGCAGCATCTCTATTCATGACGTGGGCTTATGCCACCTTTCACTAGGAGTGGACTAGGCAGAACACAGTTCAGATAAAAGCAGACACAGCCCCTCCCAGGGGCCAGTCCTCGCTTGGTATAACCCCTCCACCCTGCTAAGCAACTCCAGTTTTTTTTCTGCCTAGTGCAAGGAGTAGGACCTGGCTCCCTGCAGGGACCTGTGGTTCCTCATTTTTTCTTTTTTTCAAGAAATTTGATGAAGACTACAATCAATTAGCCGGCTGGATATCCTAGATCCAGGTAGTCTGCCCAGTGCGGCCAACAGACGCAAGCCGACCTTAGCTCCGCGCTGGGTCGGCCGCGACGGGCCCCGTTCCGTGCGGGGCGGCCGGCGGGTTCAACGTCCTGCCAGCGCACTTGGGACCGGGTCCTCGGGGTCTCGCGTCACGGGTGTCGCATGGCCAGCAGCTCCCCCCCCCCCCCCCCGGAGTAGCGGGGTGGCAGGTCTGTCTCGGGTGGGTGACCCGCTACGCCCGTCAGGGTGGGTAAGTACGCCCCCCCGCCCTCACTGGGGTGTGGGGGGCTGGCGGGTTCCCCCCGGGGTGTTAGGTTGGCCTCCTCCCTTCCTTTACCCCTCCACCCCCCCTTCCTCATCTATCTCCGGGGCTGCGCTGTTCGCCCCTGGCTGCATTCCCCCCCGCCTCGAGCCTGAGATGCCATTGGCCGCTCGCAGTGGCGGTCGGTGCCATTTTTCGGTGGCCCTGCTGCCATTTTCTTGTAGCCGCCGCCGCCATTTTGCGATGGCCGACCGCGCGGTTTGGCCTCTAGTGGACACGGCGGCCATGTTTGCATGGTCCGCCGCGTCCTGGTATCTGGTTGGCCAGCTCGGTGAACGGTCCCGAGTGTTGGTGCCGATCCTGTACACAACGCATTCAGCATGTGGGGGTCGCAGTGGCAGCACTCTCCCGGGGTAGGAAGCGGGCAGTGTGGTGAGTCGTCCTGGGTGCCCTTGGGACCCTGTGCGGTGGCCTTTTTGAGGTGGTGGGGCGCCTGGTCCCGGTACACAGGCCTCTGCAGGTGGTGGTGTGTCCGGGTGGGTGGCGCAATGATGGCTGAAGCAGGCGCTTCCCCGTCAGAGGTCCCTCTTGACAAATTGCCTGCGATCTCGGAGGATTTTTTCTCCCGGGTGGAGCCGATCCGTGACCGCAGGGTGGTGAAGAAAAGGCCACCCCCTCCCCTATCATCTGGGGAGGAATCGGTACAGGAAGGGGGCTCCGCCGTGACGGATGGTGAGCTTGGGGACCCCTCCGATGGTGAGGAGTCCTCGTGGGGGCCACCGTGGCTCACGAGAAGGCACTGGTGTGCTCTTCAGCGTGAGACGCTGAAGCTGGGGCCGGGTGGTGTACGCTTTTGGGTCGCACAAGCCAGCCTGGGCCCCTAAGGTGTTCCCTTATTTGCCGTATTTCGATCAGTTTGTGTAGAAGGAATGGCAACGGCCTCAGAGTAGTTTCGCCATGCCCAAGCGTTTTTCTGTGTGCTACCCCTTTGAGGATGCCCTGTTACAGACGGTGGACCCACTGGTGGCTCGCCTGAACAAGGCGACCACTATTCCGATGGAGGGATCTCCCTCTTTTAAGGACCCGGCCGATAGGCGTACCGAGGCGGTGTCCAAGGCTATATTCGTTGTGGCGGGGTCAGCCATGTGACCCGCACTAGCCTCGGCGCTGGTGGCGTAGGCGCTTACGGAATGGGCGACCATTCTGCACCGGGATTTGGGCGGCCTTCGGGTTCCTCCTGAATCGGTGCAGCTGGCAGACCAGCTGGCCCAGGGCCTTATGTATCTCTGCGATGCGGCATTGGACATGGCCCCCATGCTGTCGAAGCTGTCCACCTTTGCAGTCGTTATTAGGCGCCTGCTTTGGCTAAAATGCTGGTCGGGTGACCAGGCGTCAAAGAAGGGCCTGGCGGACCTGCCCTTCCAGGGTGGTGGTCTTTTTGGGGCTTCCCTGGATGAGATCTCATGGGGGGAAGAGCACTTTCCTCCCGGAGCCCAGACGGGGTAAGGAGCCCCGACGTAAGCCGGGCCCCTCTTTTTCCAATCAGAAAAAGCTTTTTCGTGCGCCCCATGCAGTGGACAAGGGCTCTCAGCCCACCAAGGCCGCTGCGGGGGGGGGGGGCCAAAAATGTCCCTGGCAGCGCAAGTCAGAGGAGAAGCCCTCCTCCGCATGATGGGTTGCCCCTGCCTGTTGCTTGGGTGGGGGGGACGTTTCTTGGGGTCCGCGGACTGATGGACCGCCCGCATTTCGGATCTCTGGGCGCGCGAGGTGGTTTTGTCCGGGTACAAGATAGAGTTCCGTACCCAGCCCCCGGATAGGTTCTTCGCCTCCAATTTGAGGCTCCCCCCGGGGCGATGGCAGGCTCTGTTAGGGGCTGTGCAAGACTTGCTCAGTCAGTGGGTGATTGTTCCAGTTCCGTCCGCGGAACGTTTCCGCTGGTTTTACTCCAACCTCTTTGTGGTTCCACAGAAGGATGGGGTCAGGCCTGTCCTGGACCTGAAGGCGCGGAAATTTAGAATGGAGTTAGTCCATTCTGTGGTGGTGGCGCTTCGCCAGGGAGGCTTCTTGGCATCCTTGGACATCAAGGACGCGTACTTGCACATCCCCATATGCGCTTGGCACCAGCGCTTCCTGCGATTTGCGGTGGGGGATCTCCACTACCGGTTTGTAGCCCCCCCCCCGTTTGGTCTGGCCTCCGCTCCCTGGGTCTTCACCAAGTTCTTGGCTCCGGTATTGGCCCTGCTGCGGCAGAGGGGTATAGCGGTGGTGGCATATCTCGACGACCTTCTCCTGCGGGCGGAGTCGGCTTCGGCTCTGAGGGACATTGTGGCAATCACCCTGAGCTCCCTATCTCCCGAAGTCGGTGCTGACCCCTTGCGCCGTTTGGAGTATCTGGGCTTGATCTTGGATAGGGAGCAGGCGAAAGTGTTTTTTCCTCCCGCCAAGCTGCTGACGCTTCAAGTGGCGGTGAGGGCCCTGCTATTGCAGTGGTGGTCTTCCCTAAGGTTTGCATGAGGGTGTAGGGGCCAGAGGCGGCTCTAGGATTTGTGAGGCCTTAGGCAAAACTTAGATATGAGGCCCCACTCACACCCATAATGGGAAAAATAAATAAAGTGATAAAAATTAACTGTATTAGGAGGGTACAGTATAGGGGGAGGGTAAGTGGACAGTACAGGGGGCAGGAGAGCACAAAACAGGGGGAGGATAAAGTGGACAGTACAAGGGGCAGGAGAATACAGTATGGGGGGGGGGGCACAAAAGGGCACAGTACAGGGGCTGGATAAGTGGACACCGTACAGGGGGTAGAAGGGTACAGTAAAGTGGCAGTATTGAATAATATAGATATGGTTTCCTCAAGCAGAGTTGTGCAGGGAAGCTGCCCTCACAGATCCCACCTATTCTGGCAGGCTGTCACTGGGCTAAATATATACTGGAAATACAACTCCCCCTCTACCTTCCCTTCCAGAGTTTTTTTGCTCTCTTCCAGAACTTTGCAGGGGTTAAGAAAGGGACCATGAGGTGGAGCTTCTTATTACTGCTGCTTTTGTGGGTGGAATACTGTGCCAATCACATGGGATGAATAGGAAAGTTAGGCCAGCAGGGATTGGCACAGTACACATCCTGCCCACACAAGCAGCAGCAATAGTAAGATGCTGCACCTAGGGCTTCTTTCTTGGACCCTGAAAAATGGGATTGGGGGTGGGGCTGGGAACCATGGGGTAGGGGAGGAGGATGAAAAAGGAGGGGGGAGTGTGTAGGAGACGGGAAATAGGTAGAGAACTGGAGTGGGAAAGGGAGAGAGGGAGGGAGAGAGGGA
>BLSH010269269.1:1016630-1034981 GCA_018402905.1 Glandirana rugosa
CCACCAGCGGAATCCGGAGCGTGAGGTCCCCGGAGAGCCGACGGATTAAATGGAGTAATTTCTAGGCGGCTCAGACACAAGTAACTATGGTCCCTTTTGTCAGACGCTCACCAATGTCGCATGACACATGTCACACTAGCCTCGCGAGGTCAAGGAGGGAGGAGAGAAAGAGGGAGGGAGGAGAGAGAGGGGGGAGAAGAGAGCGAGAAGGAAAGATAGAGAGATAAAGAGAGAGAGAGAGGGGGGAGAGAGGAGGGAGAGATGAGAAAGGAGGGGGAGAGGCACCCCCCACATCAGAGAACTCACTCAGAGGCAGGAGGGACTGGATGGATGGATGAGACTCCATCTTTCTACACATACGATGGGCTGTACTCTTGAATCTTCCCGCCCACATCCCCTTCTGTTACAGAACTCTGTCTGTTGGGAAGTGTGGGCGGGGCAGACACAGGAGGGGAGGAGGAGGAAGCTTTCTCGTGTGGCTGTGCAGGCAGCAGGGGGAGGGGTCAGCAGTGGCTCTGATGAGCTGAGCGTCTCCCTCTGGCTGTGAACTGGAGCGCTCCGATCACACTGTACACAGTACGCTGTAACCACTCGCAGACTGTTTTCCCTGGTATCAATGAACACAGACTCGGCGGATCTTTAATGAGGTAAATTAGGCAGCCGAGAGGCCCCTGGAGTGCGAGGCCTAAGGCGACCACCTAATTTGCCTAATTAAAGGGCCGTCTGTGGTTGGGGCTCATGTTGTCCACCTTTGAGGTGGTCCCGTATGCCCAGAGTCACACCCGGTCCCTGCAGCGGGCAATTCTGCTGAGGTGGGACAAGTCCCCTTCGTCCCTGAATCAGGTGATCAGGTTGGATCGCCAGACCTGGTCCTCCCTCACCTGGTGGCTGCGGGCCCCCCAGCCCTGAGGCTGGGGAAGTCGTTTCTCCCCTTGGAATGGACGGTTGTCACTACGGACGCCAGCCTAATTGGCTGGGAAGGGGTCCTGTGGCTGTCGTCGGCCCAGGGTCACTGGTCTCCGGAGGAGTCTCGTCTCCCAATCAATGTGCTGGAGCATGGGGCCATCAGGCTCTGTCTCTCACACTGGTCGGGGAGGTTGCGAGGTCAGCCTGTCTGAGTTCAGTCAGACAACGCCACGGCGGTGGCTTATGTGAATCATCAGGGCGGAACGAGAAGCTCGGCAGCGGCGTCGGAAGTGGCTCACATTCTGAGGTGGGCAGAACTTCACGTGCCGGCAATCTCCACCGTTTACATTCCGGGCATAGAAAATTGGCAGGCGGACTACTTCAGTCGCCAGAGGCTGGATCAGGGAGAGTGGTCCCTGCACCCGGACGTGTTCCGCCAGATCTGTCTAAAGTGGGGGCACGCCAGACGTGGACCTGCTAGTGTCCCGGCTCAATCGGAAGGTGCAGACCTTCGTGAGCAGAACAAGGGATTCGTTGGCGGACGCCCTCTTGGCTCCGTGGTCCCGGTATCGGCTCCTGTATGTTTTCCCCCTCTCAAGCTGCTTCTGCACCTGTTGCGCTGAATAGAGGCAGAGGGGCTCCCAACCATTCTGGTAGTGCCGGATTGGCCTCGGTGCCCCTGGTACGCCGATGTGGTGCGGATGGTGGTGGCTGTTCCCTGGTGACTCCCGCTTCGTGAGGATCTGCTGTCCCAGGGCCCCATCTTGCACCCTACTTTACCCTTGCTGGCTTTAACGGCCTGGCTATTGAATCCCAGGTGTTAAGGGATCGGGGGTCTCGGAATTGGTGATTCCCACCATGCTCAAGGCGCATAAGTCCACTTCACACAAGATATACCACTGCACATGGAAGGCTTGCATTGCCTGGTGCGAGGCGGAGGGGTGGAACCCCCGTTCTTTTTCAGTGGCTCGGGTGCTGGCCTTCCTTCAACAAGGCCTAGACCACAAGCTGGCGTTAAGCACTCTAAAGGGGCAGGTTTCTGCCCTGGTGATCCTTTTTCAGCGTCCCTTGGTGACACATTCCTTGATTCGTACCTTTATACAAGGGGTTCGTCATGTTGCCCCCCAGGTACGGTCGCCTTTGGTGCCATGGGACCTTAACTTGGTCCTCTCAGTGCTTCAGAAGCCGCCCTTTGAAAATATCAGGGAAATCTTGTTGCAGCTGCTTTCGCAGAAGGTGGCTTTCCTGGTGGCTATCACATACACTAGGCGGGTGTCTGAGCTGGCGGCTCTGTCCTGTAGGTCTCCGTATCTGGTCCTACATAGGGATAAGGTGGTTTTGCACCCGTCAATTTCCTTTTTACCAAAGGTGGTCTCTTCTTTTCACATCAATGAGGACATTGTCCTTCCTTCGCTGTGCCCACACCCGTCTCACCCTAAGGAGGTTGCCTTGCACTTCCTGGATGTGGTCAGGGCTCTGCGGGTGTTTTTGGTGGCTACGGCCTCCTTTCGGAGGTCGGATGCGCTCTTTGTTGCGGTGGATGGCCCGCGCAAGGGTTTTGCGGCCTCGTCAGCCACTTTTTCCCGTTGGATTAGACCGAAAGTGACCCGTGCGTATACTGTTCAGAGTCTGGAGCCCCCTTTTCCGGTCACGGCTCACTCTACCAGGGCGATTAGCACCTCCTGGGCTTTCCGACATCAGGCGTCGGTATCTCAAGTGTGCAAGGCAGCTACTTGGACCTCTGTGCACACCTTTTCGAAGTTTTACAAAGGTGATGTTTCAGCATCCTCGGATGCTGCTTTTGGCCGCAAAGTTTTGCAGGCGGCGGTGTGAGGTCTGTACCCAACAGAAGAGCTCTCCGTGAGGGGGCAGTTTGTTGTTGCGTTATCCACACGTTTTTTACAATGCTTTGGGACGTCCCCACATGTCAGGAATAGAGATGCTGCGTCCGTCAATGAACGAAAGAGAAAATAGGATTTTTTTACTTACCGTAAAAAATCCTTTTCTCTGAGTTCATTGACGGACGCAGCACCCACCCCTCTTTTTTTGAGTTTGTACTGCTTGTTACGAACTGAGTTGCTTAGCAGGGTGGAGGGGTTATACCAAGTGAGGACTGCCCCCTAGGAGGGGCTGTGTCTGCTTTTAGCTGAACTGTGTTCTGCCTAGTCCAGTCCTAGTGAAAGGTGGCATAACCCCACATGTCATGAATAGAGATGCTGCGTCCGTCAATGAACTCAGAGAAAAGGATTTTACGGTAAGTCAAAAAATCCTATTCTTTTTTTAATTCCTGTGCTGTTGACATCTACTCACCTTTTTGTTTTGTCGTTCTGCTCAAGGACAGGAAGTGAGGGAAAATCTTCCAAATGGGAGATTACTGCAAGAGAAGTATGCTACTGCAGATTTTCATAGGATTCTTAAGAGCAACTCCAGTCTCCCTCTCCCAAAAATAGTCAGCAGCTATAAATACCGTCCTTGCCCAAGCTGATTCCTTGGCTTCAGGTGCAGACGCCGACATCTTTACTAGAGTAAACCAGCAGTGAAGCCTTGTGGCTTCACAGCTGGCTTCCAAGTGCACATGCGTGATCCGCAATACGCTTTGTGATTGGTTCCACAGTCTTCTGGGACCTGTGATTTGCCCCAAGTGGCTGCGGGGGGGCGGGGGGGGGGGGGATGGGGTGGCGTGAACTTCCTCTCAGATTGCCCTGGCGATCTGACCAGAAGTGGGGGAGTAGATACCAGCTCCCAACCCCTTCCCCAAGTGCCAAATGTAAAGGAGTGGGGGGGGGGGCACTTTCTGCCCAGGCCAATTCTTGCATTTCTGATAAAAAAAATTTCTGCTAGAAAATTACCCCCAAACCTATATTTTCTGAAAGCAGAGGCCCTAGAGAATAAAATGGTGCTTGCAATTTGTCATACGATATTTGCACAGCTGTTTATCAAACGCAGGTTTTCAGGAAAAAATACACTTAAATGCATTTTAGTGCACACAAAAGAATACCCAATTTGGGTAAAATATAAAAGATGATGTGCTCAGTAAATGGATACCAAACATGTTATCTAAAATTTTGCACGCCCGCAGAATGGCGACAGACCTATGATACCTTAAAAAAAAACTCCATAGGCAATGCTTTAAATGCATTTAGAGTTAAATGTATGCTTTTGTGCTAGAATTATTGCGCTCACTGATGTTCGATACCTATATTATTCATTCAACGTTTACATCTTTGTGTAGGACCTACATTTACATTTGCTTGTGAGCGCAAGGGGCTAGGGTGCTTTAAATTTTGAAAAATTAATTTCATTTCTTACACTGTTTATTTTTTATTATTATTTAACCACTTAAGGGCCAGGCCTATTTTTTACACATTTGTTTACAGATTAAAATAGTTTTTTCGCTAGAAAATTTCTTGGAACCCCTAAACATTATATATTTTTTCAGACACCCTAGAGAATAAAATGGCGGTAAAAATACACTTTTTGAATTAAAAAAATAAGAAAACCGTAAAGTTAGCCCATTTTTTTTTATATCGTGAAAGATAATGTTAGGCAGAGTAAACTGTTACCCAACATGTCATGCTTCAAAATTGCGCCCGCTCGTAGAAGGGTGACAAACTTTGACACTTAAAAAATCTTCAGTCGACGTTTAAAAATTTCTACAGGTTACCAGTTTTGAGTTAGAGGGGGTCTAGTACTAGAATTATTGCTCTCGCTCAAACAATCCTGACGATACCTCATGTTTGGTTTGAACACAGTTTACATATGCGTGCGCAATTTACGTATGCGTTCACTAATGCGCGCAAGCTCAGGTACCGTGCACTTTAGTTTTTTTTTTTTTTTTCTTATTTTACTTTTTATTTTTACACTGTCCCTTCTGTCATCCAATGGTATGGAGTTGAGTGGGGGCCATCATTCCCTCACTCGCCTTCCTGCCTCAGAGGGGAGAACATCATCTCTGCCGCTACCGACGGATCCGGTAAACGATGGAGACCAGAACGCGGCAGGGGGGAGGGCATCGCTCCCACCGCCGATAAAAGTGATCTCGCGGAGACCAGTTTGATCCCAAAGCGGACAGCCTGCCATTTTAAATATCTGCTGCCTTAATGGTATTCAACATCAAAGTACTGATGTATAAAGATGGTGGGTAGTCTGGAAGTGGTTAAAGGATAAGTTCACCTTTTGCCAAACTAATAAATGCACTTTTTTTTTTTTTTTTTTTTTTTTTTTTTTTTTTTTTTTGCAGGAGCCTGTAAAGCATTGCATCAGTGATCAGTAGATTGCTGATGCCACGCAGGTCTCCTGCAGACCTGTAAGTGTATCTGTGTCTTTGTACAGGTAAGCTGATACAGGCTGACAGGAAGAATTAATTACCTACCACAGTGCTGTGGTAGTTCATTGAGAACTATAAGCAGACCGCTGCTAAGGCTGTCGGGACTTGTAGTTTCTCAATTCACAGAGGAATGTGAATGAGTCACGTGGGTGGCCGGAGCTCGGCCACTTTTTTTTTTTTTTAGTTTTGACAACAGGGTCCCCCGCTAGCTGTCGGAGCAGGGGCTGATCCTTTCATGACATGTTACATAATGCACCCTGAATATGGGTGTAACATGTTATGAAAGGTGAACTTATCCTTTTAACATTATTGCTTTCATGAGGAATAAACAACATCCCTTGTAATGGCATGGGCAGCGACATGTACTCTTTCAGGGGCCCATAAGATTCCTGATCCCTCCTCTGCCCTCCAAAGCATCTGATCAAACTGAGATTGGTTTGATCAGATGTTTGTCTTGCTGGTAAGGGCATGTAAATAAACAACCAGAACTGGAAGTGATGAAATCCTCATCGCTTCCAGGATCATCCATTACAGAGGGAAGGGTAAGGTCTCTCCCTTTCCTCTGTCTGCAATGGGCCTGACTTTGTGTAGTGGTTCCAGACTCGGTGGAATGGGAGAGCTTGCTCATAGCGGCGGAAGGGGTGGGGGGAGGTTGGAGGAGCTCTTTTGGTTCTCTGTAAAAGCGATCAGATGGCTGTAAAACCGATCAGCATCTTTTTACACTAGAGCACATCGCTGACTGCAAATTTTGATACCAGGATTATGGCTGCTGCTGGATAAACTGCTTTTCACCAAGATCTTTTCCTTTCTTCAGGAGGGAGAGGAACCATGCCTGGTGCTGAACACCATCAAGGCACATGTTTCTGCCTTGGCAATTTTTTTTCCAATATTCCTTGACCATGGCTTCTTGGTGTGTTCCTCTACAGAGGGTGACTAATATTGCTCCCTGTTATAACTTCTTGTTTTGTGGAATCTCAATGTAATGTATGTTTCAGAAGACACTATATAAGAGATACATTTACTGACCTTGTCACAAAGTATGTTTGAGGAACAGAATGAAGATCTCACAGATGGGAATGTGCCCTTTAAAGTAGGTTGGCATCTTTATGGTGAAATCAAGCTACTGCAATTGTATCTCCAGAGATAGTGTTTTCCTCCTTCAGGTGGTGGTAAAGGTAGGCTTTTTCAAGACAGACCTGTAGGAATACAAAAGAGGGTACGTAAATAATTTCAGGATTAATAAGGCATAATCACTTTACTTTGAGATGGCAAGCTTTTATGGATTCCACTTTTCACAATGGAAGCATTTTCCCCTCTTACAATCCTTTGGCTACTGACATGATCTTTTACTGATACACGGGCTTCCTAAAACTGGCTCAACTAGTCACTCTACTGCTCTGCCCTGTCTCATGGCACCATCATGGAAAAGGCTCTCAAATAGGTCTAAGTGCCTTAGTTTTCTGGTTTGCTTACTGTTTTTTTTTCTCTCCACTTTTCCTCTTAAACTGGGAGTGACCCGACTTCCGTTCATCTGACCTCATGGGTATTTGGGGCACTCAAACCCGTCTTGGGATGTACCCTGCCCCCCATGGAACTTTATTCATGTCTACATACTCCTCCCCACCGGTTGTCCTCTTATAACAATTTGTGGGGTTTTGCTCTTTGGGTGTTTAATATTTCTTAATACATATATACAGTGTAAATATATGTATGCTAGGTGCTAGCCTTATGAAATTAAGTGAATCAAAGTGAAAATTCACACTCAAAAGTATTTTCATAAATTAAGCGTAATGTGCACATAAACAATAAAGTCCAAAGATCAATATATGTTGCCAATCACTGTGTCCATAAAAAGGATTGAGTGACCACCTCTCCTTTAGATTCAATGTTCTCCACCACATGCTAATAAATTCTGCACTCACCAGAGCAATGTAGCCAACAAAGCAGCTCCAAATTAGATTCAGACTCTCAGCCAATCTTCCTTTGGAGTTCACTGGCCGCTCTCATTCACCAAGAATAAATGATCACAAAGCCCAGAAGATATATAATGTAATATGTTTAATAAACACCCATATGTAAAATTTGTATTGTATGCACTCACATAAAAAGTGCCCAAGAGCAAGCATTGCAAATGGCAGCAGTGGGCAATTTTTTTATGGAGGAAAAAGTAAGTGAACCCATAGACTTATTGCTTCAGTGAATGCTAATTGGAGACAGTAGTTTGCACACCTGGAGTTCAATTAATGAAATTAGTTTGGAGGTGTGGTTTAGAGCTACTTTGATAAGACACTCAAACATTTTAAGATTGCTGTGCATAAGAAGCATCAGCTGATGTGAACAATGCTTCGCAAAAAGGAGCTTTGACGACCTACGATCAAGAGTAGTTAATCTGCATAAGGGTGGAAAGGGATACAAAGCAAAGTGTTTAGGTATCAATCAATTGACAGTTACACAAATTGTCTATAAATGGAGACCGTTCAGTACTGTGGCTTTTCCCCCTAAAGTGGACATCTACTCAAGATGACTCCCAATGCAGAATCCTACTAGTAACAGCTAGAGGCTTGAAGACATCACTGTAAGTCTTTGAACAGGCGTGGTGTCTATGGCAGAACACTATGGAGTAAGCTTCTGCTTTCCAAAAAAAACATTGCTGCGTGCCTAAAGTTTGCCAAAGAGCACCTTGGTAAACCACAACACTACTGGGAAAATGTTCTTTGGACAGATGGAAAAAAACTTAAATTGTTCGGGATGAATACTCAGCACTGTGTATGGCGCAAGAAGGGCACAGCTTACCAACATCAATACATTGTCCCAATGGTGTAGTATGGTAGAAGGAACATCATGATTTGGGCTTGCTTTGCTACATTAGGGCTCGGAGCACTTGTCATCGAGAGGAAAATGAATTCCCAAGTTTACCAAAATATCCTACAGGATAATGTCAGGGTGGCTGTCTGCCATCTGAAGCTTAGTAGACATTTAGTGATGCAGCAGGACAATGACCCTAAGCATCTAAGTAAATCCACCACAGAATGGCTTCAGAAAAAAGAAAATGTGCCTTTTGGAGTGGCCCAGTCAGAGCGCAGATCCTAACCCTATTACAGGTACTGTGGAATGACCTCAAGAGAGCCATTCACACCACACATCCCACAAATGTATCTGAGCTGAAGCCATTTTATAAAGAGGAATGGTCAAAAATTCCTCCTGAAAGTTGTGCAGGTCTGATTCAGAGCTACCAAAAGCACTTGCTTGGCTGTCCCCTTGGTTGCATGTTCTGGTGCCCAAGCTGCACTCCATGGGCCCCATATGGCCCTTTAGTGTTTGAAGTGCAACCAGAGGGCCCCGACAGTCAGTGGTAAGGGACATGTAAAGGGACCTTTTAATAGCAATGATCTCTAGCTGTTTCATATAATCTGTCCCTAGTCTCTGTCTCCTATAGCATGACTTTAGTCTCCACCAACTACTCTAGACCAATCTCTGAATATTTCCTCTAGAGGGTCTTCAATATTTAACAGTTTTCTGTAGCATCAACAAAGCATTAATAAATATTATGTGCAATCCTTATATAATCAGTGGTGTGAGCAGACTGAAACCATGCTGATATTTACTGTACCAACAACAGGAATGCTGCACACCGAGATGCAGGATAATGTTCTTCCTTTATTAAAATAGTCAGCAGGAACACGTTTTATTTTAACATGTTCTATGCTAGGCCAGCTTGGCCCAAACAAATTAAAGTAACATATGCATTAACCATGGCTATTGTTGCATGCTGTATTTTATCAGTTCTGCCACTAGATGGCGAGCTGTGAAACTAAGTAAGTTGCATTTGTTCTTTTTTTTTTAATTGCTACATTTAATTTCTACAATTATTTGATTTTTTTGATCATGCAACACAATCCCGTTCCAGGGCAAATGTTGTGATAACTATTGCAAATAAAGAGTGTGTGTGTGCTTACAGTTGTGATCGTAAGTTTACATACCCTGGCAGAATTTGATTTCTTGGCCATTTTTCAAAGAATATGAATGATAGCACAAAAACATTTCTTTTACTCATGGTTAGTGTTTGGCTGAAGCCATTTATTATCAATCAACTGTTTACTTTTTTTTAAATCATAATGGCAACAGAAACTACCCAAATGGCCCTGATCAAAAGTTTACATACCCTGGTGATTTTGGCCTATAACATGCACACAAGTTGACACAAAGGGGTTTGAGTGACTATTAAAGGTAACCATCCTCACCCGTGATCTGTTTGCATGTAATTAGTGTGTGTGTATAAAACGTCAATGAGTTTCTGGACTCCTGACAGACCCTTGCATCCTTAACCACTTACCAACCGGAAGGTTTTCCAGCTTTAGGACCAGAGCACTTTTTGCGATTCGGTGCTGCGTCGCTTTAACTGACAATTGCGCGGTTGTGCGACTTGCACCCAAACAAAATTTGCGTCCTTTTTTCCCCACAAATAGAGCTTTCTTTTGGTGGTATTTGATCGCCACTGCGTCATTTCTGATAACCGCTATAAACAAAAGAAGAGCGACCATTTTGCAAAAAAAAGAATTTCTTACTTTTTGCTAAAATTCAAATCCAAAAAAAAATATAAAAAAACATTTTTTTTCACCGTTTTTGGCCGATTTATATAATTCCTCATATTTGTGATTTAAAAAATTGCAATCGGCGTTTATTGATTGGTTTGCGCAAAAGTGGCCGCGTTTACGGATGATGAGAATTCATTTCTGGTGTTTTTATTTATTTTTATTTTTTTTACTAGTAATGGCGGCGATCTGCGATTTTTAGCAGTACTGCGATATTGCAGCGGACATGTCGGACATTTTTTACACTTTTTTGGGACCAATGACATTTATTCAGCGATCAGAAATTTAAATGTCCACTGATTACTGTATAAATGTCATTGGCAGTGAAGGGGTTAACCTGGGGGGGGGGGAGAGCTAGGGGTTAACTGTGTTCTCTGGGTGTGTTCTTACTGTGGGGGGGTTGGGCTAATATGGGCATGAGAGATCTAACTGATCCCAGTGACAGGGATCAGTAGATCACCCATGCCCCTACTAACAGAGCGGGGAACCCCGTTCTTTCCCTGTAGCCGCTCATCGCGGCTCGCCGGCGGACATCGGGTCCGCCCGAGCCGCGGGCACACTCCCCAGGATTGCGGCGGGTGCGCGCGCGCGCCCCCGGTGGCTGATTACAGATCGCCGCTTATTTACGGCGATTCGCACTCAGCATCCCGACTGCCGCCGTGAAAACACGGCGCGCGGCCGGGAAGTAGTTAAACCAATGCTGCACTGACGTTTCTGGATTCTGAGTCATGGGGAAAGCAAAAGAATTGTCAATGGATCTGTGGGAAAAGGTAGTTGAACTGTATAAAACAGGAAAGGGATATAAAAAGATATCCAAGGAATTGAGAATGCCAATCAGCAATGTTCAAACTCTAATTAAGAAATGGAAAATGTGGGTTTCTGTTGAAACCAAACCACAGTCAGGTAGACCAACTAAAATTTCATCCACAACTGCCAGGAAAATTGTTTGGGATGCAAAGAAAAACCCACAAATAACTTCAGGTGAAATACAGGACTCCCTGAAAACATGTGGCGTGGCTGTTTTAAGATGCTTAATAAGGAGGTGCTTGAAGAAAGATGGGCTGCATGGTCGAGTCGTCAGAAGCAAGCCATTACTACGCAAATGCCAAAAGGTATCACGCTTACAATACGCCAAACAACACAGAGACAAGCCTCAAAACTTCTGACACAAAGTCATTTGGACTGATGAGACCAAAATTTAACTTATTACCATGTATTGCCCCCTTTAAAGAGGAAGTAAACCCTGCTGTAAACCCTAATGGGTTTACTTCCTCTTATTCACCTGTAATGTAGAAGCATAATAGGCTAGTATGCAAACTACCTGGGAGTGCTGCCCTGTATTTTTGGCAAATGGGAGGTGTGCAGAGGCCCTCGCTTACCTCCCACAGCGTGGGGCAGCGGTGGTGAAGGCTGAAGCGGTCACCATTATTCTGGTGGCCGAGGAGAGCTCTGTCATGTCCTGTGCAGTGCACAGGAAGGGACGGCACTTCCGGGTCAGGCGCGCAGTGTCCTTTCTGGCCACAAAGTGCAAGGAGGGAGAGCAGGGTCACCTAGTGCCTTTAACTTCTGGGTCGGTGAGGCGGCATGTCTGAATCCAGGAACTGGCCCTTTGTTCAGCCACGTGACCGCAGTGCGCTCTGCAATGGAGGAAAGTGCAGCGAATAAGGGGACAAGCCAAGGCACCAGCAAGGCCAAGGCAAGGGACTGTGGGCTCTCACTGATGACAGCAGTATCTATATAGTTAACTATTCTGCTTAGCCGCAGGGGGCTCCACTAGGATGGTTGTGGTGGTGGGGCTTGCTTGGGCGCAGGAAAGTAAGAGTCCTTTCCTAGTGCACCTGGGTGTTTTTTTGAGGTGTCGGGTTAAAGTGCCTGCACTTGTGATATCCAATAAAAAATATATATATAATATTATCAAACAAAATATCTACATACATAGGTCAGCTAATGACCATGACGGTCTGCATAACCTGTAAACAATTACAAATCAAAGTATAAAACAATCTTATACAGCAAAAATTTGTATATATTATGAAAAGAGCTATATACCCTTGTATTAAAGTGCAACTGTAAACATTATAAAATGCAAACGTTTGTGTAAGGCTATACAGCCATAAGTAAAGTGCAAACAAGCAAAATTGTGTAAAGATCAAAGACGTGCTCTTTCCAAAATCAGAATCACCCAATTGTGATGCCACCACCAAAGGTAAGTAGGAGGCTTACCGGATGAAGAGGACCCACTGGGCATATGCCACAGTGTGTCAAATAAGCCTTGGTGTCAACACACCTAAAGTAATCTTCCGATTCTTCAGATCAGTAGGCAACTCTGTCTCCCAACATCAATAGATATTCCATAAGATCAATTGCGCTAGATGGCATAACCTGGCAATCGTCCAGACAATGGTGTCAAACAAGGTGCATGCAGTGTGTTTGTCTTCAGGAGAGTTTGCTTCATGACTGAAAATTGTGGAGGGACCAGCAAAATGAATCCAGGAACCGGCACTTCTGGGTTAGGCACGCGGTGTCCTTTCCGGCCGCGAAGTGCAGGGAGGGAGAGCAGGGTCACCTAGTGCCTTTGACTTCCGGGTCGGAGCGGCGGCGTTTCTAAATCCAGGAACCGGCCCTTCGTTCAGCCACGTGACCGCAGTGCACTCTGCAATGGAGGAATGTGCAGCGAATAAGGGGGCAAGCCAAGGCACCA
The DNA here is from genome assembly GCA_018402905.1 of Glandirana rugosa. Classification (NCBI taxonomy): domain Eukaryota; kingdom Metazoa; phylum Chordata; class Amphibia; order Anura; family Ranidae; genus Glandirana; species Glandirana rugosa. The sequence continues at coordinate 1,029,157 of BLSH010269269.1, forward strand.
GCAAGGCCAAGGTAAGGGACTGTGGGCTGTTCTCATATTATGTTATCACTCCCCCCCCCCCCCCCCTTTAGAAGGAGCTCTCCCTGATGGCAGCAGTATCCAGATAGTTATCTATTCTGCTTTTGAGGTGTGCCTGCTGTGCATCAATACTTCAACGTGGTTCTAATGTTTTTTCTTCTGTTTGTCCAGGCTAAGAGCTCTATCCAACCAGTAAAGAGAAGGTGTCCTGTTTGCAAAGAAGAGTTAAGCGAATCCTGGCCAAAGCTCCTTTGTGCGGATTGTATCACAGATTTAATCAAAGAGGAGTCTCCATCCAGAGAGAGAAAAGAGCCTGGGCCCTCAGGGGAACCTTGGGCCCCTCAAAGGACCCCAGAGTCTCAGGGGGTTTCTCTGATTTAGCAAGAAGTTCCGACTTCTCAGGATACTTCCCAAGATCCTGTTTCACCCTCTCGGGACGGATTCAAAAGGGGAGGAAAGTGAGGCAGATGCCGCCTCTTAGTACAAAATCTCCCTGGAGGAGGTAGGGGATCTCCTTAAAGTAATCCATATTAGGTAGGAGTGCAGTCTTCCTGGGACTTCTGAAAAAAATTGCAGTGACTCCTCCTGCACATATGGGGACCAATGTTGCTAATTATTGCCGGTCCTGTGTCATATGTCAGCGTGTTGGCAAGATGGGAGACACAAGCAGGGCACCTCTGAAGCACTTACCCATTATTAAGGGGCCCTTCCAGAGGGTGGAGGTAGACATTATAGGGCCCTTAGCCATACCCAGCAGTTCAGGGAAAAAGTACATACAGTAGTAGATTATGCTACCTGATACCTAGAGGCAATAGCCCTGAGCTCTACTCAGGCAGACAAGGTTGCGGACGCGCTGTTGAGCATCTTTACCCAAGTCAGTTTTCCTCGGGAGATGCTCACAGATCACGGCACGCAGTTTATGTCTCACTTGATGGAATGTCTGCGTCAGAAGATGCAGGTGGAGCATATCATGGCCAGTCCCTACCACCCACAGGCAAATGGGCTGTGCGAGCATTTCAACGGCACGTTAAAGCAGATGCTTAAAGTGTTTGTGGAATCTCAGGGAAGGGACTGGGAGCGGTACCTGCCCCACCTGCTCTTTTCCTATCAAGAAGTACCCCAGGCATCGACTGGATTCTCCTCCTTTGAGCTTTTGTGTGGGAGAAGGGTCCGCGGACCCCTCAGTCTCATCCGAGAGGCCTGGGAGGGGCAGAATATAGGTCTAGAAGTCTCAGTGGTAGACTGTACTAAAACTACTGGAGAAAATGGACACGGTGATGGGCTTGGTGCGGGAAAATCTTACACAGACCCAAACCACCCAGAAACAATGGTATGACCGGACTGCCCGGGAGAGGGTGTATGAGGTAGGCCAGAAGGTTTGGGTTCTGGTCCCTATGTGTCAGAACAAGCTGCAGGCTGCCTGGGAATGACCATACACTGTGAATGAGAATAGGGGTGATATGACCTACGTCGTGTCACTTGATGACCATGGGAAGCGGCTCAAAGTGTACCACGTGAACATGATGAAGGCACACCATGACAGATCAGCCTGTGCTCTCCCAGTCTGTAGTCTGTTAGCAGAGGGTGAGGCCGAGCCGCTAGGGGTTCTCCTGGCCACTACCAAGGAGTCAGACACCCTTGGAGAGTGGCAGATCAACCCCAAACTGGCTGCAGGGCAACAAATGGGGCTATCTAGGGTGCTGGAGCCCCACCAGGATACCTTCACCTCCCGGCCTGGCCTAACCAGCCTAGCTGTCCACCATGTGGACACAGGGAGCCACATGCCTGTTAGGCAGGCATCATATAGGGTCTCCCTTGAGGTTCAGGTAGACATTAAAAGAGAGATTGATAAAATGCTAGCACTAGGGGTGATACGGAAGTCTCAGAGTGCCTGGGCCTCCCCCGTAGTGCTAGTGCCCAAATGAAACCAGACCACAAGGTTCTGCATAGACTGAATGCAATCACAATTTTTGATGCCTACCCCATGCCCAGGGTTGATGAATTGTTGGATAAGCTGGCCGGCACCCACTATCTAACAATTATGGACCTAAGCTGAGGATACTGGCAGATTCCCCTGACAGCTGCGGCCCAGGAGAGATCTGCCTTTATCACCCCCTTTGGCTTCTTCGAATTCAATGTTATGCCATTCGGAATGAAGAATGCTCCAGCCACCTTCCAAAGGGTTGTGAATAGTCTGCTGGAAGGGGTGGAACACTGTGCTGTGGCCTACCTAGATGATATTGCGGTGTTCAGTGCAACTTGGGAGGAACACTTAGAACATTGCACAAAAGTCTTGGAGAAGATCGCAGCAGCCCAACAAATGCCAGGTCGGCATGAAAAAGGTACATTATCTGGGACACGTAGTGGGGGGAGGCATGGTCCAGCCTGAAACTGGGAAGGTAGATGCATCCTCTCCTGGCCTATCCCCCAGACCAAGAAGCAGGTCATGTCCTTCCTGGGGACTGTAGGGTACTATCGGAAGTTTGTTCCCTGGCCAAACCCTTGACGGACTTAACCAAGAAAAAGCTGCCAAAGCAGGTTTGCTGGACAGCAGATTGTGAACAGGCCTTTGCTGGCCAATGCTCCCGTGCTGCAGGCCCCAGACTTCGGACGCCAGTTTGTGGTGCAGACTGATGCCTCGACCTATGGCCTAGGGGCTGTGCTGAGCCAGGTGAACCCGGCTGGGGAGGAGCACCCTGTTCTGTACCTCAGCCGGAAGCTGCTACCCAGGGAGGTGGCCTATGCCACCATAGAGAAAGAGTGTTTGGCAATTGTTTGGGCTTTACAAAAGTTACAGCACTGTCTCTATGGTTGTGACTTCACGGTGATCACAGACCACAACCACCTTAGCTGGTTGCACAGAGTTGCTTGGGACAATGGGAAATTGTTGCGCTGGAGCCTAGTGCTGCAGCAATACAATTTCACCATTCAACACAGGAAAGGAAGCAATCATGGGAATGCCAATGGTCTGTCCCGCCAGGGGGAACCATCCCTGTAGACTCATTAGCTGACCTGTTTAGGCTCAGCTGTGCGTCATCTAGAAGAGGGGAGATGTAACATAAATGTAACATGTAAGATAGTTTACCTTAGCAAGATGTGATTTGATTTATAGAAATAGTATAATTGTGGGTGTAGTTTAATTCTGTGTTATTAAATATATAGTATGCAGTTAGCAGCAATGACATATGTCATTTCATTAGCATTTAAATAGGACCAAGTCAGCTAAAATAGACCAGTTGACACCTAGACGTTAATAAGAGTTCCCAATCTGGATGAGCAAAAGTTGGCACCTTCTGGAAGGTTCAAACAGGAATCCCAGTCTGGCTGGCTACAAGAGTCGGCAGGGGAGCATGAGAAGGCCCCGGAGGGTCTACAAGCTTTGATTAGTATCAACAGATCAAATGAATACATTTCATCTCTCATAAAAGCTGAAATATTAGTGGCAGAGAGATTAAAATAATTCCTTTTTATCGTATGGGTGATGGGCTTCCAGTACATGTCAGTCTGTATTGGTAGCTGGTTTCAGTTCCCAGAAAAACACACAAAACCGTTAGATGGCGCTGGGCTGCGGCAGATAGATCATGCTTGGCACTGTCGTGAACGGAAAAAGGTGCTGGATTTGGAAATCCTATCCATGAACCAGCGGTCAGCGCCGTTCTGATCTGGTTTGACGTTGGTTTTCCGGAACATGAAACATCCTGTGTACTGGGACGGGAACACCCCCCAGGATTGATTGGCCAGGGGCTAACGTCCAGCCCACATCCATATGTCAATAAATTGGGGAGTCTCCATGTTCCAAGGGTGCTGCCACAAAGTCAGTTCTAAACTGGGGGGTCTCCATAAATTCTTCGACATACTTCTGTCCAGGGATAGACTGTGGTAACGTAACGTTTATTTCTGTTTTTATTCCTTTTTATTTTCATAGCGAGTTGCCAATTGTATGTATTGTCTGTTTATCTTTTTGTATTTTTTTGTAACTCCTTTTTCTTTGTATATATTTTATGCACTGCCCACTTTCGGGATATTAAATGTTAAAATTAATAAGTGACTTCTGTGTACTAACCTAGGATTCATATCTCTAGAGAGATTGATGTATTTTAGTGCCTCGGTTTAAGCTATGTGCCAATTGGTGTGCAATTCCTTTGTGTGTGGGCAGATTGCATACTAACAGATCTGCCAGATGGAGATCTGTGTGTGTGTGGTGGCTCAGCAGACCAGTGTGCGGACAAACTGTTGAGTGGAGGCAGGCTATCGTTTACAGTGTATCTAGTGTGTGGGTGTGGGGACAGTGGGAAGAGTTAACGCTGGGGTTTAGCTTATAGAATAGCTGGAGAAACCCTGGAAGTGTACTAATTGCTAGACTGTTCCCCAATCCTTAGAGTGCACCAGATTGTATATAAGAGTTGTATCTGCCTGTGTGTGGTCAGCCAGCCGGATTGGAGTGGAGTCTCCCTCTAGTGGCGGCCAAAGGCAGTGCGGGCTGTGAAGGTACTGTGAAATCTTAATACCCAGTGTAAATTCCCCCATATTTCCTCATATACTCCCAGTCACAGCACGCACATCTCAGTTAGCTAGTCGCTGTAAGCGTGTGTGATTTGTGACACAGGCGATGGATCTTAATCATATGTATTGGAAGAATTCTTCAGAGAAGAGGTCCCAATAAAACTATCTGGACTTATGTTCCTCTGACTTATCCTGTAAAGCAGAGGTCAGATCTTCCATTTGTTCAATGTCCTTCACTCCTGCGATCCATTGCCATAAAGGGGTTAGGTTAAGTGACAGCCAGTCACAGCACAGGGCCATGATAAAATGGCACGGGCAGCCATTCCGCATTGATGACGTAATCGGCGTAGTGTGCAGTAAATATTTCCTGAACAGTGCAAGTTTAGGAAATATTTACAGTACCTATCAGTGGCGGCTGGTGAAATTTTTGGATGGGGGGGCGCCAGACTCCGCCCTCTTTTTTGACCACTCCCATTTCCTGTAAGCCCCGCCCATTATAGATTTGACTGTGTTAGGACTCCTAGCAGTTACTAGCAAAAAAATAAAAATTAAATGTCCCTAGATTTAATTTGAAAAATCTGGTCACCTTAGTGTAAGGGCCCCCCTGCCGCAGTATATGTATGCGGGGCAGTCCTTAAGCGGTTAAAGCCCACCCTCTTTGCCCTTGCACATACAGTATATATGTTATGTGGGTGGCAAGATGTTAAAGAAAAATATTGGTATAATAGTACGGCACAGAAATATGTCCAACATTTTTATAACATTTCAGATTTACTCTGGCTGTTCACAGTGCACAGCAGTTGAATGCTGGATACATAAGCAATAAAACATCTGCTTTTATCAAGAACTCAATGGGCTCCTGGTATAATACTCTCAGATAAGAGCACACATTAGGCGTATGTGCTACATTCTAAAATCTGCCTGTATATCTACTTCATCTGGTTATGTGAAATACTTTTTTTGCACCAAAAGTACCTGTAGTACTGTACTGAAGGCTACAAATCAGTTGCCAAGAGGCAGAGGTTGCGCATTGCTCAAGAAACTCTGAGCAACCTGTAGATCAATCACTGTTTCCCAACCAGGGTTTCTCCAGCGATTGCTTAGGTCTTCTGGAGCAATGAGCAAACTGATTCCCACCTACACTGACCACTAATGTACAAAGTCATTAGGGCCCATCAGGGCACATCATGGCACATCAGGGCACATCATGGCACACTAGGGCACATCATGGCACATTAGGGCACATCAGGCCACACCAGGGCACATCATGGCCCATCAGGGCACATCATGGCACATGGGGCACA
>BLSH010269269.1:1036882-1047094 GCA_018402905.1 Glandirana rugosa
TTTTTTTTTTTTTTTTTTTTTTTTTTCCCTTCATCTCAGCGGCGGGGAGGCGGCGCCCAAGCGCCCCTCATACACCAGCCGCCGCTGGTACCTATAGGTACAAACAAACCAGGGGAGTTTACTTCCTCTTTAAGGTTAGGGGTTAATTATTATTTATTTATGTATTACATGTTATCAATTTATTTATGATGATATTTTTAGTTATTTGTGTATTTATTTTAAATTTCTTTATTCATATATTATTAAAAAAAAGTTGTTTTTTCTTCGTTTGAGCAGAAAATCACGCACTAAACCGCGCAAGAGGCGCATTCCCATATTTATATGGGAATAAAGACATGCCAAAAATGCGCAAACCTACCCAATTTGAGTTGCAAAAAAAGCTTCAGAACTTTTTTGAGCTTCAGGAGACTTGGAGTGGAGATGTGAACCATCTCCACACAAAATAATTGATTTTTTTCTCCTCCATTGTTATGGAGCTTCGAGCATCAAGCTACAACACTCTAAAGCCTCGTACACACGGTGCGACGGTCATACAATTGAACGGCCCAAATCGTATGTTGGCTGATGTATCTCGCATACTGACATGCACTAAGCGATCGTACAACCAAGTCGAACGTAGTGACGTGTTACGAGCGTATGAAGAGGAAGTTCAGGTGCATGTAATTTGTAAATTAGGAGCGTTGGTTTATATGAATGGACAATTCCAAGCGTTCCTGACTTCTGAGCATGCGTGTTTTGCACAATACAACTTGTCTGACCAACTTCTCTGTACACATGATACAACGGTCGTACAACCGCTTGTTGGTACAACCAACGTTTTCTAGTTTGCTCATCCAACTCCTGTTGTACGACCGTTGTACGTCGGCTATTCTAATCGCGTGTACTAACAGTCGGATGATCGTAAACAAGCGGTCATACGCTTGTATAAGACCGTCGCACCGTGTGTACGGGGTTTTAGGCTGGCCATACATTATACAATTTTCTTCTATAAATTTCCTTTAAATTTACCAAAACCATATAAACCAAATCTAAACACTTTCAATGTGTGTGCAATCAGGCAGGGCATTGTTCTACACAGTTGAAGGTAAATCTAAAGAAAATTGAATAAGAAAATTGATGGGGCCTATAGATTAGCATATTGGTCTTAATTGAATATAAAGAACAGCTTCACCTGTTAAAGAGGAAGTAAACCCTGGTGGGTTTTACTTCCTCTTTATTACCCTGCAATGTGAAAGCATAATGGGCTAGTATGCATCGCATATTAGCCCATTATGTGGCACTTACCTGCATTGGAAGAACGAGATGTCCCTGCTCCAGGCCGCATCCATCTTCTGCCCCTCTTGCTTCCGGGGCTGCGGACTCCAGCTCTGTGACTGGCCAGAGTTGCGTGACGTCACTCCCGCGTGGAAGTCGCCAATTGATTATCTCAGTTAAGAAATTGCACGCAGGCCGTTTCTTCGATGTGCATGTGCCCAGGGCGCATAAGGCAGCTGCCTTACGGTGCCAGGCCAGGTGGGGCGCCAAACCCAGGCATCCCTCACCTAGCTACAATGAAACCTTTTTCCTGATTGCCCAAAGCCACAGGTGATCCTATTGGATGCCTAAGCGCTTTGGCAAAGAAGAGGAAACCCGAGGAGCGGAACCTCCATCCGCCCTCTCCACACAGTAAGTGTCGGTGGTGTGTGGTGTCAGGACAGTGCCACCCGTGCCGGCGGCGGGGTGGGGGCGAGGGGGGTGGCTAGTTGGGGGCCCTTCCACCCTGATAGCATGCAGGAGGGAGCCGCGGGCGGCCTGGGACAAGGGGGGCAGAGCTGTCCCAGCTGCAGTGTGAGAGGAAGACAGCTGAAGAATCTAAAAAGCAGGGACGAGGATGTTCCCATATTTATGCCAGCCAGTTTCCTTTCTATGGCAGCAGCTCACCCCTTTCAATACAGGACTCACTTTCTCCCGGGCACAGGCTTCTCTCAGGCTGGATCGGGGATGTCACAGAGCTCCTCCACAGGTGGGCAGAGCAGGCAAACAACCCTACGCCCCATTCACTGCTTCCTGCCCAGCAGACATCAGGGCTCACCCTGGGGCAGACTGAAGATAACAGGGGACGGATGGCACTGGCAGACTGCATATTCTCCTCATGTGAGTTCCAAACTCTATAATTCCGTGCTGTAAACCTGTTCTGCAGATTTGCAGTGCAGCTTTACTGAAAGAGAAAGTAAAAATGTTCAGGAATTTGCTGGGACTTTTCAGGGTCCATGGATGTATTCCACAAACACTGTATACTGCTCTGGTGGCCCTGTATACTGCTCACTGGTGGCCCTGAATACTGCTCACTGGTGGCCCTGTATACTGCTCTCTGGTGGCCCTGTATACTGCTCACTGGTTGCTCTGTATACTGCTCACTGGTGGCCCTGTATACTGCTCACTGTTGGCCCTGTATACTGCTCACTGGTGGCCCTGTATACTGCTCCCTGGTGGCCCTGTATACTGCTCCCTGGTGGCCCTGTATACTGCTCCATGTGGCCCTGTATACTGCTCCCTGGTGGCCCTGTATACTGCTCCCTGGTGGCCCTGTATACTGCTCAGGTGGCCCTGTATACTGCTCTCTGGTGGCCCTGTATACTGCTCACTGGTGGCCCTGTATACTGCCTCTGTTGTTTATTTAACAGAACAACCTATTCTGCAGATATAGCACTTAGAGGAAAGAGATAAACCCTTTACCACCAACAGGGGGCTTAGAATGATCAACTTTTATTTATGTAAAACCTTTATCCCAAAAGGAAAAAAAAACTGTTGCTGTAACCGGTTAAAGTGTTAGCTGGAGTTAATAAATCTAAGAGGATTGTACAATCAGATTGTATAGTGTGTGGTTAGCCGTAGATGGGTTACCATATGAGGGTGGGGGGATGTATTGTGGAGGGGAAAGAGGGTGGTTGTAGGATGGGGGGGGGGGCACCAAAATGCACCTTCGCCTGTGTGGACAAAAATCCTTGCACCGGCCCTGCATGTGCCCGATAACGTGGGCACATGCGAGTACACTGTATATCTCCAAAACCATGCAGGTGCCTTATTATAGGCTTACCTGTAGGTTAAAGTGGTTGTCAAGGGTTGACAACCACTTTAATTGCCCTGTGCTTTAGCAGTAATCCAGGCACTGACAGGTGGGGAAACAATTCACCTCACCTCTCCTCATTTCTGCTATAAAGTCCTCTTTTTGTTGTGGCAGATTTCCTTTAAGAAAAAAAGAAAGCAGAGGACGGTGCTACATGATCATGTCTTGTGAAAACTGTACGGTGCGTTGCCCAGCAACAGGTGAAGACAGTGTACAGCTGCTTATTATGTGAACAATAGGAGTGTCTACGTTCCTCTCATAGCCTATTGGCGTCAAACTGGTGAACCCGATAGGACAGACTGTAGGATGTCGGAGTCAGCAGAGCATGGTCTGTGCAGAGTGAAGCAGGTATGAGATAATAAGATCTGATCCCAAACTACATTGCTCTCCAGAGCCTTGGCTGCTCACTCTTCACATTTCAAGGGTATCTTGTTTGATTGCTCCTCATTGTGTTTTCAGAGGGGCTCTGATTTCTGGCTTACAAAAACTGTGATTTCAACCAGCGAATGAGTTATGGCAACAGTAATCAGCTTTTCCGATCTGGTAAATTTATCCATTGGCACACCTGAAGTCGGGGCCATTAATTTCAATGCCCTGCACACTCTTCTGCATGCCATAATAAAGAATTTAAACATCCAAGATGTAAAAGTTGAGATCCTAGAGGAAGAGAACGGCCCATACAATCCCCCTAAAGGGCTGGTGAAGGCAGCATGTGAAGAGGGGCAGAATGACTGGGTGTCCAATGGCAACCATCGGATGGAGCAAAAGATTTTGAAATTAGAGCACCAGTTACAGGCACTGAATAGTTTGCCCACTGGACTGGACCTGATGGAAAGAGCAAAAACACAGCAGGGCGGCAGCACACCAGTAGAAGATATGTGGAATATGATACAGATGAAGAAGAAACTTGAGGCTAATGAAGATGGAGTATGCCAGGTAAATAAAAATATTTAAGATCGTACACCTTTAGGCCTGGTTCACACCTATGCATTTTTTAGTGCATTTTCATATTGCAGAAACACACTACAGTCCATTTAACATGGTTTCCTATGGGTCACGTTCACATTTTATGGAAAGGGCCAGTGACTTTTTTTCTGGTTTTTGGTTCCATAGACTTCAATGGATCAAAAACATGTATTATAAGTGTGAACCAGGCCTTAAGGCTCTTTCACATGGCAGCTGTGGGGCGGTAAAAACAGGCAGCTGAGCCATAGTTTTACTGCTCCCTGTCCTCCCAGCCAAATGTAGACATTACATTATCTTGGATTGCAGAATCAAACTCACAAAGATGGGGCTGCACCATAACCCCAAACCAAACACTTGCTTCCCAGTTGTGGTGCAGTTTAAAAAGAAAAAGCACAAACACCCAAAAAAACAGGAATCAGAAGGCAGCAGTGGCGCATCCCAAACACATTGTAGCAGCTGATATACAATCCTCTGAAAAGTGATCCACAGATTGCCTTTCAGAGGGTGGTAAGCACTGACACCTGTCAGAAAGAGAGCTTAGACAAGCAGGTTTTCAATTGCAGTAACTAATAGTAACAGCATGAGTGGCCTGAGACTAATAATAATAACTAAAAAAAAATAATAACTTTGAAACATAATAACAATATATAACATTCCCGAATTTGAAAAAAAAGCAGAAATGTTGTCCATAGCAACAGTTCTTTATTTATGAGACCCTTACCACCATCCCCCTCCTAGCCCTTTTCCACCAGCTTCCCTATCATGGGATAACTGTAATTGGATGTCACAGTGATCCCCTAATCAGGAGCCCGTCAGTAGCAGGAGATGTTGGTGACAGCGTGGTCATAGTGCTGGGAGAACCAAGAGAGTGTACTTATAGCACAAAATAGCAATGCTGACTTTATGCATATACACTATATGGCAATAAAGAGGAACTTCGGTCCCCATTATTGTGGCCCAGCTCCTCCTCACCCATGCCAGCATATATGAATGTCTTGCATGTGCGCCTAAGTTCTCTGCCAGGTAATCAGGGCCCGGCTGGGTACTGCAGCAGCACACACAACACTGGTTGTGTGCAGTGTCTTCATGCATTCATGGAAGTGCCACTGGTCTCTGCCAGATCTTGAAACACAAGTGGCACTAATACTGCCTCCTGGGATGTGCGACATGGACATCCCAGGAAGCAGTGAGGTGGGCACAACGTCATTCTCGCCTAGACGGGAAAGAAGGAGAACACCAAAATCGTATCTGATTGGGGGAGGAACCAGATGGAACTAATTTTTAATTGGGTGAAGGTCCACTTTAACGATTGATGTTTTAATACCTGTATGTTTTTCCATTGAGGAGATATTTCCGCACCTCCTCTCTCTATGATGCATGTACTAGTAATGAGGGTCTTAGCCAGGACTAAAAAAAAAAACATTTTCATTCCCCCCGCTATCTAATTTTTTTTTTTTTACTTTTAGTCGTGGGCTTTTTAGGGACATTTCTCAGCATTTCCTGTCCATATGCAAATGAAAGAGACTAACCCTTCCCTGCTCTACCTAAAGATAAATAAAACATTTTGACTGGATTTGGGCGTTAATATTTAAAATGAATTAGTTTAGTACCCCAAGGGGGTGTATGACCCGATTTTAAGAACAAAAGTAGGGTGCCTCATCTGTATATAGTGACATTAGAAATCGTGGACAGGTTGGTCCCCAACCAACCTCCAATTACAGAGAGGGACTAGCTTATAAAATAAGCTGGACTATTGCAGCACCTTATGGTATAGTGAATTGGTCAGAGAAAAATTATAAAAAATTGTAACATAGTTTATTGTTCAATCCATAAAAGGTATTGTGAAAACAATACAGACATACAGTTTAAAACAATAATCACCAAGAGTACATAGTTCCCCGATGGCGTGGGAGGGGGGGGGTATACAGTGTGGTGTGGGCCACAGACATCGTTGAATCTCTACATGTTTCATGGAATTTGGTCCGCTTACTCAGGAGAGATATCTGTGGTAGTAGAAATAGCAAAAATAGTAACAATACAACACCATTTACATGTATATATATATCTATATTATTGGTACATAGTGGGGAGGGTACTGCCTAGGACGAGTGGCTTACCTATATACCCAGTTCCACCAAAAGCATGACCTGCACACAGGTGTTCCCAGTCAGCAGAGAAGGGGTGTGTGTGAGGGTCCAATTGAAGATAGTCTGAAGATAAAATATATTGAATATATACAGGACGTTGATCCACATGGCCTTAACCAAGGTAGGAGAAGGAGGGAGGGGGGGGAAGGGAGGGGGAAAAGGGAAAGCCTGGGAAGTAATGATGGGGAAGAAAAGGGTGGGTAACTGACCGGTAATGTCCACCGCCAAAACTGTCACCAGGTTGCGATTATAACGTTCAACAGTCAGGCCAAAATATGATATAATATTGGTATAAGCTGTACATGTACATAATAGGACAATCATGTATGGTAGCAATTCCAAAGGCTCACCGACATAGTGCTCCATATCGTCACGCCCTGGGATGCTCTCCTCACACTAAACAAGCAGGGGCATCCCGCTTAAATACCCAACTCGGCAGAGCACACCGGCCGTCGGCCGAGTGTGACGTCGCCGAGTCAAGCTGCCCGCACCGCAAATGCGCAATGGGTAATCATGCGTGCATGTACTCACGAACGGAGACCAAAGGGCAGAAGAGCCCAAGTCTCCATTACACGTAAGGGCGAGGGAACGCAAATGAGTTCTACCCAACCCCAGGGCGGCTACATCTCTGCGGAGTGGAACAAATTGCAGGTCAGTGCCCTCAAGTGGCGAAAAAAGGAAAGGCAATATAATCGACCTTTACATGTCAATATTAGATTTAACAGCAATAATGTGAAAAAAAAGGGGGGAGAGAGAGACAATTACAAATATATACAATAGTGCCATAAATATTAATGTAACTTACATATGGGCAATATTGTCCATGCAAATCGTTCTCAGATTACACCAAGGGAAGGAATCTGCTACCTGGGCATCTATGGGTGAGGCCCCAGTCTGGCAGACATAAAGGATAACAACCTTCAATTGTGGAAAGGGAGACCCAGAGGGGAAAGGGAACAAGGGGGAGGGAAAAAGTTGGGGAAAACGAGTAATATATCCCGAGGGCAATCAGACTACAGAAATGGTTTAAATGAGTTGACCTCATTGAGGCCAGGGGGGACAGTAGCGTCTAATCACTCAATCCAGAGGCTCTCCCGCTGTAAAAGGATTCTATCACAATCACCACCCCTAGGGTCAGGGGGTATCGCCTCCAATACCATGAATTGCACAGCATAGGGGTTGTATTTGTGGTATAGATGTGTCGGCCAATGGTGGTTAATTTGCCATTGGTGGCATAGTATACATGATCACCTATGCGTTATAACTCATATTTATTACACTATGTATGATAAAGATCAATGAAATGTGAATCTTGAACGTGAACTGACTGAACGAACCAAACATTTCATGATGGATGAATATCGGGCCCTTCGGGACCTGATGTTACTCTATGATGAAGGAGGAATTGATGATGTATCTATGGATTCGGCTCTTGCCAGACCCCTGGGGACTCCGGAATCATTGGCCCGGGGGGTTGTGCCCACGGCTCAACTCGTACCCCCCATTCCCAAATTTAAAACCAAATCACAAAGATTCCCAGATTTGATGTCCTACCATTTAGGCTTTCCTCCAACAAGCGATTAGGGATCTCAAGAGGTGTCAGTGGAGGGAATATTCACCCAACCTTATCATTCAACAATCCAAAGCCTTAAACCAACTCCAAAGACGCACGGACATTATAATAAAACCTTCTGACAAGGGTGGCAACATTGTCATAATGACACATTACCAGTATCAGACTATGTGCCGTGATGTACTTAATAACCCTGCTTGGTATCAACCCATTTCACAATCAGTCATTCAACACTTCATCCAAGAGTTCCGCGAACTCGGCACTGGGGCATTTTGGAATGGCCTTATCGAAAGAGACACATTGAATTAAATTGTTAAGCACCCTCGAGCCCCAAAGTTTTACACATTACCGAAGACACATAAGGACCTACAGCGCCCGCCGTGTAGGCCCATTGTGTCTGGCATTGGCTCACTAACAGACAATGCAAGTACGTTTTTGGATAATTCCTTAATGCCACACGTATTGGGACTACCATCCTACATACGTGATACATCTGATCTCCTAAAGCATATAGACGGGATTCAGGTACCTGGGGACTCCCTTCCACATGTCCTATTTTGGTTTAGGTTCATTGATGACCTGTTTGTGGTTTGGACAGGTTTCCATGAACTACTAGTTTAATTTATCCAGAGATTCAACACCAATGAATTAAATCTCACCTGTACCTATAGTATCAATGAGTCCCGGATGTCTTTCTTGGACCTACTTATCATAAAGGATGAGGATGGTTATTTGACCACAGACCTGTACCGAAAGCCGACATCCGGAAACACACTCCTCCATGCATCTAGTGCGCACCCAAAACCCCTAGTACGCAGTTATCCCTATGCGCAGTACCACCGGCTTAGAAGGAACTGCGCTATAGAAGAAGATTTCTATGTCCAAGCGAATCTCCTGCGGGAACGGCTGCTCCAATGAGGCTATTCCCCCACTAACTTAAGGAAGGCCTTTAACCGGGCCCTTGCAGACACATGACCCAACCCTGCTTTATACATCTCACCAACCTAAATCATCTGAAACCGGTAAAATGGTGACCCCCTACTCGGCCCACCACGGCCAACTGAGACACATATTATCTAAACATTGGCACCTACTTAGTGAACACCACATTATTGGTATATATCTCAAACCAACTACAGAAATTGTATTTTGCTGAACCAAGTCCCTTAGGGACTGCTTAACCTCTAGCCACTTATCCTTTATTTCTGCCAGACTGGGGCCTCACCCATAGATGCCCAGGTAGCAGATTCCTTCCTTTGGTGTAATCTGAGAACGATTTGCATGGACAATATTGCCCATATGTAAGTTACATTGATATTTATGGCACAATTGTATATATTTGTAATTGTCTCTCTCCCCCCTTTTTTTCACATGTTATTGCTGTTAAATCTAATATTGACATGTAAAGGTTGATTGTATTGCCTTTCCTTTTGCCGCCACTTGAGGGCACTGCCCTGCAATTTATTCAACTCAGCAGAGATGTAGCCGCCCTGGGGTTGGGTAGAACTCAAAACTTGGGCTCTTCTGCCCTTTAGTCTCCGTTCACGAGTACTTGCGCGTGTGATTACCCATTGCGCATGCGCGGTACGGGCAGCTTGACTCGTCGACATCACACTCGGCCAATGGACGGTGTGTGCCGCCGAGTTGGGTATTTAAGTGGGACGCCCCCACTTGTTTAGTGTGAGGAGAGGATCCCTGGGCGTGAGGATATGGAGCACTATGTCTGTGAGTCTTTGGAATTGCTACCATACTTGATTGTCCCATTATGGACATGTACAGCTTATACCAATATTATATCATATTTTGGCCTGACTGTTGAACTTTATAATCGCAGCCTGGTGACAGTTTTGGCGGTGGCCATTACTGGCCGCACCCATGTTATTGGTTGCTTGTTACCTCAGTCTGATAGACCCACCGTGCTCCCCACCCAAGCCCTAGGATATTTTAATTTACTTAAACCAGAGTTTAAAACAAGAGATTATAACAGGAATCTTCAGAACCTGTAAGTAACATCAGACATTTCCTGTTATTTGTGTTGTTGTATCTGGGAAAATGTGTGCTAGCAAGATTGAAGGTTTGGTGCAGTGCACAGTGTGCCGCATGTATGCAACTATGGAGCAACAGCTCCAGGATGGATATCGCTGCGACAGATGTGAGCAGGTTGCCCTTCTGGAAGCTTGCATTAGAGATCTGGAGGAGCAAATTGCAACACTGGACAGAGCTGTCAACCTTGAAAGGGGTCCTCTGCTCACGGAGCAGGTGGCTAGTAGGGTTAAGGGGGAGGGTGGAGGGGTAAGTCAGCATTATAAGGTAGGTAGATGGGTTAACACAGTTAGAGGGAGTGGTAGGGGCTCACAGAAAAGGAAGGCCAGTCCTGGGTTTGAGCACCCTAACAGATTTGCCAATTTGAGTGAAGATGT
>BLSH010269269.1:1060367-1073086 GCA_018402905.1 Glandirana rugosa
AAACGTAGTGGCACGCCGTTACGGACAACTTGCACCGGGTAGGTTCACTTACTCACGTTACGTAAGTCAACGCCCCACGGCAACACCCCAAATTTGTCCACCACTTCTCCACTATATTGAGGAGGAGTGACGGACAATTTACGGGAGACTTCTCACTAGGTTTGTACCTAACGAGAAGTCTCCCGTGGTATACACATTTACTCGGAATTCCCATAAGTGGGTAACGTCATATAAGACTCTTTAGTAGTCCCTTGACCCCTGTCCTTGTCCTGATAACGACTCGGATCCAAGTCTGATCACGCTAGCGTACGCTACAGACTCGTTACACTCAAGTCGGTATGTGAACATACCGACTGGAGCGTAACCTAAACGTGTCTTTTCCACGTCCCTGAACAAAAAAAGTGCGTGACCTTAGCCTAGTGTACCCCACAAGAGTGGTAGGCTAGACATCGCATGCGATCGCACTAGTCTGAACCTAGGCTCAGCAATAGTCCTGTTCCTGTCCCCAGTTCCCTGATGATTTCTCAGAATATACTGCAATGGGTGAATACCCTTAAGGCTCATTTACACATATGGTGCCCTCTGAAGAGCAATCCATGTTTGGATCACTCTTCAGAGGGCATTTAACAGGCAGTGAGGAGGAGTTATATCACCTCTTCACCACCTGTTTAAACCCCACAACGGCACCCCGCAACTGAATGCATTGCACTCATTCACTTGGATGGGCCACGTTCAACAGGCATTGCCGCACGGTGATGCAAAGAATTTTGGCTATTGCGTGTGTACATCCCCCCTCTGCTGCCTTTGCAGCTTAAGAGGAACAGTTGGGTAGCAGTAAAAACACAGCTCAACCTCTAATTTTTACTGTCCCCCAACCATAAGTGTAAACGAAGTAGCAGGGCACTCTGAAGAGTGATCCACAGTGAATCATTTTTTTAGACATATTTGACAGGTGGTGAAGAAGCGTTGTTTTCTCCTTACCACTTGTTTTTAACTCCTAAAATCCCATACCGCTGTGCTGTAGCCATGTGCATTGCACACGGTTGCAGCGCAGCCCAATTGAGTTGAATGGGCTGAGTTGTTAAGCAAGCACAGTGCAGTGCACTAGTGGGGTCTTTCACATGGGCTTTCTGTCCAGTGGACTCTGTTTTGTTCAGGGATCGATCCATTGATCCCCACTAAGCAGGCGGGTGACAGGCCCGTCTCCGCTCACTGTGCAGGGACCTGCCAGAGCCACGCTCTCCTCTTTGGGGAGATCAGATGAAAATGGACCACCTGTCCATTTTCATCCGATCCGATCCACTACACATATGGAAAATAGGACCTCCATCCGTCTGGATTTCACGGATCGGATCGGATAGCAGCGGGTGTCAGTGGACATGTCAACGTTGACATCTGCCGCTCCATAGAGGTGAATGGAGCATCTGATCAGGTCCACCTGAAAAACTGTCAGGCTGACCTGATCAGAAACCCCATGTGAAAGGGCCCTTGGATCCCTTTCACACTGGGGCGCTTTACAGGCGCTATTGCGCTAAAAATAGCACCTGTAAAGCGTCTCCCCATTCAACCCAGTGTGTCCTTTCACACTGAGGCGGCTCAGGGCGGTGCGCCTGCGGGAGTAAAATTAAACTCCTGCAAACATGATTTTTCAGGAATGTGGGGAGCTCCACCGCCCCTGCCATTGGGTTGAATGGGCAGCGCTCCCAAAGTGGCTGTACACCGCTCCTGGAGCGTCAAGCCACGCCACTTTTAACCCCTGTTTAACCCCTTGTGGGGGGGTTAAAAGTGCCGTGCTGCCGTCCGAATAGCGGCGCCATAGCGCTGCTATTACAGCGGTAGATCACCGCTAAATTGGCGGCAGTTTACCGCTGACGAGTGGGCGGTCCCAGTGTGAAAGGGGCCTTAGTGTTCGGGTTTGGCTTGAAGAAAAGGTGGCAACCCTAGTCTCCGGTCGGCTGTTTTCATCTCTCAGAGCGGCTCTGTAACAGTGAGCGCCCCACTGCTCCATGTCTTCCCAGCGGCACCGGCATCCAGGATGATCTAGACGTCTGTCCATTGGATTGACTCCTTCCCATGCCTTTTCTTCATCTGCTCTTGTGAGTGTTTTTATTCCCTATTGCTACAATAAATTGTGTCATATTATACTTAGAGGCGCCTCTCTCCTTGTTTTTTCTCTAGTGTCTGGAGTTTGGTTCGGCTCCCTCTGGTGGCTGCCTGAAAATGTCTATGTACTATTGGACTTTGACTATTATGGTGTCTCATTTATGAGACTTTACTCCCAATTACAGTATCATGTGTAACTTTGTTATTTCACTGTCCATGCACTATCATAATTGATGTGATACATTGTGCGCCCATATCTGTAGTTGTTGTTGTTTTCCTGTGACCCCCAGTGGTAGGGCTGTGCGCATATACTCGTCTGTGTCAGTGGTTTAGACATTAATGGCTATGTGTTGAGTTATTTTGAGGGGACACTAAATTTAAAGTGTTATACAAGCTGTACACTCACTACTTTACATTGTAGCAAAGTGTCATTTCTTCAGTGTTGTCACATGAAAAGATATAATAAAATATTTACAAAAATGTGAGGGGTGTACTCACTTTTGTGAGATACGGTTATATATGTTATAACATAGGCACAGGGGAACTTATTGTTCTAATACAGAGGGAATGGGAGCATTTTATACAAGTGCCTTAACAACCACTTTAAAGACTAAGTTCAACTATTTTTTTTTTTAAATCCAGTTTCCCTATGTACCAATATACCATTAATGTATCTTGGTTGCAGAAAAATACAAGCTTTCTTTGATTTTGAGAACATAGCCTTACCTTACCCTTGCTGTATTTATTAGGCCCCTTTCACACTTTTCAGGCTCTTTAGCACTTAAAATTGCACCTGTAAAGTGCATGAAAACTGCCTCTCAATACTCCCCAGCGTGAAAGTTCGAGCGCTTTCATACTGGGGCAGTGCGCTTGCAGGACGGGAAAACAAATCCTGCAAGCAGGATCACTGGCATTTTTAACCACTTCTTGGGTGTTAAAATGGTCCCGCTAGCGGCCGAAAAGCGCCGCTATTACAGCGGTAAAGCACCGTTAAAACGAATGGTGCTTTACTGCTACCATGGGTGTAGCACCAGTGTGAAAGTAGATTTATCTTTATTTAGCTTCATCACATCCTGATATTAGATGTAGGATGGAGAATGCATTTTCATGTCTTCTCCAGCATCCCTTCAAACAGGCCCAGGCTACATTTTAAACTCCCTGGGGCCACATGCAGCCCACAGGATGGATACTCCTGATGTAGTGCAATAGCCTGCCTAATTGGATACACAATGTGTCCTTATTATATAGTTTTGGTAAATCTAAAGGAGATTGTACAATCCGATTGTGTATGGCCACATTTATACACCTAAAATAACCTAGTTGCGCTTTCAGTGTCATTAATTGTTAATAGCACACCAATCACAGAAGCAAACACACAATTTGCCACATGAAAAAAGGGATAAAAAATGTGTAACTCGTATCACGCCAAAATGTCCCATTGCCATTTTGCCACATGTAGCGCAGCCCATTAAAATCAATGGGCTATTTTTTGTTTTTTTTTTCTCTCAAAAGGTCTCTGCTACTTTATGAGCAATTATTTTTTCAGATCCTCTTAGTTCTTTGCTATGAGGTGTCATGCTGAGCTTCCAGTGACCAGTATGAGAGAGTGAGAGTGTGAGAGCGATAACACCAAATTTAACACACCTGCTCCCCATTCACACCTGGGACCTTGTAACACTAACGAGTCACATGACACTGGGGAGGGCAAATGGCTAATTGGGCCCAATTTGGACATTTTCAATTAGGGGTGTACTCATTTTTGTTGCTAGCAGTTTAGGCATTAAAGAGGAAGTAAACCCAGATTGGGTTTACTTCCTCAATATAACCCTATAAAGTAGAAGCATAATGGGCTATTATGCATCTCATAGTAGCCCATTATGTGCCACTTACCTGGAAACGAAGCCTGCGGCATCCAGCGAAGTCCCTGCTCCAGGCCATGTCCATCTTCTGCCCCTCTTCCTTCTGGGACCCTGTGACGGGCTAGAGTCGCATGACGTCATTCCTGCGCATGCGGGCGTGAGCCGCCAGTCACGGCACAGGGTCAGTGGAGAAACGTCACGGAGGCCGCTTCTTCGCTGCGGATGTGCCGACATAACGTCGGCACATGCAAAACACTTCATATCTCCTGAACCATACAGGTTTGGGAGATATGCAGTGCACCTACAGATAAGCCTTATTCTAGGCTTACCTGTAGGTTAAAGTGGTTGTCACAGGTTGACAACCACTTTAATGGCTGTGTGTTGAGTTATTTTGAGGGGACAGCAAATTTACACTGTTATACAAGCTGTACACTTACTACTTTACATTGTAGCAAAGTGTAATTTCTTCAGTGTTGTCACATGAAAAGATAGAATAAAATATTTACAAAAAATGTGAGGGTACTCACTTTTGTAAAATACTGTACATACATAGTGCTTGTATCTTTAACTTTTTATTTCTTGTTTTTGAGAAAATCAATGGGTTGCACTATGTGTGTAACTTGAAAAATGAGCCAAGAAACATGCGCTCCCACTACTCTAGGTGTGAATGCATGGCAAACCACACAGAAAATACCTGCTTTGCCATGCGTTTCAGAAACACGCTGCAAATGTACATCATGTTTGTGTTGTCATTACATATTAAAGGCACCCCAAGTGTGGCAAAAGCACCAAAAACTGCTGTAACGCACCATGCTCTGCAGCATAGGGCCAGACACCTGAGTGTCTCAAATTACTCTCTTCTATGTACTTGTATAAAGCTGGCCATACACTATGCAATCTGAATATACAATTTCCTCTAGATTAGGGGTCTCAAACTGGTGGCCCTCCTGCTGTTGCAAAACTAAAAGTCCCATGGTGCATTGCAAGGCTGACAGTTACAAGCATGACTCCCACAGGCAGAGGCATGATGGGACTTGTAGTTTTGCAACAGCTGGAGGGCAGCCATTTTGAGACACCTGCTTTAGATTTATCAGAACTATGGAATTGGAGGACACACCTGAACAATCCATTCCATTTGTATGAAATCAGATAGGCCCTTGGACTACATAGCTGATATGAGATCTAAAGGAGATTGTACAATCATATTGTATAGGAAGTGGGTGGAAGGTAGTATTGTAATGAGGGAGGTGTGGTCCAGAGTGGTGAACACACCCTAACTAGGCTTCTGGGAGATGGCCTACAGGAAGTGGATGCTGAGAGACGGTCTACAGGAAGTGATGGACTCTGAAAATCATTTTTAAAATTCACATAAACTGGCAAGATTTTAAACCCCTGTGGATAAAGTAAGAGAGAGAAAAGCACACTGGGATGGCTGGGCCAGAAATGGCATTGGAAAACGCTCCTATTTATTATGAGAAGTAAAATTCTGCCCGCAATGGTGAACTTATCCTTTAACCACTTCAATACTATGCACTTAGAACACTTTCCTACCAGGCCAATTTTCAGCTTTCAGTGTTGTTGCGCTTTGAATGACACATTGCGCGATCGTGCGACACTGTACCCACACAAATTTCTTATCATTTTGTTCCCACAAATAGAGATTTCCTTTGGTGGTATTTGATCACCTCTGCATTTTTTATTTTTTGCACTACAAATAAAAAAAGACTGAAAATTTTGAAAAAAAATGTTTTTTCTCTGTTTCTGTCACAAAACTTTGTAAATAAGTACATTTTTTCCATCACTGATGGGCACTGATGAGGCTGCACTGATGGGCACTGATGAGGCAGTACTGATTGGCACTGATGAGGCGGCACTGACGGGCACTGATGATGAGGCACTTATATGCAGCAATGATGGGCACTGATAGGCAGCACTGATGGGCACTGATAGGTGGCACTGATATGCAGCACTGACAGACACTGATAAGGGCACTGATGGGTGACACTAATTGGCACTCATAGACGGCACTAGGCACTGACAGGTGGCACTGATGGGCACTGATAGGTGGCACTGGTACACACTGATAGGGGCACTGGTGGGCAGATGCACTGATAGGGGCCATTTCCCTGGTGGTCTAGGGTGGCATCTAAAGGTGGCACTGAGCGCCATCCATATTGGGCACTGTGCTCCTTACCTGGTGGTCTAGGGTGGTCTCCCTGGTGGTCCTGATCGGCTCCCTGGTGGTCCCTGGACGGCTCCCTGATGGTCCTGGGTGGGCACATCCCTGGTGGTTCCTGGGCAGGCTCCCTGGTGGCCTAGGGTGGCGATCCGAGGGGGGGCTGTGCTGATAAACCATCGGTACAGACCCCCCCTGTCAGGAGAGCAGCTGATTGGCTCTCCTCTACTCAGGTCTGCAGACCCGAGTACAGGAAAAGCCGATAAACAGCTTTTCTGTTTACACTGTGACCAGCCGTGATTGGTCATGGCTGATCACATGGTAAAGTGCTTCCGATAGAAGCTCTTTACCAAGATCGGTAATGCGGGGGGTCAGATTGACCCCCCACACCACCGATCGCCGCGATGCGCGACCCCCCAGTCAGGATAACTCAACCACTACCGGGCCGTCATTCTGAATACGGCGGTAGGGAAGTGGTTAAGGAGTTTGCGATCTAGGTCACTATGTCACATATATACTAGGGCCATTTTAGACAGGAGCCAATATACCTACCAGCATGGAGAAAAAAAAAACCTAGTACCTGGAGAAAACTGCCACAAGCACAGGGAAAACATGCACACTCATTCACTTGCAAGGTGCCTTTGAACTTACTAGAAAAGTTGACTGCTCCGTGAGAGTAAATGACAGTGTGCATTAGGGGGCATACACTCTTACCCACACACCTGTCACATTAAGACGAGCAGCAGTGTCTATGCAGTCGCACATCCTAATACACTTCAATGGGCTGCTTGCAGGCAGTACCCAGAAGTTACAGACACTATATAATAAATGGCCTGTTCACATTATGCAGGCATTATTGCCCACATAAACATGGTTGTGGCACAGCCCCTCCCTCCTTGCACGTTATAGCCATCTTCTCTAAATTTTTTCTAAATTTCAAAATGCTCTCTGTGCTGACCCAGCTCCTTCACCACATAACCTTTTATGTAGCTTGCAGGAGAGAAGTGAAAGGGGATACTATAGAGTGTTACTTTAGTCACAGCTCTGAGTCTGCTGGGGCTGCTGACATCACATCCGAGAAGGTGGTGCCCATAAACAGTCTCAGGGCTTTTAGATGTCTACAAAAGAGGCTTTTACAGGTAAGTAACATGTGTAAAAGACACTAAATGAACATGTAATCTTATTACTGTATATTGAAATAAATGGGCTGGTGACAGGGCCTCTGTAAGCTTAACTAAACTTCCTAGTTTCACTGTTTAGTGATCCATCTCCCCAGGTTTAAATATCTTGGTCAGAGCACAGGTTCACTTTAATGCTGACCTCTCTAGCAGCTTAGTTCAGTCACGAGAAGAGAAGGCCTTGGTAACCTGGTGTCACGGTTTACACAAGCCTGATTGGCCCAGCACTGTCACATGGAATGAGTCACATGCTCCCCCATACCCTGAAGTACCAGGTATTTGTTGAAGCAACTGGTTCTGAATGGAATGGATGATTGAAGGAAAGGTAAGCAAAGGTAGGCAGCCACCTGTGACGAACGCGGATATCAGATCGAGGACCCCCCTGATCCAATACCACACTTGTCACGAACGTAACAATGCCACTCTCAGCTGCTTTCATCACATAGATTTCCCAGTTTGCGGGATCACCATCTAAGTGTCAGCCACCTGAGAGCGATTGTTACAGGGCTAATTCAAACAATTAACCCTTTCAGTGCCACCACTTCTGGATTCCGGCCAGAAGACCCTTATGTTAGCAATACCAGTATTTTAGAACAACGTCTGTACACACACTGTCACCGCAGACAGATATATTCAGATGCGTTATTCTAAAAACAGTCAAGTTTTAGGTGCAGTAAAATATGTACAGAAAAATAAAAGTACAAAGTGAGACAAATTTACAGCGAAAGAGAACAGATTGAAAATACCTGCATTTGAAATGTCCTTGCCTAATCAGTGTTTCGAAGATGATTTCCTGGCCCTCTGATGTTCAATGATGGTAAGATGAGGACTCTCCAATTGATCTTGACAGACCTTTTTCTCTGGACCACCAGGGGTGGGGCCATACCTCTCTGGCCATTCATATGAGAGGGCGTTTCCTTAGACAATGTCCAGGGCGGACCGTGGAGATACATGCTTCATAATCATGCATGGATCATAACTTGTGATTGGACCGTCCAGCATATTTTACAGCAAGAAATTTAATTTCAGCTTGCATAAAGCTTTCAAATGACTCCAAACACGAGGATTCTGAGACCTTCCCGGACCCTGGGGAGGAAATGGACTAATTCTATCCCGCCTTGGGTAACAAGGGGTGAATGTTTATACTCGAATTATCCGGGCCGAAATTCTACATTCAAGTATGTATGTTTTATCACTATGGCATACATATAGCGGAAGTTATGACTGTATGTAAGTTTTTATGTAAGTTTAAGGCAGAGAGAGAGCGTCATCCCTAGGTCAGACCTGCCAGGGTAATTTATGGGCCAACATCAGTTTGTTGTATGTTTGTTCAAGATAAGCGGACAGGCCTTCTCCTGGCCATAAACCGTAATCAAAGGCCCCTTTTGAAATTGGCCTGTCCACAAGCAGAGGGGGTGTAAAGGACAAGCTTGTTCAAACTGCCATGTCAGAAGGAGAGAAACAGAACTTAACCCTTTACGTAGCTTCTCTTCCAAGATGGAGCCAGTGTCGCTTCGGGCCTGGTATCATTACTTTGCGTGGGTCTCACGCATGATACCATCAGACCACCTATATAGGGTCTAACATTAATACAGTCACATTCCCCAGTCCCCCACCTCAAATTTACCCCCTTTACCTGAATCAGAGGGTGCATCACTTTGGAGTGTCCTGTTTCTTTTGAAATTTAGTGCAGCAGGGATCTGTGACTTGAAAGGCTGGGGCTGTGATTTACTAAAGGCAAATAGATTGTTCACTTTGCAAGAGAATTTTCCACATGGCATAGTGAAGGAGGTGAATGTCTGCTGATGTCCATCATCCAATCATGTGCAAGCAAAATGCTGTTTTTTTTATTTTCCTTGCATGTGATTGGGTATTCTTTTATTCATTCACTAAGCTCTGGGAAAAATTCCCTTGCAAAACGCAAATTCCCTTGCAAATTTAACTGCAAACAGAATTGCTCTTTATTATAGACATACAGTGGGTACGGAAAGTATTCAGACCCCCTTAAATTTTTTACTCTTTGTTATATTGCAGCCATTTGCTAAAATCATTTAAGTTCATTTTTTTCCCTCATTAATGTACACACAGCACCCCATATTGACAGAAAAACACAGAATTGTTGACATTTTTGCAGATTTATTAAAAAAGAAAAACTGAAATATCACATGGTCCTAAGTATTCAGACCCTTTGCTGTGGCACTCATATATTTAACTTAGGTGCTGTCCATTTCTTCTGATCATCCTTGAGATGGTTCTACACCTTCATTTGAGTCCAGTTGTGTTTGATTATACTGATTGGACTTGATAAGGAAAGCCACACACCTGTCTATATAAAACCTTACAGCTCACAGTACATGTCAGAGCAAATGAGAATCATGAGGTCAAAGGAACTCCCTGAAGAGCTCAGAGACAGAATTGTGGCAAGGCACAGATCTGGCCAACGTTACAAAAACATTTCTGCTGCACTTAATGTTCCTAAGAACACAGTGGCCTCCATAATCCTTAAATGGAAGACGCTTGGGACGACCAGAACCCTTCCTAGAGCTGGCCGTCCGGCCAAACTGAGCTATCAGGAAAGAAGAGCCTTGGTGAGAGAGGTAAAGAAGAGCCCAAAGATCACTGTGGCTGAGCTCCAGAGATGCAGTTAGGAGATAGAAGAAAGTTGTAGAAAGTCAACCATCACTGCAGCCCTCCACCAGTCAGGGCTTTATGGCAGAGTTGCCAGACGGAAGCCTCTCCTCAGTGCAAGACACATGAAAGCCCGCATGGAGTTTGCTAAAAAAACACCTTCTGTGGTCTGATGAGACCAAGATAGAACTTTTTGGCCTTAATTCTAAGCGGTATGTGTGGAAAAAAACAGGCACTGCTCATCATCTGTCCAATACAGTCCCAACAGTGAAGCATGGTGGTGGCAGCATCATGCTGTGGGGGTGTTTTTCAGCTGCAGGGACAGGACGACTGGTTGCAATCGAGGGAAAGATGAATGCGGCCAAGTACAGGGATATCCTGGACGAAAACCTTCTCCAGAGTGCTCAGGACCTCAGACTGGGCCGAAGGTTTACCTTCCTACAAGACAATGACCCTAAGCACACAGCTAAAATAAGGAAGGAGTGGCTTCACAACAACTCTGTGGCTGTTCTTGAATGGCCCAGCCAGAGCCCTGACTTAAACCCAATTGAGTATCTCTGGAGAGACCTAAAAATGGCTGTCCACCAATGTTTACCATCCAACCTGACAGGACTGGAGAGGATCTGCAAGGAGGAATGGCAGAGGATCCCCAAACCCAGGTGTGAAAAACTTGTTGCATCTTTACCAAAAAGACTCATGGCTGTATTAGATCAAAAGGGTGCTTCTGCTAAATACTGAGCAAAGGGTCTGAATACTTAGGATCATGTGATATTTCAGTTTTTCTTTTTTAATAAATCTGCAAAAATGTCAACAATTCTGTGTTTTTCTTTCAATATGGGGTGCTATGTGTACATTAATGAGCGGAAAAAAATGAACTTAAATAATTTTAGCAAATGGCTGCAATATAACAAAGAGTGAAAAATTTAAGGGGGTGTGAATACTTTCTGTACCCACTGTAGATGGTACATAAACACTAGACATTCAAGGTTTACATAGTACAAAGGTTAATTAGGAGATATCCCAACAATTAAAACATATCTGTATGTTATCCAAAGAACATAAAGAATGTACATTTAATGGTCATCAATGAGAAAGAAAGACTCGTGCCCGTAGAGGCAAACATTCAACAATCCAACCATGGTTGCCAGATTTTCTCATATTTTTTGGGGCAGTTCCTATTGATACATGTTAACTTGTACATGGGCAGGACCCCATTTATGACAGAGTCCCATGAGGATAATGTGGGAGGGGAGGGGGAGCCCATTTGAGGATAATTTCCGTTTTAGCATAGTACAACAGAAATTATATTAATAGCTAGGTATATTTAGGTCTTTGCTCATCATCATGTATGCCCAGGAGTGCCAGCTCGGGAGTGCAGGGGAGAGACAGCTGTAGACGGGTGTTGATGAGACCAAAAACTGCCGTCCAGAATTGTACTACCCATGGGCATGACCAGAACATATGATTGTAGCACCCTCTACATGTAGGTAGGTGCTGGGTGTCAGGATTTTTTTTGTAGGAGAGGTAAATTTAGTCAGGCCTGGCTGGAAGTCAGGCCTGATTGTTTTGATCCTGGGCAGGGGAGTGGCCTAGGGAGTGACTGGTGACTGCAGAGAGTAATACCCCTTGGTTACCGCTCCTTTCTGCTTCAGAAAGTTCTGGAAGAAAGGATGGGGAAAAGGAGGTGAGGCTTCCTGAGGTATCTTGAGGAGCTCTGACCAATCCCCAACCTGGATTGGCTGGGGGCAGGCCTCCTTAAGTACCTGGGGTCAGCTCAGTCGGGGAGGAGAGTTTGGGTGGAAGAGATGGAGTACTGAGGCCGTCAGGGTCTTGAGGGAGCCCCCAGTCTGGGGGGGTGACTTTGGCCTGGGGCTCGGGTGCGTAAAGGAGGATAATGAGATTGTGGAACAGAGGCACAAGTGAGAGAGCAAGTGGAGGACATCAGGAGAGAGTACTGCCAGGAAGGTCTCCAGGAAAGAAACTGTGCCGGTGAGTGATACATACCCTGGGAACCTGGAAGAGGCACCCCAGAGCAGACTAGGGTGAGAGACAGTCTGAGAAGGGTGGAAGAGCCAGTGGGGACTGTAGTGTCACTGTGGCAGTGGAGAGGGCTGTTGCAGCCAAGAGGGTTGGCAGGGGGGGGATGGGCTGGGAGCAGTAGTCAATTAAGGCTAGCTAGCACTTTAAACTAACTTTTTCTACACTATAGGGGCCTGCGGACCCTACCTCAAAGGGCGGATCAGAGGCTGTGCTAATTGAGAGCAGGCCTCACCATGTGCTAGCTAGGCCAAAGAAGTTTGTACAGGAGAGAGCAAGAGGAAGTAACTGAGAAGCAAGATTGTGCTGGAGTAAGAGGAGAAGTGTATATCCACTTCAATACTATGCACTTATAATACTTTCCTACCAGACCAATTTTCAGCTTTCAGTGCTGTTGTGCTTTGAATGACAATTGCGCGGTCGTGCGACGCTGTACCCAAACAAAATTTTTATCATTTTGTTCCCACAAATAGAGCTTTCTTTTGGTGGTATTTGATCACCCCTGCGGTTTTTATTTTTTGCGTTATAAACAAAAAAACAAAACAAAAATTCTGTTTCTCTCACAAAACTTTGTAAATAAGTACATTTTCTCCATCACTGGTGGGCACTGATGAGGCTACACTGACGGGCACTGATGCGGCAGTACTGATTGGCACTGATGAGGTGTCACTGATGATGAGGCACTTCTATGCAGCAATGATGAGCACTGTTAGGCCGCACCGATAAGCAGCACTGACG
>BLSH010269269.1:1074777-1086065 GCA_018402905.1 Glandirana rugosa
AGGGGGGGGGGAAAATGGAACAGGGTATACGTGCGAGTTCGAGACACTATCGGTTACGCGGAAAAAAGGAACACAAATTACAGAATACCGACTCCCGTGAATAATAGTACATCGGTACGGGGGCATCCTCAACGACCTTCATCACCAAGGTGGACAGTGTGACGGGAGTTAGTGGAAAGAGGTGTGTAGTCATCAGTGTTCTTGTCCGGCCATGAAACAAAACTACTAAATAGTCCCCTAAGTTGAACCTACCCCTTTCCCATTAATACCCTACAGGTGTCCTAATTGTCAAGAAAGTGACCTGAAAGATACATGTGAGAACAAATTGGTGAAGGGCTGGTGGCATACGTCTTACTGCCGGCCCTTCACCAACTCAGAAAAAAGGCGCATTGGCTATCACAGAGCTTGAGCGTGCATATGGGACAAGGTAAAAGGGGGGGGGGACACAAACCAGTCTCTATATGAAGATGGAAAGATGCATAAAATGTCCGCTTTGTAAGAGGCTGCACTCTGGTGGGGAAGCCAGTACACCACTGCAGGAAGAAGTACAAAGAAGAAAGGCCCCTCTGAGAGCAGACTGTTGTCCAACGTAGAATTTATTAAAAACATGTAAAAGTGGCAACTCACATTCTTGGCAAGTAGTAAGGCATATCAACAGAGGTGGTATCCCGTACAAAGAGATGTCTGCACCCGCAGCCCACAGAGTAGAACCGGTCTCCGTCTCGGTTGTGCTGACAGTGTCACTGGCCGGCAAGGACATCAAAACAAGGCTCGGAGCGCAGGATACCCGGGTCGCGGCAGGATGACGTCATCAGCATGCCACACGTTTCTGAGTGTGCGGGCTGCGTGACGTGGCAGCTGCGCTCTTTCATCAGGCATGCGGGTGCAGACATCCCTTTGTACGGGATACCACCCCTGTTGATATGCCTTACTACCTGCCAAGAATGTGAGTTGCCACTTTTACATGTTTTTAAATAAATTCTACGTTGGACAACAGTCTGCTCTTAGAGGCGCCTTTCTTCTTTGAGCCATAAGACTTTGAGTGCAGTCAGATGACCTCTGGGGATATATTCTGTGCAACATCTGTGGTGTAAAATACACTTTGTGTAGGAATTTTGTCTGAATCAGTTTGTCCTTTGAAGCTATCACTAACCTGGAGCTGTCCTCAAAACAGTCTTCCCAAGTCTCTCTATCCAGAGTAGGGATGTCCGCCTGCCATTGTTCCCACAGCCTATCCATCTTGGGCGACTCTATGCTTGGAAGAGCTATATAAAGTGCAGATAAGGGTTTAGTCAGTGATTCCTGTGCTAGGAGATCAGGTCAGTTGTAAACGTGCGTAAGGCTGGCCATACATGTTAGATTTTCTGTCCAATTTTCTTTAAATTTACCTTTAACTGTGTAGTACAAGGGCCTGCCTAATTGCATAAAATTGAAAGTGTTGTTATAGTTTTGACCTCATATTATATGGTTTATGGCTTGAAGTGATTGTAGCCGTATTAGTGCAATAGTGCCAGAGAAAATTGAGTGCCGTCCGTGATACTTTTTTTATTTGCACTAACATAAAATTTTTTCAGGACAAGCTTTCGGGGTATCTTCCCTTCTTCAGTACTGCTTGGACTTTGAAGAAGGGGAGATACCCCGAAAGCTTGTCGTGAAAAAATTTTATGTTCGTGCAAATAAAAAAAGTATCACGGACAGTACTCAATTTTTATATGGTTTATGGTAAATCTAAAGAAAATTGGACAGAAAATCTAACCATTTACACCCTCAGTGTCACTCTAGTAGGGAGCGGAAGGGACGGGTATGCCCCCAAGCCTCTATAGATCAGGTTGCCTAGCTCTGTAAGGGATCCCAGACAAGCCGCCTCCAGGCAGACCTCTGCATTCATTCTCGAGCCCACAAACCACCAATGGATGGTGACGAGTATGGCAGCCCATTAGTAAGTTTGATAGCTTGGAAGGGCCAAACCTCCACAGCTAACCGGAAGCTGAAGGGTAGACTTTGCCAAGCATGGAGCAGCACCCGCCTATAATAGAATAGCACATTTACCTGTAGTAAATCAACCTCACAAATGCTCATCTGTCACTAAGGAAAAGTTCAATGGACTGCAAATGCGGTGACAGAGTCTGTGCATTGCACCTGCAATGCACTGATCGTGGCTGCAGTGCTTTGCAGGAAGAAATTTATTAAATGTGCATTTTGTATTTTATTAATGTAGGTGCCAAAATCACAGCTGCCCACAAGTAAAACTTGCTGGTTATCGTCATTCCTTTCCTCACACGCTGTCACAGTGTGAGGAAAGGAGAGCCAGTAACCAGCAAGGTTTACATATGGGGCAGTTACACAGATAATCAGTGCCCTGATGATCAGTGCAGCCCCAACAGTGCCAATCAGTGCTCATCGGTGCAGCCTATTAGTGCTGATCACTGCAACCTCATCAGTGCCCATCCATGCAGCTTATCAGTGCTCATCAGTACAGCTTATCAGTGCAGCCTCATCAGTCCAGTCTCTCAGTGCACTTCAGCAAAGAAGAAAAATTACTTGCAAATTTTTAGAAAACTTTTCTTTTTCAAAATTTTCGGTCTTTTTTTGTTTGTTTAGCAAAATAAAAAACACAGTGGTGAAAAAATACCACCAAAAGAATGCTCTATCTGTCTAAAAAAAATGACATTGCAGGACGGCGCAATTGTTATTCAAAGTGTGACATCGCTGAAAGTTGAAAATTGGCCTGGGCAGGAAGGGGGTGAATGCGCCCAGTATTCAAATGGTTAATATCGCTTTAAGTATATGTCCATCTGCATTTAAAGTTTTTGATTAGTCCCCATGCAAAGTTTTACAAATACCTGTTGATGCTCCGAGTGAAGTCCTCATAATGTAGCTTCCTGTGATGGTGTGGCAATGAAGCTGCACTGCTTCTGAATTCAGAGCAGTGTTGCCACTCTCATCTAGACTGTGACTTGTCAATCAGCACCTGATCACACCTAGTCCCACCCACTGCTTTACGAATTGATAGCACTATCCTTGTCACTGAAACGCTCCCACTGTGAGCTGCAGAGGCTGGGATGGGGAATGTTTGAAACACAAATGAAGGAGGATTTGACTGCCAGGGAGTTGAAGGAAGTTTTTAAAAAAAAAAAATAATTTATGAAGCTTGTGCATCACATAGTATCTGTTTTTTTTTTTTTACTTGCTCAGACTGTTAAATACAGGAGCCTTTCTTTGAACTTTAAATGAAGAACTCTAGCTAAAACACAAAGTTTAACTATTCTCTTTCCTCCAAGACTTTCCTTTTTAATGCATATTTTAGATAGCCTAGGCCTGTCCACCTGCTGTGGAAATAAAACTATCCCAATCCAGTTTTTTGGCAGTGAAGAAGGTCCCAGTAATTTATGGTGTGCTAGCTAAGGAAACAGCACGTGCAGAATTTAGGTTGTTGCCTGCTGATAATTGGTAATATAGTAATACACTTCCCTTGTCACCAGTCATTTAGAATGCATTCATGTAGCTGAATCCGGGAAGATGAGATGTTTGATTGCATCAGTGGGTCACAAGTTAATGATTAGGTACGTGAGAAATGGAATGTAAGATGTAATAGATAACCAGTGTAGCGGGGGCCTGCTTTGCTGCCCGCTATATCTGAGGTTTTGCCAAGGGGCCACTGAAAGTATGCAGACTCTTTTAGCAGTGAGCATATTATATTTATGCCTGCATTTCAGAGACAGAGTGCAGCGTTGTCGTGTGAAGCAGACTCCTTCTAGTGGCCAAAGAAAGGAAGATGACATTGTCAGGTTTTACAATTACAGTCTTTATTCCAGCAGAAGCAGTGCATCTTGGGATTCGTAGTTCACTTCCAGGAAGTTTCCATTGGACTGCCTTCAGGAACAACTGCATTCCCCACAAGACTGTGCGGTGGAAAGGGACTTCTGGGGAAAAACGGTGCATCTTGGGGGACTATTTAAGCAGAGGCTGTGGCCTGCTTCAGCCTCTTGGTTGACCAGCAAGTATCCTGCGTGTCCCTCCCAGGTGGGCTGCAGCCTGAGGCCTACTAACAGCGCAGCGATTCAGCCAGCTACATTTCTGCGGTGTCCCAGCCAGCTGCGGTGATACAGTATTCTAAAGGGGGACCAGTGGGACCAGCAAGCCAGCGTTCAAGTCTGTTCTAGAGCCAGCGACATCCATAGAGTGAGAATCGGTCGTTCTGGAAAAGAGGGCAACAGAACAGTGGAAGCTGTCTTCCCTCAGAGCAAAAAGGGTAAGAGGACATCATCATTTCCAACGCCTTCAGCACACCCTGAACAGCCGGACTGACCTCTGTATCGATCGATTGGTGTGGTGAGCAAACAATACACCTGTGTCTGAGTATATTCAGTTGTTTTTCATACATTTTTCATAGAGACAGACTAAGCTCGATCAGAAGATTATACTAACCTGTACACAGGTCCCTCATTAACAGAAAATATATTGATTCCAAGGGTATATGTGGCCATTTGCAGGAGACAGGGACACTGCACAGACTGAGTGATATTAAGTCCTGTGTACAGGTGTCAATGCTCTTTTGCTCTGCTATTCAGCCACTACAGTTCACTTTGCTACCAGGACATCAAGTGCACCAACGCCAGGCTAGCCAGAGATCTTGGACATCTCAATTGTGAGAACACTCACTCTTACTCTTTTGGTATCAGTAGTTTAGTGATCCCAGTGACTACCTTTTAAGGGGAACTCTCATTACAACTGTTACAGTGATAATTTGTATTGAAGGCCTATAGCTTCACATTTTCATGACTTGGGTCTGTGATCTCAGGATTCGAGGGAAACAGACTGACGGTTACTAAGCCAGATTAGTTCCCCTTTATGCCTCAGTACATAGGTCACTTTAAAAGCCATTCAGGCTGACTGCCTTTATTAATGTGAAGAGCATATTTGAGTCCTTGTTTATACCATTGTATGTCACAGTTTAATATTTTTCTGTCATTTGAATCTCAGTGTGTGGTTTGTTTGAATGTGGAAAGTCTCCCAGTAAACAAACCTTCTGTTTACTCCGATTGTGTCTGCCTTACTGTGCATTGTAAGTACACTATTGCATTGTGCGCCAGACAGGTTGGGACAAATATTTGGGGTTGAGAGGCACAGGCCCGGGACAAATATAAATCAAATTATCAGCTCCTTCGGGGGTACCGCTACATGTGGGGGCTCGTCCATCCAGGATATTTCCGCTACTCTGCAGTCAACTGCCTTAGTCACCATCCCTACAGGCATCAAGATGGATCCTGCGTGTGGCGAACAAGGCGCCCGCTCAGAGATGAGTGTGGTAATCAATCTCCCTGGGGAGGCCTGGACTGAAGAGGTCCTCTCCCATACACCCCTGGCCACCATCGGGCTAGAATTTGGGGAGAATGGGAGGATTTGTATCAAAATGCCTGAAGGGCAATCCAGTATGTTCTGGGGCTGGATATCGGAAGCTGAGGATTTTCTTGGGAACACAGCCCATGCCCACTGGGAAGGAAGAATATGAAGTTTGGATGGAACAGGCCATGCAAGCACTAGAAGAGTGGGACCTGCCAGAGGCCCAAAGAAGCAACGAATCAGTGAGAGTTTGCGAGGGGCCGCTGCTGAGGCTATCCGGAACTTGAAGTTCAGCAACACAACCTGTACAGCTTATGACTATCTGGCCATGCTACAGGAGGAGTTTGGGCGGACAGAGAAGGCAGCTGACCTGATCTATCAGTTTGAACATGCCCTTCAACGCCATGGTGAACGCCTGTCTGAATACATCAGACGGCTGAACAAGATGCTATGCCAGATTCTACTAAAGAAGGGAATGATGCCTTCTGACATAGACCAGGCCCAGATACAACAAATTCTAAAGGGGGTCCTACGCTCTGACCCAATCTGGCTTCAGCTGAAGACCTCTGCGGGTGTTATGTCCCTAAAATACCCAGAACTCATCAAAGTAGTGAGAGAAGAAGAGGCCATGTTCCAGGACAAACGGGTAGCAGTTTGTCCAACCTCTGCACCTCTGGCTGAAGTCGGGTCTGTGGGGGCAGTGGAACAACACTCTGAAATAGCCGCCCTGAAGTCTCAGATGGCACCGGTAATGGAGATGATGACCTTGCTGGCAGCAAAAATCACCAAGACAGCGGATGAGAGTGTCACGGAAACAAGTGTGCCCCTGATTCCATCGACTGCCTCTGGTGGGAGGCCAAAGACTAATGAAGTGTGCTTTAACTGTGGAGGAGTGGGACACTATAGACGAGTGTGCCCAAGCCCAGCGAAGCCTGAAGTACAGTGCCAGAAGGCGGCGGGAAACTTCAGAGGACCCCGGTGAAGGCGTCAACTGGGTGTCCATCTCAAATAGCTAGCTCTAAAGTTAAAGATGCAAAGAGACAGCAGTGGGGGTCCAAACCCTCTCAGAGGGCCCCCGTTGTTGCCTCAGAGCGACCCAGTGTCCCATCACCCTTGACGGCTTTGGAGAATCAATGCATGCCAAACTCCCAGAACTGAGCCAAGACAAAAACTGGGTAAAAAAACCCACAAGAAAGGAGTGCAGATACAAGCTAAAGAACAAGCCAAGGCTACTGTATCCTCAAAGTTCCCAGGCAAGCTAGTGGGTCCTTCTCCTATTGTACCCATCCAAGTTGAGGGAATCTACACCAAGGCCCTTTAATATACTGGAGCTCAAGTGACCCTCCTTTACCGAGACTTTTATGACTGGCATCTCAACCACCTGCCATTGCAGAAGTTAGGAGAGCTGGAGATATGGGGCATTGGGACTCCTGCCAGTTAAATTGACCTTTGATCCCTCTGCAGCTGGAAAGGCTGAGACCTTTGATACTTTGGCAGTGGTCTGTCCCCGCCCACCAGGGGCCAGTAAGAGTTCTCTAATCATCTGGACTAATACTGATCTCGTCAGGAGGCTGTTGACACCTCTTGTCCTAGAGCCTAACACCCCAACTGCTAATGTGCACCCTATGCTGAGACAAGCCTACCGGTGTCTAGTACAGGAGAAGAAGGCCCCAGCCGAGGGGGTAGGAAAGATGTGGCGTCTGGATCAGAGTGAGAAGGTACTACGGCCCAAGGAAGTGGTTTGCCTACCAGCACTTGTAAGGCTCAATTGGGAGCAACCAGACCCTTTCCTGGTCCTTGAAGCAGGCAGCCAAAGAACCGATACTGGAGTGGAAATAATCCCAGAAGTGGTTTCAACCAGTGCTTTACAAAGAAACCATGGAAGTGTCTCAGTCAGTGTCCGAAATGTCACAGCCTCTCCAGTGAAGATACCAGCTCAAATGCTGCTGGGGCAAGTGAATCCAGCCACCCCAGTTTCCCCATCTGATCTGGTAGGAGAAGCGAGGGATGAAGTCTATATTGAGGAGTTTTATCCGAAGTATACCCCTCTTCCCCCTGAGTGGAAGGATAGGTTCAAGACCCAGCTCCTTAGATGGCAGGTCGCCTTCTCTAAGAATGAGTTTGATGTGGGGTGTGCAAAAAGTGCCCAACATCGGATTCGTCTCCAAGAAGATAAGCCGTTTAGAGAAAGGGTCAGACGGATACCTCTAGGGGACTTGGAAGACCTATGTGAACAACTGGCAGAGTTGAAGAGGACAGGCATCATCAGAGAGTCTCGAAGTCCATACGCTTCTCCATTAGTGGTGGTACGGAAGAAGAATGGGTCACTGAGGTTGTGCATTGACTACAGAACACTGGACTGCAGCACCATTCCAGACCAGTACACCACCCTACAGATAAAGTATGCCTTGCAGAGTCTGTCAGGGGCAAAGTGGTTCAGCGTGCTGGACCTGAAGAGTGGGTACTACCAAATCCCAATGCATCCTGAAGATAGGGAGAAGACTGCATTCATTGTCCCGGTAGGGTTCTTCGAATTTGACCGCATGCCTCAGGGCCTGTCTGGCGCCCCGACGACCTTCCAAAGGCTAATTGAGAAGACTGTGGGTGATATGAATCTCATTGAGGTGTTGGTGTATCTAGATTACATCATTATCTTTGGCAAGATGATGGAGGAGCAAGAAGAACGCTTGGAGAAGGTTCTGAAGAGACTCCATGATGAGGGGTTGAAGCTGTCACTGGAAAAATGACAGTTTTACCAACCCTCGGTCAACTACCCTGGCCACATTGTGTCTGCTGAAGGAGTGGCTACCGACACTCAGATGCTAGAAGCTGTTACCTCTTGGCCAAGGCATACTAATGTGACAGAGCTTGGCTCATTTCTGGGTTTCTGCTCCTACTACAGAAGGTTCGTTGAGGGATTTGCTAAAATAGCTCACCCACTCATTAGCTGTTGAGGAACGAGGAAGATGAGAATGACCTAGATCCAGTAAAGTCTACCAGATCAGCCGGACGACCCAGGAGACCTAAAGAGTCCATTTAGGGACAGAGGACTGATCAGTGTGAAGAGGCGTTTTGTCAGCTGAAGTGGAGTCTGATGACTAATCCAGTCTTGCCTTACGCAGATCCGTCCAAGCCATACGAGCTTCCCATTGATGCCAGTCAGGAGGGCATAGGAGGAGTACTCTATCAGGAACATGGTGAGCACTTACGGCCAGTTGCCTATGTGAGTCGGAGTTTAGCACCTGCTGAGAAGAACTACTTGTACGGGGCAAACTTCGTGGTCAAGACAGATAATAATCCTCACCTACATCCTCACTACCACAAAGCTGCATGCCACTGGTCACAAGTGGTTGGCTGCTCTGTCCGAATACACTTTCAGCCTGAAGTATCACCCAGGGATCGGAAACAGGGATGCCGACGCCTTGTCAAGAAGGCCACATGATTCTAGAGACTCTTTGGAAGAGTGGACCCAGCTGCCACCTGAAGGTGTGCGAGCCCTTTGTCAGGGAGCCGAGTACCAAGCTGGAGGTGGATCGAGAGCAGAAAAAATTGGTGTCACAGCTGCTGGAGTTCCCAGGAGTTACTGCAACCTCACCCAGGTCAGATAGGAGGGCCTGCCAAAGCTTTCCAAGAAAGATTTGAGGAAGGATCAGATGGAAGACCCTCTTTGTAGTTTGGTGTTGAAAGCTGTAGAGAGTCAGTGTCCTGATCTGCTCCTTACTGACACCCCAAAGGAAGCTTGTTTGCTTCATAGGGAGTGGGAT
Organism: Glandirana rugosa; assembly: GCA_018402905.1. NCBI lineage: Eukaryota > Metazoa > Chordata > Amphibia > Anura > Ranidae > Glandirana > Glandirana rugosa. The sequence goes on from BLSH010269269.1 coordinate 1,083,885, forward strand.
CGGTTGCAATTGCACAACGGAGTGGTCTAACGAAAGGGGCCACTCCGGTGATTCTGAAGATAGATGGCAATTACTTCTACCTGAAAAACACAGAGAGACTGTGTTAACTGCTCTGCATGATAACCATGGCCATATAGGGTCCGACAGAACTTTTAACCTGGTAAGAGACCGGCTCTACTGGCCCTGTATGCAGGCAGAAGTTGAAAGCTACTGCCTCTCATGCATCCGATGCATTCAGAGGAAGACTCTACCTCAGAGGGCTGCCCCCATGGGCCACCTTTAAAGCCAAGGAGCCATGGAGTTGATGTGAATTAATTTTCTGTGTCTGGAGCCTGACTTGAGTGGACAGGGAAATATTCTAGTAGTGACAGATCATTTCACTAGGTATGCCCAGGCCTTTTCTACAAAGGATCAGCAAGCATCCACCATAGCTAAAACCTTAGTGGAAAAGTTTTTTGTGCACTATGGCTTACCCCAACGCATCCACTCCGACCAGGGGAGAGACTTTGAGGGACGCCTTATCAAAAGACTATTAGATCTTCTTGGCATAAAGAAATTGCGAATCACTCCATATTATCCCCAAGGGGATCCACAACCAGGGAGATTCAATAGGACTCTCCTGGATATGCTTGGTACTCTTACCTCAGAACAGAAGCAACACTGGAGTAAACACATAGCGGCCATTGTGCATGCATACAACAGCACATGGAATGATGCCAAAGGCTACACTCCTTATCTGTTGATGTTCGGATGTGAGGCTCGGTTGCCCATCGACCTGGCCTTTGGCACCTCATCGGATTGTACCTCAGCAACCTCTCACAGAGGATATGTGGACCATCTGAGGAGCAGTTTAAAGACTGCCTATGAGAAGGCCCAAGCTGCCTCAAATGTCAGAGGACAGAGAAATAAGAAGAATTTTGATCTGAGGGTGAGAGCGCAAGACTTACAGCCAGGTGATAGGGTACTGTTGAGGAAGCACAAGCTGGCTGATCACTGGAGGTCACAGCCCTATATGATTTGTAAACAACTGCCAGGGCTGCCAGTATATCAGATCCGACCAGAAGGAAGTACAGGTCTGCTGAAGGTTTGGCATCGCAATCAACTGTTGCCCTTGTCGGAAGCAGTCCGTATGTCACCACCACTGGATCCTCCGTCTACACCTGCAGCCCCACAAATGTCTCGTCCAGTGACTAGATCTCAGTCAGCGCCTCTGGATGCAGAAGATGAGGACAGCGAGGATGAGGAGATGGGAATAGATTGGCTGTGGCCATCCAAAATGTTAGAACTTGTTAGTCCTTTGCCCTCTCCCCTCAAAGTGACAAATACTGAGACCCTCAGGCCGGAGGCCCCGGAATTAGTACCTCAGAGGCAGCCTTCAGAAGATATCCCCCATGTTGGCAGCAGACTCTGAGGATCCTCACCCCTTTGCTGAGGAGGAGGAAGCTGAAGTAGAAGAAGACAGGGAAAAGGAAAGTAGGCCCACTATATCTGAAGCCAAGGAGCAGAGAGAGAAAAGAGTTATTCACCCACCAAAGAGACTGACATATGATAATTTGGGTGAAAGCTCTGAGGAGGTGATCTTCACTTCTCAAAGGACTCTTGAAGAGCATAGTTCTTTCACCACAGTTTTGGTGGAGGATGACCCTAACTCACCCCCTAGCACATCTAGCTGGGCCATTCCTATTAAAGTGGCCTGTAGGCAGGACAACCTTCCTTTCTATACCCACCCTCTGCTAGGGTTTTATGAAAATGCAACTTGTTTGGTTTCCTGAATGTACTAACCTGTTTTCTCTCCGCGTGTATACACAAAGCATGCACCAGGTCACAGACTTTTACTTCCTTTGGAGGACCAAAGGTTCTTTGGTGGGGGGAGTGTGTAGCGGGGGCCTGCTTTGCTGCCTGCTATTTCTGAGGTTTTGCCAAGGAGCCACTAAAAGTATGCAGACCCTTTTAGCAGGGAGCATATGTACAGGGTGGGCCATTTATATGGATACACCTTAATAAAATGGGAATGGTTGGTGATATTAACTTCCTGTTTGTGGCACATTAGTATATGTGAGGGGGGAAACTTTTCAAGATGGGTGGTGACCATGGCGGCCATTTTGAAGTCGGCCATTTTGAATCCAACTTTTGTTTTTTCAATAGGAAGAGGGTCATGTGACACATCAAACTTATTGGGGA
>BLSH010269269.1:1089954-1109878 GCA_018402905.1 Glandirana rugosa
ACCCTGTGACTGTCTACGAAACACGTGACCATGTCTACACTACCCTCTGACTGTCTACAAAACACGTGACCATGTCTACGTTACCCCTGCGACTGTCTATAAAACACGTGACCATGTCTACACTACCCCTGTCTGTCTCCAAAACACGTGACCATGTCTACAAATACCCCCGTGACACTGTCTACACATACCCCTGTTCCTGTCACCACGAACCACATGACAAACACCCCTAGACACTGTCGAGACACACATTTTAGTAGGAATGTGTGTCGACAGTGTCGTGCACAAAATATCTGTCAGCGTCCCCATTGCATCTGTACCAGTGCACAAAACATCTGTCAGTCTCCCATCACATCTGTACCAGTGCACAAAGCATCTGTCAGTGTCCCATCCCATCTGTACCAGTGCAAAAAACATCTGCAATAGTGTACCATTGTGACATCAACATCTGTCTGTGTCCACTGGTGACCGATCAACACCTGTCAGTGTACAATTGCATAAAAAGATCTGTCAGTGTACCAGTGTCCCACTAATAAATAAATAAAACATTTAAAGTGCCCCCGTCCCCCCATGCTCACGTCCAAAGGCAAACGCACACGTTGGTCCCGTTCGCATACGTAAACAGCGATAGCACCACACATATGAGGTATCGCCGCCAAAGTCAAAGCGAGAGCAATAATTCTAGCACCATTCCTTCTGTGTAACTCTAAACTGGTAATCAATAAAGGCTTATAAAGCATCGCCTATGGAGATTTTCAAATCCTGAAATTTGGCGCCATTTCACAAGCACACGCAATTTTAAAGTGTGATATATTTGGTATCTATTTCCCGGCACAACACCATATCTTATATTTTACCAACACTTTGGGTATTATATTATCTCTGTGTGCATTGAAATTCATAAAATTGTATTTATGCATTAGTGTGTAAAATTGCATTAGAAAAACTGCTGCCCAAATACCGTGTGACATAAAAATTTGCAAAACCCACCATTTTACTCTCTAGGGACAAAAATATATAATGTTTGGGAGGTTTAAATGATTTTCTACCAAAAATACAGATTTTTACTTGTAAACAAAGTGTCAGAAGAAGGTCTAGTCTTAAAGTGGATAATGGCTCAAGGTGCTACTTAGATGTTGCGCTTCTCTATGTGGCCAGGCTGTGAAAAAGTCTCACACATGTGTATCGCCATAAAGACGGGTATCAGAATGTGTTTTGGGGTGTAGTTGCAAGTATGCCTATGCCGTGTGTGAAAAATAGCTTGTTAATATGACATTTTTGTGCAAAAAAAAAAAAAGAAGAAAAACCAATGAATTGTGGGAAAAAATTACAACTTCAAAAAACTTGTCATGCCTCTTACTAAATACCTTGGACTGTCTACTTTCCAAAAAGAGATAATTTGGGGAAAATTTGTACTGTCTTGACATGTTAGGGCCTCAAGAAATTAAATAAGCCGTCAGTACATCAGGTGTGGTCAATTTTCAATGATTGGTACCATAGCTTGTAGACTCTATGGGCCCTTTCACACAGACTTTTCTGATCAGGTCCGCCTGTCAGTTTTCTCTTTCGTTCATTGACGGGCACAGCAGCTTCATGGACAAGTGGGTTATACTGCCTTCTCTTCAGGAGTGACTAGACAGAACAGGCAGTTCTAACAGCAAAAGAACAACAGACAGACACAGCCCCTCCCAAGGGGCAGTCCCCACTGGCAGATAACCCTCCACCCTGCTACTGCTAGCTCAGTTTTTTCTGCCTAGTGCAAGGAGTAGACCTGGCTCCCTGTTGGGATCTGCGGTACCTCTCTGGGTCCACTTCGGATGAAGACTGCAATCAAGTAGCCGTGCTGGGTGACAGGCTGGGTTTTAGATCCAGGTAGTCTCCCCATCCGGCCATCGAGCGCGCACAGACTTTAGCTCCACGCTGGGTCGGCCGCGACAGGCCCAGAACCGTACGGGGTGGCCCCGCGAGTTAAACGTCCCACCGGTGCACATATGACCGGGCTCCTGAGTCCGTGTCACAGTGCCACCATTGGCCGACAGCTCCCCCCGGCCCGACAGGTGAGGCAGATCTGTCTTGAGTGGGATACCCGCTCCGCCCGACTGAATGGGTAAGTACGCCCCCCCTCACTAGGATTTGGGGGGAGCAGGTGGGTTCCCCCTGGGGTATTAGGCTGGGGGTGGTCCCCCCTCCTCCCTCCTTCACTTCTCCCAACCTCCCCCGCCCCCTCCCTCAGGTGCTGTGCTGTCGCTGTACCCCCCTGCCCCCTCCGGGGCTCCCAGGGGGGTGTCCAGGGCCTTAGCTGTCCCCCTCCTCCTCACCTCGTGCTGCTGGGTGGTCTGTGCGGTCGAAAATCGATCGGTGGCCATTTTGCCATAGTCCGGCCGCCATTTTCTTGTGTCCGGCCACATTGTTCGGCCTCTGGGGGTGCCTGGCGGCCATTTTGGTGTAGACGCAGCGTTCCTGGCTGGGGTCTGGCCTCTAGTGTGCAGCGGCGGCCATTTTCTTGGGCCTATGCACGTGTGCCGACCTGTGTGTGTGGGGGGGCGGTCCCTGTGGTTTCTGGTGCTGTTTTTACCCCCCACACAGCGCGGATAGCACTCTGTTGGACACCAGCAGAAGTAGCAAGAGTGGATGACGGGCGGGCAGGGCAGCGGCAGCGACGGACAGCAGCAGGCACGGCTCTTCTCCTGGACAGTTGAGTGGGCAGGTGGTGAGTCCCTCCGGGGTTACCCTCCTGTAGTAAGTCCTGTGCAGCATTTTGGGGTGGGGGTGACAGGTCTCCTGGTACCTGGGCCTTAGTCAGGTGGCCTGTTACCAGGGTGGGTGACGCAATGGCAGCCAGTGCGGGTGCTTCCCCACCAGACCTCTCCGTGGTTGCAGCCAGCGCCTCAAGGACTGCGATCCCTATTGACGCTCTGTCGGCGGTCCTGGATTCGCTTGTCTCCCGGGTAGAGACTCTGTGGGAGCGCAAGGCGGCGAGGAAGCGCCCCCCTGCCTCCCCTTTCCTCCGGTGAGGACTCGGACCCTGACAGGGGCTCCACCATGATGGGGACCCCCCTTGAGCTGTCGGATGGCGAGTCCCGAATGCTCACGATAGTGAATACGAATCTGCGACGGCCACTGCTGCGCATAAGAAGGCTCTAGTCAGCGCCCTGATCACTTCAGTGCATGAAATCCTGAAGTTGGACGATACGGCGGGACCTTCGCAGGAGGTGCCCGTCCCCTTCGGGTCACACAAACCGGCCCGCGTGGCTAAAGTTTTTCCCTATGTGTCTTACCTGGATAAATTTGTCTACAGAGACTGGGAACGGCCTCAGAGCTCCCTTCCCATACCCAAACGTTTCTCTGTGCGATATCCCTTCGAGGACAGCCTGTTAAAAAAGTGGGCATCATCCCCCGTGGTTAATCCCCCTGTGTCTCGCCTGAACAAGGCGACCACAATCCCGCTGGAAGGACCCGGCTGACAGGAAGGCTGAGGCCATCGTCAGATCCATGTTTGTTCTGGCGGGGTCGGCCATACGGCCTGTTGTGGCTTCTCTGGTGTCTCAGATGCTCACCGAATGGGCAAAGCTGTTACACCGCGAAATGAGCATTGCTAAAGTTCCCCCTGCCTGCGTGGAACTCACTGACCAGCTCGTCCAGGGGCTTAAGTATCTGTGCGATTCAGCCCTGGACGCGGCCCCCCTGATCTCCAAATTGTCTGTGTCTTCGGTGGTGGTCATGCGTTTGCTCTGGCTAAAATGTTGGTCGGCGGACCAGACATCTACAAAGGCCCTGGCGGACTTGCCTTTTCAGGGTGGGCAGCCCTTTGGAGCCTCTTTGTATGAGATTATCAAGGACCTCACAGGAGGGAAGAGCACCTTTTTCCCAGAGCCCAGGAAGAGTACGGAGCCCCGTCGCAGTCCGGTCCCTCCTTTATGGCCCATAAGCAGCCTTTTCTCCTCGGCAAGGGCTGGAAGCCCGCCAAGGCCCCCGCAGGTGGGCAGAAGCGCCCCTGGCAGCATAAGCATGACAAGCCGGAGAACAAGTCCTCCTCCGCATGAAGGGCTGCCCCCACCCGCCCTTTGGGTGGGGGGACGTCTCCTGGGGTTTGCGGACAGGTGGACCTCGCATTTTGGGCCGCTGGGTGCACGAGGTGATCTCATCAGGGTACAGAATAGAATTTCGTTCCCATCCTCCAGACAAGTTCTTCGCCTCCAACTTGCAACTGCCCATGGGCAAGCTGCAGGTCCTGTTTGGGGTGGTGCAGGACCTACTTTGTCAAGGAGTAGTGGTTCCCGTTCGGCGTGCGGAACGTTTCCACGGGTTTTACTCCAACCTGTTTGTGGTCCCGAAGAAGGATGGGGTCCGTCCGATCCTGAACCTGAAGGCCCTCAACTGCTTCGTATGTGTACGATGGTTCAGGATGGAGTCTGTCCGCTCTGTGGCAGCGGCTCTGCACCAGGGCAATTTCCTGGCTTCCCTCGACATCAAAGATGTGTACCTGCATGTTCCCATATGCACTCAGCACCAGCGCTTCTTGCGCCTTGCGTTTGGAGAGCATCACTATCAGTTTGTGACTCTCCCGTTTGACCTGGCCTCTGCGCCCCGGGTCTTCACCAAGCTGCTGGCTCCGGTTCTGGCTCTGCTGAGACAGAGGGGCATCACAGTGGTGTCATATCTGGACGATCTTCTCTTGTAAGCAGAGTCGGCTCCAGCTCTCAGGGACAATGTGACGATTGCCTTGCACACTTTGCAGGAGTTCGGCTGGGTAATCAATCGCCCGAAGTCGGTGATGACTCCGTGTCACCGCTTGGAGTATCTGGGTCTGATCCTGGATGCAGCCCAGGAGAAGGTTTTCTTTTCACCATCCAAGCGACAGACGCTTCAGTTGGCGGTTCTGTCCCTGCTGTCCCAAAGATGGTCCTCTCTACGCTTTTGAATGCGGGTCTTGGGCCTCATGGTGTACACTTTCGAGGCAGTCCCATACGGCCAGTGTCACACCCGTGCTCTGCAGCGGGAGATTCTGCGAAAGTGGGACAAGTTCCCCTCATCCCTGGATCGGTTGATCAGGGTGGACCACTGGACCAGGACTTCGCTGCTCTGGTGGCTGCGGACTCCGGCCCTGCAGTGGGGGGGGGGAGTCGTTCCCCCCCCCCATTGGACGGTGGTCACAACGGATGCCAGCCTGATTGGCTGGGGAAGCGTCCTGAGGCTGTTGTCAGCCCAGGGCCGGTGCTCTCCGGATGAGTCTCGTCCCCCGATCAATGTCCTGGAATTGCGGGCCATCAAGTGCTGTCTCTCCCATTGGATGAGGAGGCTGCATGGGTGCCTTGTCCGTATTCAGTCGGACAATGCCATGGCCGTGGCATACGTGAATCACCAGGGCGGGACAAGAATCTCGGCTGCGGCCTCGGAGGTAGCTCACATTCTGCGGTGGGCAGAACTCCGCATACCGGCAATCTCCACTGTCCACATTCCGGGCGTAGAGAATTGGCAAACGGACTACCTCAGTCGTCAGGGCTTGGACCAGGGAGAGTGGTCCCTACACCCGAACGTGTTCCATCAGATTTGTCTGAGGTGGGGTACAACAGACGTGGACCTTCTAGCATCTCGTCTCAATCGGAAAGGTGCAGACCTTCGTGAGCAGGACAAGGGATCCCTTGGCGGACACGGCGGATGCCCTAGTAGCTCCATGGGCTCGATACCGACTCCTCTACGCCTTTCCCCCTCTCAAGTTGCTTCCCCGCCTTCTGCGCAGAATAGAAACGGAGGGTATACTGACCATTCTCATAGATCCAGATTGGCCAAGGCGTCCTTGGTATGCCGACGTAGTTCGAATGGTGGTGGACGTCCCCTGGCGGCTCCAGCTTCGTGAGGACCTGCTGTTTCAGGGGCCCATCTTGCATCCTGCTTTACCCTCGCTGGCTTTATCGGCCTTGGCTGTTGAATCCCAGGTGTTGAGGGATCGGGGTGCCTCAGACTCTGTGATCCCCACCATGCTTAAGGCACGTGACGTAAGGCCACTTCTAGGAAGATTTACCACCGCACCTGGAGGGCTTATATCGCCTGGTGCGAGAATGGGGGGTGGAATCCCCTACTTTCTCTGTATTTCGGGTTCTGGCCTTTCTACAGAAGGGTCTCGACCAGAAGCTGGGGTTGAGTATGATCAAGAGTCAGATTTCTGCCCTGGCGATCTTTTTTCAGCGTCCTTTAGCAACGCATTCTTTGATTCGTGCAGGGGGTTCGACATGTCACCCACCAGGTATGGTCATATCTGGCACCATGGGACCTCAATTTGGTCCTCTTAGTACTTCAGAAGCCGCCCTTTGAGAATATCAGGGAGATATCGCTACAATTGCTCTTGCAAAAAGTGGCTTTCCTGGTAGCTATCACATCCGCTCGGCGGGTGTCTGAGTTGGTGGTTCTATCATGTAGGTCTCCATATCTGGTCCTACACAAAGATAAGGCGGTTCTGCGTCCATCACCTTCTTTTCTGCTGAAGGCGGTGTCATCTTTCCATATCAATGAGGACATTGTCCTTCCTTAGCTCTGCCTGCGCCCCTCTCACCCTAGGGAGGTTGCTTTGCACTCCCTGGACGTTGTATCTGGAGACCACTGCCTCCTTTCGGAGGTCAGATGCACTTTTTGTAGTGGTGGATGGCCCACGCAAGGGTCTGGCGGCCTCGTTGGCCACTATTTCACATTGGATTAGACAGACGGTGACCCGGACCTATGCTGTTCGGGATCCGGAGCCTGCTTTCCCGGTCACGGCTCACTCTACCAGGGTGATTAGCACGTCCTGGGCTTTCCGACATCAGGTGTCTGTGTCAGGGATACCATATGCAGGTATCCAGCAGGGATGATCAGATCAGTTGGCTGCACTTAAAGGAATCAGGACCAGGTGTAAGGTGAAAATATCAATATATTTATTAGACAAATAGCACACGTCCAACACCAAACACCAGCAAACATAAATGAGCAAGTAAAAGTTGAAAACACACCAAACCCCAAAATAAACACCTAACTATCTGACTAACTAAATACAAGAGAAGAAAACACACAAATACAATAAGCAAACAGGGATACCAGATAAGGGGAACAGGGAGCCAGGTACTGGGAGCAGGAGAGCAAGGAAGCAGGTTTAGGAATCAGGTCTCTGGGTCTGGATTGCAGATCGGGGATCAGAGCAGGTCAGGTTCAGGCATGGACACAGCTTGCAGGGAAAACCACTGAAGCATTGGGACAGGGAGCAAGGCGGGCTTATATAGATCCAGCAGACCCATCAGGTGCAGCTTAATGACCTGTAAGCTCAATCTCCTGGGAGACACCCGCTGGTGGCCACCAGAACTACACCATTTGGTTTTCCAAACACTGCCACCAGCAGGTGACCTAAGCAAGGACACAGGTTCTGACAGTCTGTGTCTCAAGTGTGCAAGGCAGCTACTTGGTCCTCAGTGCACACCTTCTCAAAGTTTTACAAAGTTGATGTTTTAGCATCCTCGGATGCTGCGTTTGGCAGCAAAGTTTTTTGGCAGGCGGCCATGTGAGACACGTCTGGTTTCCTCACAGAGGGTTCTGTTGGGTGAAGTTCTTTTGTTGTTACGTTACCCGCCCCTCATGTTTGGCACTGCTTTTGGATGTCCCACTTGTCCATGAAGCTGCTGTGCCCATCAATGAACGAAAGAGAAAACTGGATTTTTTACTTCCCTTAAAATCCCTTTCTCTGACTTCATTGACGGGCACAGCACCCACCCCTCTAGTTTTACGTTGCACTGATTGTACTGAGCTAGCAATAGCAGGGTGGAGAGCTATCTGCCAGTGGGGACTGCCCCCTGGGAGGGGCTGTGTCTGTCTGTTGTTCTTTTGCTATTAGAACTGCCGGTTCTGCCTATTCACTCCTGAAGAGAGGGCAGTATAGCCCACTTGTCCATGAAGTTGCTGTGCCATCAATGAACTCAGAGAAAGGGATTTCACGGTAAGTAAAAAATCCAGTTTTTCAGGTGGACCTGATCGGAACCTCCATTCACTCCAATGGAATGGCGGATGTCAGCAGTGACAAGTCCGCTGACACCCACCGCTATCCAATCCGATCCTGTCCGTAAAATCCAGACGGATGGAGACCCTATTTTCCATCCCTCTGGCGGATCGGATCGAATGGGATCGGATGAAACGGGACAAGCTCAGTGAGGATCAGCAGAGCGACCCCCCCGCTGAGCAAATTGGAGTCCGCCGGGTGGACAAGCCCGGGTGAAGGGGCCCTATAACTTTCACACAGACCAAATAATATACACTGATTGGAGTTATTTATACCAAAGAAATGTAGCAGTATACATTTTGGTCAAAATTTATGAAGAGAAATTACTTATTTGCAAAATGTTATTACAGAAACGAAGAAAAATGCATTTTTTTTCAAAATGTTTTCATTTGTAGCGCAAAAAATAAATAACTCCAGTGGTGATTAAATACCATAAATACCACCAAAAAAAGCTCTATTTGTGTGAAAAAAATATTAAAAATTCATTTGGGTACAGTGTTGCATGACTGAGTAATTCTCATTCAAAGTGTGAGAGCGCTGAAAGCTGACAATTGGCCTGGGTAGGAAGGGGGTGAAAGTGTCCAGTATTGAGCTGGTTAAGCTTATCACAGCAGATTGAAATGCTAAAATAATAATGAAGCTTATATTCTCACCTTCATAGAGCTTGGCCAGCGGCACAACAGTTTAATAGGATAACTGCCATGATTCTTTTGTTATTACAGTACCATGCTGCATTTTCCTAAAAGTTTAATAAAATATCAAAGCAATACAAACCACAACCCCACATTTGCCCATCTTTTTCCTACCGCTATTGTCCCTGTGAGACAGAGGAGGGGTAAAAGGAGAAGTAAAGTTGGGATGCTGTCAGTGAGCAGGAGTGGGGTTGTGGTGCTGGTGGTATGGAGGAGGAGGGTTGATAGTGTTGGTGATGAGGAAGAGGTAAATTGGGCTTCTTGAAGGGGACATTCCATCTCTTCCGGATCCAAGAGAAAAATGGTTCTGAGGGATCCATGAGGGTATACATAATGAGGTAGTTCAGCAAAGGACCTCTTTGTTACATTTCCTGATGGTGCCTGGATGCACCAGCTTTTAGGCATAACTAAAGGGGAAACACCTAGCGGGAAAAGGCTGTCTGCTCTTCTAAGAAGATGGCCTCAATTTCAAACATTTTGCTTAACCCTTTGTTTATGAGGGGGCATTACTAAATGTTCTAGTGTTCAAGGGGTCAAAACAAGCAACAGCAGCGAACATGAACTTGATATTGATATTTCTCTGCAGGAAATCGGTTTTTATGTAAAGGTGATTGCTTTTAAGGGACTCAAGGCCCCCCAGAAAAACAAACAAATATTGTACTGAGTAAGGTCCCAGATTTAATTCATTTGCGTTCAAGCCCCAATTTGAATGGGACCCTCAACAACCATTACCCCGTGATGGTCACTAGATTGAGTTGACTATCATAGGAAATAAGTATTCTTCTCAGTGCCAACCCATAATAAGTTTTTTTTTCCTCATTCACACGTTCCAATGCAAGAATATACAGTAGCTTGGCAACAACTGATTTTGGCCCATTTGCAAAGTACATGTATTTACATGTACAACTATGTACTTTTTTATATAAGAATTTATGAAGGCACATAACAAATAATTCTGATTCTTTTATTTAGCAAGCATACATAAATCATGCATATGCAGTGAATTTGGAAAGTATTCGCACCGCTTCACTTTTTCCATATTTTGTAATGTTAAAACCTTATTCCAAAATTGATTCAATTCATTAATTTTCTCAAAATTCTACAAACAATACCCCATATTGAAAACATGAAAGAAGTTTGTTTGAAATATTTGCAAATTTATTAAAAATAAAAAATGAAAAAAGTATTCATATTCTTTGCTCAATACTTTGTTGGAGCACCTTTGGCACCAATTACAGCTCCCATGGTACCTTGCTGTCTGCAAGCTCAATTCCTGTACTGACGCCACTTCCTGAAACCCCTCCTTTTCACACCTCTGTAGTTTAGAAAGCAGGCTCTGGGAAATATGTGACACAGCAGTGCCTACTCACAGGACAGTGTCACAGAATTAAAGAACGTAAATGTGTGGGGATCTTCACAAAGTAACTTCAAGAAAAATGGAAGTAGGCTAGAAATAATTGAAATACAATGTGAAAATTAATATATCATTTTACATTTTGACCACAGAAATGCTTTAGGTTTTAAGAGGTGACCACAAGTAGCCTATAGGAGCTCCACAATAAATGGCGCAGGTTGCAGTGATCCTAACATGTGATTTGTAGTAAAGTGCTTTATCTCTGACTACTAACCAATAAATTCTTATCATATATAATATATGCAGGGGCGTAACTACAGGGGTTGCAATTGCAACCGGGCCCCATGCTCCAGGGGGCCCGTGTGCCTCCCTTGTACAACTGGATAGGAGGGATGACGGGGGCGGCATTTAGAGGAACCAATCTCCCCCATTGTCCTCCTAATGCAGGATATTGGTTCCTCTATAAGCTGCCCCTGCTGCCCCTCCTATCCAGTTTGTACAACTGGATAGGAGGGATGACGGGGGCGGCATTTAGAGGAACCAATCTCCCCCATTGTCCTCCTAATGCAGGATTATGGTTCCTCTATAAGCTGCCCCTGCTGCCCCTCCTATCAAGTTTACTTGTCTTTTGCTGTTCCCAGGGCTACTGTGTGCTTCCCTGCCCCCCAACCCCCACAGAGCTGCTGTCTTCCCCCCTCTTCTCTACTGCCAGCTGCTGTAGAAGATGTTTGTTGGGGAAATTGCATATTTCATATTTCCCTATTATTATTATTGGTTCATATTGTGGCTCACAAATGACTTCTAGGCCTCTAAATCCTGGTCAAAGAGCCATATAAGGTCATGAGCATAGCTTTACCTTATACCAAAGGAATGCTATTGTTAACTGGTCAAGTCCTTGAGGGGTCATATTGCCAAGGTAGTTGGCTGGGGGTGGGCTTTTCAAGTTCTATACTACCACAGCCAAGTCCTATACGAGGTTAGTCTCACCCAGAACAGCCATGAGGCACGTGTCTGGTCCCCTGTGCCATGTAAGGGACTCCATGGCGAGGGAAACAAGCACCTTTAGTTAAGTATTCTTGATATTTTCTTTATCTTTATCTGTCATTACTTGTAATAAATGTTATATTTTTAAGTATTTGTGTGATATCTCTTTGCACATATCGAACACAAACCCCAAAAATGTGACAACAGAATGTGTCATGACGGAGAGATGGGAACGGGTCGGTAAATTTCCTTTTCTGAATGGACAGAGCCAGTGGTTGGTACCAATTAGTTCATTCATAACTGAAGCATAGTAAATTGTTTTTATTATACTTCCGTTTCTGAATGAATGGGAGTCTCGGTACACAACTAATCCTGTCCATTCATTCTGTGCAGCTGAGGCTACACAGATGGAGATTGAGGGCTGAGGTTTGTTTAGACCCCTGATATCTCATCAAACCACCCAAGCCACCCAACAGGGCTCCTAAAAAAAATGTAAAAATAATAAAAATAAAATGAAATGGTAAAAAAATAATAAAATTAAAATAAAAATTAAAAACTACTGACACCAGTGAGGGAACTATCAGGATTGCAAAGGTTGCAATTGCAACTGGGCCCTGGTATTTCATCATCATGGGGATGATGGCCCAATGATGGTAGAAACGGGCCCGATGATGGCAGAAACTTGTGAAAGGGTCCGTATACTGTAATAAAGACACCCACGATGTGAGTAAAGGGCCGCATGATCAGTGGTAAGAGGGAGAGCCTTGGCCAGAGGTCAGGGGGGCCCTTCATAATTTCATGCACTGGGGCCCTGAAGGTTCTAGTTATGCCTCTGAAGATATACATTAATGGGACTTTATGTATGCCTCTGACAGCCAAGAAACTATACAATAAGGCCTCATACACACGGGCGTTTTTAACCGCCGTACTTTTTAGCGTTTTTTTTCAGCTGTTCATGTTATTCAATGGCCCCATGGCCCCCATAAACGCTGACGTATTTGAGCTGTAGATGGCGTCGGCATTATAAAGCTGTAAATGGAACACGGAACCCACGCGTTCCAAGGCTGTAGCGTTATGGCGTTTTTGACACTGAGCCGGCAAAACGCTCACTAACGCGCATTAACGCTACGTTAACTGCCGTTTTTAGCGCCAGCGTTTTCAGGTTAAAAAATAGCAGAGGAGTGTTTTCTCTTTCATTCACTGACGGATGCAGCATCTTTTCATTACGCCTGGGGTTATGCCACCATTCACTAGGAGTGGACTAGGCAGAACTTCAGTTCAGCTAAAAGCAGACACAGCCCCTCCCAGGGGGCGGTCCTCCTTGGTATAATCCCCCACCAGCCAGCTCAGCCTTCAGTCTTTTTCTGCCTAGTGCAAGGAGTTGGACAGGCCCCATGCTGGGACCTGTGGTTCCACGATTTTTTTTTCTTTTTTAAAATAAGTTTTTCCTTTCTTCTGATGAAGACTGCAATCAAGCAGCCGACTGGGTGACAGGCTGGATGATATAGATCCAGAGAGTCTCCCCAGCTCGGCCAACGGACCAAGCCGACCATAGCTCCGCGCTGGGTCGGCCGTGTCAGGCCCCGTTCCGTGCGGGGCGGCCTGTGGGTTCAATGTCCCGCCAGCATGCTTAAGACCGGGCATTCAGGTCCGTGTCACGGGTGTCGCTCGGCCGGCAGCTCCCCCTGTAGAATAGACAGGGAGGCAGGTCTGTCTCGGGTGGGATACCCGCTCCACCCGTCTGGATGTGTAAGTACTCCCCCCATCCCTGACCGGGGCGCGGGGGGGCTGGCGGGTTTTCCCCCCACTCCCTGGGTTGTCTGGCGGTGCTCCCTCCTCCATCCCTATCCTCCCATCCTCCACCCTTATGCCTCGGTCTGCCTGCGCTGCGCTGCAGGTGACCCCCTTTTGGGGGGCTGGTATCGCCGCTGGGGGGGGCGCCTTGGAGGGGTTTCCTACCTTCTCCCTCGGTTGCTTTGGCAGCCGCTCTGTGCGGCAGTCAGTGCCATTTTGCGGGAGTTGCCCGCTCGTTTTGGCCTCTAGTGTGCACGGCTGCCTTTTTTGAGTGGTCGGCCGTGCATTAAAGGCTATGGCTGGGCGGTCCCTGAGCGCTTCCTGGTCCAAGAGCACATGTGAAGACGCTGGGATCGGCAGCAGCAGCGGCAGCAGCAGCAGCGCTTGCGGTTTGTACAGGCAGACTCAGCAGCTTGAGAGCGCTTCTCCTGGGGCAGGGGGCAAGGTGCAGGCTACGGTGCAGTCCTCCTGGGTGTAACTACTGGGGTCCCTGACCGGTGTGCCTGAGGTGGGGGGGTGCCTATTTCCGGTGCCCAAGGCTTCTATTGGGCGAGGGTGTCCGGTGGGGGTGGCGCAATGGCGGCTGAAGCTAGCGCTACTGCGGCGGGGACCTCCACTGGGACTGAGGGTGTGCTGGGTCCTGTGGTGCCTCTAGCTACTTTGACTCAGGTCCTGGAGTCCTTTATTTCCCGGGCAGAGCTGGGCCGTGACCGCAGAGAGGACAAGAGGTGGCCGCCTCCTCCTCCTTCCCCTTCATCTGGGGATTCAGACCTTGAGGGGGGGGTCCACCAGAACGAGGACCCCCCTCGAGCTGTCGGATGGGGAGTTCCGGGATTCCTCTGATGGGGAGGAATATTTTTCAGGGCAGACCATTGCGCATGAAAAGACTTTGGTGGGCTCCTTAATCTCATCTGTTCGTGAGATGCTAAAGCTGGGGACAGCAGGTGACTCACAGGAGACGGCTGTGGTCTTTGGATAGCATAGGCCAGTTCGCACCCCTAAGGTGTTCCCTTATGTACCTTTCTTTGATCAGTTTGTGTACAAAGAGTGGCAGCAGCCGCAGAGCTCTCTGCCTCTACCAAGATGGTTTGCTGTACGTTATCCTTTTGAGGACTGTATGGCGCAGAAATGGGTCTCACCCAAGGTAGACCCCCCTGTGTCCTGCCTGAACAAGGCGACCACTATTCCGGTGGAGGGCACGCCGTCTTTTAAGGATCCGGCTGACAGGAGGGCCGAGGCAGTTGCCAAGCCCATGTTTGTCTTGACTGGGTTGGCCATGCGGCCGATGCTAGCGTCGGCGCTTGTGGCACAAGCTCTGACGGAATGGGCTGTGGTCCTGATTTGAGCGAGGTGCATGTCCCGCCTGAAACCGTGGAGCTGGCTGAACAGCTCTCCCAGGGGCTCAGGTATCTCTGTGATGCGGCCCTGGACATAGCTCCCATACTGTCAAAACAGTAGTGATCAGGCGTGTACTCGGGTTGAAGTGCTGGTCTGGCGCCAGGCATCGAAGAAGGCGCTTGCTGACTTGCTCTTTCAGGGAGGGCACCTCTTCGGAGCTTCTCTAGATGAGATCATCAAAGATCTCACGGGGGGAAAGAGAACCTTTCTTCTTAAGCCTAAGAGGGGTAAGGAGCCTCGTCGTAGGCCGGACCCCTCGTTTTCTAGTCAGAAAAAGTTTTTTGTGCCCCCTGTTCGGCGGGCAAGGGTGGTAAGCCCTCCACGGCTGCTGCAGGAGGTCAGAAGTGACGGTGGCAGCATAAGCTAGAGAAGTCAGATGGGAAGCCCTCCTCCGCATGATGGGTTGCTCCCGCCCGTCGCTCGGGTGGGGGGTCGCCTGCTGGAGTTCACGGAACAATGGACCTCTCGCATTTTAGATTCCTGGGTGTGCGAGGTGGTCTCCGCGGGGTACAAAATAGAATTCCATGCCTAACAGGTTCTTTACCTCCAATCTGAGGCTTCCCCCAGGGCGACGGTTGGCCCTGATAAGGGCCATGCAGGATCTGCTCTACAAGGGGGGGGGGTGGTTGTGCCGGTGCCGGCCACGGAAGGTTTCCAAGGTTTTTACTCCAACCTGTTTGTGGTCCCGAAGAAGGATGGGGTCAGGCCCATTCTGGATCTGAAGGCGCTCAACATTTATGTTAGGGCACGGAAATTCAGGATGGAGTCAATCCGCTCGGTGGTAGCGGCCCTTCGCCAGGGGGACTTGTTAGCATCGTTGGATATCAAGGATGCATATCTGCATGTCCCCATCTGTGTCTCACACCAACGTTTTCTACGTTTCATGGTGGGCGATCAACACTACCAGTTTGTGGCCTTGCCGTTCGGCCTGGCCTCGGCCCCCCGGGTTTTCACCAAGCTCCGGGCCCCAGTGTTGGCTCTATTGCGGCAGAGGGGCATTGCAGTTCTGGCATATCTGGATGACCTGCTTCTGCAGGCAGAGTCAGCCTCAGCTCTGAGGGGCAACATAGCCATCACACTGCACACCCTGCAGGAGTTCGGATGGGTGATCAATCGGCCGAAGTCGGTGTTGACTCCGTCA
Organism: Glandirana rugosa; assembly: GCA_018402905.1. Lineage (NCBI taxonomy): Eukaryota > Metazoa > Chordata > Amphibia > Anura > Ranidae > Glandirana > Glandirana rugosa. The sequence goes on from BLSH010269269.1 coordinate 1,105,335, forward strand.
CACCGCCTGGAGTACCTGGGTTTGACCTTGGACTCAGTCAGGGCAAGAGTTTTTCTTCCTTCAGGAAAACTGCAGACGCTGCAGCAGGCGGGAGGTATCTTCTGTCAGAGAAGTGGCCCTCTCTGAGGTTTTGCATGTGGGTCCTGGGGCTCATGGTGTCCACCTTCGAGGTGGTTCCGTATGCCCAGAGTCATACCCGGTCCCTGCAGTGCTTGATTCTGCTGCGGTGGGACAAATCTCCTATATCCCTGGATCGCCTGGTCAAGCTGGACCGTGAGGCCAGGTCCTCTCTAATTTGGTGGTTAAGGGCCTCGGCCCTGAAGGAGGGGAAGTCCTTCCTCCCCATGATGTGACCACAGATGCCAGTCTAAGCAGCTGGGGGGGAGTCCTGGGGTTGTTGTCAACCCAGGGTCGTTGGTCTCGGGAGGACAGTCGGCTCCCGATCAATGTGCTGGAACTTCGGGCCATCGGGCATTGCCTCTCCCATTGGTTGGGAAGGCTGCAAGGGCGCCCTGTCAGAGTCCAGTCGGACAATGCCACGGTCGTGGCATATGTGAACCATCAGGGCAGAATGAGAAGCTCGGCGGCAGCATTAGAGGCGGCTTACATTCTGCGGTGAGCAGAGCTTCATGCGCCGGCTCTCTCCGCTGTGTACATTACAGGCATAGAAAATTGGCAAGCGGATTACCTCAGCCGACAGAGGTTGGATCAGGGAGAGTGTTCCGACAACTTTGCCAAAAGTGGGGCGCTCCAGACGTATATCTGCTGGCGTCCTGGCTCAATCGAAAGGTTCAGACCTCCGTGAGCAGAGCAAGGGATCCGCTGGCGGATGCCCTTGTAGTTCCGTGGAGCCAGTATCGGCTCATCTATGCTTTTCCCCCTCTCAAGCTGATTCCGCATCTGTTGCGCAGGATAGAGGTGGAGGGGATTCCAACCATTCTGGTTGCTCCGGATTGGCCTCGGCCTCTGTGGTACGCCGACGTGGTGCGGATGGTGGTGGATACTCCCTGGCGTCTCCCGCTTCACGAGGACCTTCTGTCCCAGGGCCCCATCTTGCACCCTGCTTTATCCTGTCTGGCTTTGACGGCCTGGTTGTTGAATCCCAGGTCTTGAGAGATCGGGGGTCTCCGCTTCGGTGATTCCCACCATGCTCAAGGCACGTAAGTGCACATCTAGGAAGATCTACCATCGCACCTGGAGGGCGTATATCACCTGGTGCGGGGGGTGGAACCCCCGTTCCTTTTCCGTGTCCCGGGTGCTAGCTTCTCTTCAGCAAGGCCTGGACCGTAAACTGGCGTTGAGCACTATCAAGGGTCAGGTTTCTGCCTTGGCTATCTTTTTTCAGCGTCCTTTGGCGACGCATTCTTTGATTCACACCTTTATTCAGGGGGTCCGACATGTCGCTCCCCAGGTGCGTATGCCTTTGGCGCCTTGGGACCTCAATCTGGTCCTTTCTGGGCTTCAGAAGCCTCCCTTTGAAAATATCAGGGAAATTTCCTTACAACTGCTTTCGCAGAAGGTGGCTTTTCTGGTAGCCATCACTTCTGCCAGACAAGTGTCAGAGTTGGCGGCTCTGTCGTGTAGGTCTCCGTATCTGGTCCTACACAAGGATAAGGTGGTTTTGTGCCTGTCACCTTCCTTCTTGCCAAAGGTGGTATCTTCTTTTTACATTAACGAGGACATTGTCCTTCCTTCGCTATGTCCGCGCCCGTCCGATCCTAAGGATATTGCCTTGCATTCTTGGATGTGGTTAGGGCTTTGCGGGTGTACCTGGCGACCATGGCCTCTTTTCGGAGGTCGGATGCGCTCTTTGTTGTGGTGGATGGACCACGCAAGGGCTTGGCGGCCTCTTCGGCCATAATTTCTTGATGGATTCGACAGACAGTGACCCATACGTATGACTTGCGGGGTCTCAAGCCCCCCTTTCCGGTCACGGCTCACTCTACCAGGGTGATTAGCACTTCCTGGGCTTTCCGACATCAAGCATCGGTTTCTCAAGTGTGCAGAGTGGCTACATTGTCCTCAGTGCACACCTTTACTAAGTTTTACAAGGTTGATGTTTCAGCATCTTCGGATGCTGCTTTTGGCTGCAAGGTTTTGCAGGCCGCTGTGTGAGGTTCCTCCAAGTCTTTGTGGAGAGTTCCCCTGTTGGGTGAAATTTTGTTTTTGCATTACCCACCCCCTTTTGACACTGCTTTGGGACGTCCCCAAGCGTAATGAAGAGATGCTGCATCCGTCAATGAACGAAAGAGAAAATAGGATTTTTTAACTCACCGTAAAATCCTTTTCTCTGAGTTCATTGACGGATGCAGCACCCACCCCTTTGTTTGGTTCGAGCTTGCACTGCTTGTTACGGACTGAAGGCTGAGCTGGCTGGTGGGGGATTATACCAAGGAGGACCGCCCCCTGGGAGGGGCTGTGTCTGCTTTTAGCTGAACTGAAGTTATGCCTAGTCCACTCCTAGTGAAAGGTGGCATAACCCCAGGCGTAATGAAGAGATGCTGCATCCGTCAATGAACTCAGAGAAAAGGATTTTACGGTGAGTTAAAAAAATCCTATTTTTTTTTTTAAAAAACGCCTATTGACGGCGACGCTCGATAACGCTGATGCAAAACGCTGACGAAAAATTAGGATTGAAACCATAACATGGTACATAATCAATACATCGAAATCCTTCAGGCGGAACCATATAAAGTAAGCCATGAAGATTACCCTTCATGTTTTATCCCAGCCAATATTAGGTTGAAGTCCTGAAGAAGCAGGTTCCTTCCCCTGAAACATGGACTGAGACTGATATTTTAACTTACCTTATATGGTTTCAACTAGAGAAATGTTATGTTTTTATTATCTACCATGTTATGGTTTTGTTGCATGTGTCATATGATTTTATACTACTTTTGATTGTCCTTTAACCACATCAGTACCGGGCACGCAAACCCCCTTCCTGTCCAGGCCATTTTTCAGCTTTCAGCGCTATCACACTTTGAATGACAATTACTCAGTCATGCAACTTTGTACCCATATGAAATTTGCGTCCTTTTTTTCACACAAATAGAGTTTTCTTTTGGTGGTATTTAATCACTAGGTTTTTTTTTTTTTTTTTTGTGCTATAAATAAAAAAAGATTGAACATTTTTTGAAAAAATGCCTTTTTCTTTGTTTCTGTCGTAAAATTTTGCAAATTAGTAATTTTTCTTTGTAAATTTTGGCCAAAATTTATACTGCTACCTATCTTTGGTAAAAATAACCCAAATAAGTGTATATTATTTGGTCCTTGTGAAAGTTATAGAGTCCACAAGCTATGGTGCCAATCATTGAAAATTGATCACACCTGATCACACCTGATATACTGACGGCCTATTTCATTTCTTGAGACCCTAACAAGCCAGGAAAGTACAAATACCCCACAAATGACCCCTTTTTGGAAAGTAGACATTCCAAGGTATTTAGTAAGAGGCATGGTGAATTTTTTGAAGTTGTAATTTTTCCCACAATTCTTTGCAAAATTAAGATTTTTTTTCTTTTCTCTTTTTTTCCCAAGTATGGGAGATACCACATGTCTGAGACTTTTTCACAGTCAGGTATTCTAGGGACATAAATTACACATCTAATGTCATGACGACCTATCACATTTTTGAAGGCCCTGGAGCAAAAAACACATTTTTTTTTACACAAAGTTGACCATTTATAAGATATTTCCAACACATAGCATGTACATAGCAAAAATGACACCCCAAAATACATTCTGCTATTCCTCCTGAGTATGGCGATACCACATGTGTGAGACTTTTACATAGCCTGACCACATACAGAGGCCCAACATTGAACTAGTACCTTCAGGCGTTCTACAAGCATAAATTTCACATCTCATTTCTCAACTACCTATTACACTTTTAAAGGTCCTGGAGCACCAGGGCAATGGAATTGCCCACAAAATGACCACATTTTGGAAAGAAAACCCCAATGTATAATCTATGAGGCATAATGAGTCTTTTGAACATGTCATTTTTTTCCAGCAGTTTTTGGAAAATGTGGGGAAAAAATGAAAACGCATTTTTTTTACACAAAGTTATCCATTTATATGATATTTCCAACACATAGCATGTACACAGCAAAAATTACACCCCAAAATACATTTTACTACTCCCCACGAGTAAGGCGATACCACATGTGTAAGACTTTTACACAGTCTGGCCACATACAGAGGCCTAACATTGAACTAGCACCTTCAGGCGTTCTACGAGTACAAATACAAATTACACATCTCATTTCTCAACTACCTACCTATTACACTTTTGAAGGTCTTGGAGCACCAGGACAATGGAATTGCCCACACAATGACCCCATTTTGGAAAGCAAACACCCCGACGTATAATCTATGGGGCATGATGAGTCGTTTGAACATGTCATTTTTTTCCAGTAGTTTTTGGAAAATGTGGGGAAAAAAATGAAAAACGCTTTTATTTTTACACAAAGTTGTCCATTTATAAGATATTTCCAACACATAGCATGTACACAGCAAAAATTACACCCCAAAATACATTT
>BLSH010269269.1:1109888-1125610 GCA_018402905.1 Glandirana rugosa
TGTGGGCAGTGGGTAGTCACTGGTGGCGGTCAGTGGGTAGCCACTGTTAGCGGTCAGTGGACAGTCACTGGTGGTCACTGACAGGTGACTGGCGATTGTCACCGATGGGTGACTGGCGGTGGTCACTGATGGGTGACGGGTGTCTGGTGGTGGTCACTGATGGGTTACGGGTGTCTGGCGGTAGTCACTGATGGGTGATGGGTGTCTGGCGGTAGTCACTGATGGGTGATGGGTGCCTTGCGGTGGTCACTAATGGGTGACGGGTGTCTGTCGGTGGTCACTGATGGGTGACGGGTGTCTGGCGGTAGTCACTGATGGGTGATGGGTGTCTGGCAGTAGTCACTGATGGATGACGGGTGACTGGCGGTGGTCACTAATAGGTGATGGGTGACTGGCGGTGGTCCTTGGTGGGTGATGGCTGTCTGGTGGTGGTCACTGATGGGTGATTGGTGGTGGTCACTGATGGGTGACGGGTGACTGGTGGTGGTCATTGATGGGTGACTGGTGGTGGTCACTGATGGGTGCTGGGTGTCTGTTGGTGGTCACTGATGGGTGATGGATGTCTGGTGGTCACTGATGGGTGACAGGTGAAGGTCACTGATGGGTGACGGTGACGGGTGAGTGTCGGTGGTCCCTGATGGGTGACGGCTGTCTGGTGGTGGTCACTGATGGGTGACTGGTGGTGGTCACTGATGGGTGATGGGTGACTGGTCGTGGTCGCTGATGGGTGACTGGTGGTGGTCACTGATGGGTGCCGGGTGTCTGGTGGTGGTCACCGATGGGTGATGGGTGTCTGGTGGTCACTGATGGGTGACGGGTGAAGGTCACTGATGGGTGACGGTGATGGGTGACTGGCCGTGGTCACTGATAAGTGATGGGTGACTGGCGGTGGTCACTGATGGGTGCCAGGTGTCTGTTGGTGGTCACTGATAGGTGATGTGTGTCTGGCGGTAGTCACTGATGGGTGACGGGCGTCTGGCAGTAGTCACTGATGGGTGACAGGTGACTGGTGGTGGTCACTGATGGGTGCCGCTTGTCTGGCGGTGGTCACTGATGAGTGACGGGTGTCTGGCCGTGATCACTAATGTGTGACGGGTGACTAGCGGTGGTCACAGATGCGTGACGGGTGACAGGTGACTGGCGGTGGCCACTGATGAGTGACGGGTGACTGGCGGTGGTCACTGATGGGTGACGGATGACTGGCAGTGGTCACTTATGGGTGACGGGTGACTGGCGGTGGTCACTTATGGGTGACGGGGGACTGGTGGTGGTCACTGATGGGTGACGGGTGACTGATGGTGGTCACTGATGGGTGACTGGTGGTGGTCACTGATGGGTGCCGGGTGTCTGGTGGTGGTCACTGATGGGTGATGGGTGATGGGTGTCTGGTGGTCACTGATGGGTGACGGGTGAAGGTCACTGATGGGTGACGGTGATGGGTGACTGGCGGTGGTCACTGATGGGTGCCAGGTGTCTGTTGGTGGTCACTGATAGGTGATGTGTGTCTGGTGGTAGTCACTGATGGGTGACGGGTGTCTGGCAGTAGTCACTGATGGGTGACAGGTGACTGGTGGTGGTCACTGATGGGTGCCGCTTGTCTGGCGGTGGTCACTGATGAGTGACGGGTGTCTGGCCGTGATCACTAATGTGTGACGGGTGACTGGCGGTGGTCACAGATGCGTGACGGGTGACAGTTGACTGGCGGTGGTCACTGATGAGTGTCGGGTGACTGGCGGTGGTCACTGATGGGTGACGGGTGACTGGCGGTGGTCACTTATGGGTGACGGAGGACTGGCGGTGGTCACTGATGGGTGACGGGTGACTGGCGGTGGTCACTGATGGGTGACGGGTGACTGGCGGTGGTAACTGATGGGTGACTGGCGATGGTTACTGATGGGTGACTGGTCATGGTCACTGATGGGTGATGGGTGACTGGCGATGGTCACTGATGGGTGAGGGGTGACAGGCCACGGGTGACTGGCGGTGGTTACTGATGGATGACGGCCATGGTCAGTGATGAGTGACAGGTGACAGGCTACGTCAGTGTTGGGAGACAGTGCCGGTTGACACACCATGATAACTGATGGGTGACGGGTGACACGCCACGGTCACTGATGGGTGTTGGGTGACAAGCCACGGTCGCTGATGGGTGACAAGTGACATTCCACGGTCACTGACGGGTGACACACCACGGTCAGTGACGGGTGACACGCCACGGTCAGTGATGGGTGACGGGTGATACGCCACGGTCACTGATGGGTGACGGGTGACACGCCACCGTCAATGACGGGTGACAGGCCACGATCACTGACGGGTGACGGGTGACAGGTACACTATATGATGACAGTATGAGGACAGGTGCACTTTATGATGACAGGTGCACTTTATGGGGGCATATGGGGTGACTGTTGGGGTGACAGGTGCATTGGGGGGGGCAGGGGGGGATGTGTCAGTGTGCTTTTACTGTACAGATCAGTAACTCACTAATCCCAGCTCTTCTCTCCTCACACTGGACACTGTGTGAGGAGAGAAGAGCTGGTAACAGTGAGTTACCGCTCTGTTTACATTGGAAGTGATCGGCTGTGAAGTAGATCACAGCCGATCACAAGGTATCAGCCGCCGGCTGGCGGCTGATACCCGTGTCGGTGACAGGCAGTGTTCCCTAGGAACACGCCACCACCGACACGCACGCACAGCGCGCTCCAGATCGCGCGCATGCACAGTGCGAATCGGGGGAGTGCCATTTGTGATCAGCCGTGACTTCGTCAAGCCCGATCACATGGTAAACAGCCATGCCCAATGGCTGTTCACCCCCGTCGGTGACGCGGCGTGTCCTGGGGACAAGCCGACACCGACAGAGCCTGGATGCGCGTGCCCGATCGCGCGCAATCCCGGCTTAAAGGGGCGACGTCATATGACGTCCGCCCGCAACGAGAGCCGCTCCGTTCCGCCGTCATATGACAGCGGGAGGACTGCAAGCGGTTAAAGAGTATGTAAACATGACATTTCACATTCCTGATTTGTGCCTGCTCTACCATGTACTTGTATAAAAAGTATCATTTTCTCTTTGTATTGCTTCCTTTGTGTAAAATCCTGCCAGTTCAGTGATCACTTATATAAAAAAGGTGTAAGCCTGGTATTTATAATGTTTTTTTTATGTATACACAAATGTTTTGCCTTTCATTTCTATTTTAAACTGGATGGTAGTTTTACAAGTTGAGGGTTTACAATCACTTTAATTCACTTTTTTTTAAGTGATAAGAAATAAAATATGAGTTACTTTTACTCCTTTTTGCATACTTTCATTACTGTTGAAGGCATACGTAAAGTCCCATTAATGTATATATTATAAATATTTCTATATTTAGGGATGATGCCTCCCACAGTGTATTAGTGATAATGATGAAGTGCCACAATTGTACCATAATCTCTTTAATGTATTTAAATTAAATAATGAATACTTAACTTTATGCCTTTCACCAGTGGCCTCCAAACTATGGCCCAGGGACCTGATGCGGCCCTTTGCTTTGCTATTATCAGGCCCTTGGGGCACGACTCCTCCCACTGACACCACCAATGGGACACTATTCCTGCCGCAGACACCAATGATAGTGTACTCCTCCTGCCATTGACACCAATGATAGGGCATTTTTCCTTCCACTGACACCAATCATGGGTATGCATTAAGGATTTTATTCTTCCCACTGACACCAACAAGGGAGCACTATTCTTTCCACTGACACCAATTATAGGGCATTAATTCTACCACTGGTACCAATGATGAGGCATTATTCCTTCCACTGACACCAGCAATGGGGCACTATTCCTCTCACTGACACCAACAATGGGGCACTATTCCCTCCACTGACTCCAGTGAAGGGCTCTATGCCTTCCACTGACACCAGCAATAGGGCACTATTCTTTCCACTGACACCAATGATGGGGCACTACTCCTCCCACTGATACCAACGATGGGACACTATTCCTCCCACTGATACCAATTGTGGCGCTACCCCTGAAGGAGCTGCTAGAAATTTGCCCAGGTTCTTTTTCCCAGTAATTGCCCTGTAGCCAGGCACATGATAACAGTCACTCTTTGGCTCAATAACAAGTACAGGAATGTTCTTTTTGATTCTTTTAATTTTTGGGGTAACTCGGATAGGGTTGGGGAATTGGGGTACTCCAAAAAGAACTATGTACAAGATGAGGACAGTACATTTTTTTCTGTAGAACTGAAGCAAAAGTCCTTGCAAAAGCAAATTGTGGAGTTGGCTTTGTAGTAGAAGCAGTTAAAAGCAAGAAAAGCTTCCTTCTTTGAGCAATCAGAGCAGAGTCCTTTCACAAAGAATTAGATTAACTGAGCTCTTCAGGACACCAGTTGATGCCCTTTTACACACACACAGCTGACTCTAGCACCAGAGGGATGGCAGCAGCCCAAAAGTCTATCTCCTTCACATCAGTCTGTACATCAGTCGGTTGCCTCCTTCCAAAATCTATGTGACACCTTTCTCTTGTGATACCAGACTAGATTTTCAGATGACAGCCCCTCAGTCAGCTTTCTGTAACTTCAGCATCCAAGCCCACCAGCTAGCCTAATAGAGGACTCACGAATAGCAAGCACATGACAGGACTGCCCAAAACGCAGCAAACCCCCTAGGCTCGGCCCCTCTCCTGTGTCACTGGATTTGATTGACAGCAGCGGCAGCCAATGGCACCTGCTGCTATCAATCTATCCAATGAGGACCCGAGCCAGCAGCTAGAGCTGCTGGGCTCATCCCTGTCGCTGGAACAATTATGCTCAGGTAAGTAAAAGGGGGGCTCTGAGGGGCTGGCGCACTACAGAAGGTTTTTCCCCTTAATCCATAGAATGCATTAAGGTGAAAAACCTTGAGGGTTTACAACCCCTTTAACTTGGCCTTATGTTTAGAAAGTGTGGAGACCCCTGCCTTACATGACTGATTAATAAATGATGTTCTAACTAAGCACCTTACCCGTGCCAGCAGCCATCTTGGTCCCTGGAGTGATGAGGATCATTTTCATTAGTGCATGTTTCACAACACTTAGCAACTCCGAAACAAATAAACAAACAACTCCCAAAACAAGGTCCATCACTGTAATCAGTATATTCTTTAATTAATACAGGGTAATGTGATCATTGCTCTTGAAAGCTTATTCTTTCAGGGCAGGAAAGTCTCCCAGGTAGAGATACAGCATATCATTAGCAGTCAGTGTAATTGGATGGTAGGGTGTCTCAGGACAAAAACTCTGTTTCGTAACTCCTCTCCCAGGGGATTAGGATCCCTATTCATCTAGAATTAGTACATACACCTATTTATAATTAAGGATCCTTTATATGTTCATGTAAAGTTTGACTTTTGGAAACAATGTAAACCAACTTCTTTGTTTGGATTGGGGTGATTGGAATACCCTTAAAGCGGTATTAAACCCAAACCTTAAATGTTGTGGCTGCATTTGTTCTGTTTTTTTAAGCCTTATTTGCCTTATTTTTACCTGGAGAGCCAGCCAATAACACACTTCCTGTTAGGGTGTCTCCACTCTAGATAAAGGAGCAATAGAGAAACACTTGGACAGCATTGTCAGTCTGTGTAGAGGGTAGTGTTGGACTAGCAGATTTAGATGGAGTTGACTAACAAATTACAGCTGAACTCCAGCGAACACTTTTTTTGCAATTACAGCATTTTTTTTTTTTTTTATATTTTACATAAATGAATAAAAGCTGATCATTGTAAGCACCCCTGTCAGGGGTAAATGGTTTGACTCAAACCTAACTGCTACTTCAGGGCTCAACAAATCCCAGGCGCCAGCTCGCATTGGCGACTAGATTAAGTGACCTGGCGCCTGGGGCTGCACTGCGGGAGGTGTCCCTGTGCGGCACCCCCCCGCGCGGACGTGCAGGCTAAGAGGCGGCAGCGGCCGGTAATTGAGGCTGCGGCTTTGCGGCCTTCACGAGCTAGACCTTTTCACTGGGGAACGGATGCCCTCTTGTGGTGGCTGTGACAAGCAGTCACAGGCAAGCCGAGTATTTTCCCCTGCCTGCACTGTTCTTACTGCCCACCCATCTACCTCCCAGGAGGAGAAGAAGTGGGCTTTTTTGCAGGCTTCACCTGGCGCCATTTGATTAAAGGTAAGTGGACAGGGAGTGTGGACAGTTCCACTTGCACCCCCACAAAAAGATAATTATGTTAATAGATGTAAAGTTTTTTTTTTTTTCCATTGACATTGATTATTCATTCTCCCCCTTTCACATGGGTGATCCGATCAGGTTCACTTGTCAGTTTTTCAGGCGGACCTGATCGTACCCTTCAGGCTCCTCTATGGAGTGGCGGGTGTCAGCGGACTTATGTTCTATTTTCCTTCCGTCCGGCGGATCTGATGGAAACGGACAGGTGCTCTGTTTCCATCCGATTTCCCCATAGAGGAGAGCAGGCCGTGTCCGCTCTGCACAGTGGAGTGATCCCTGCTGAGCAAGTGGATTCTGCTTAGCAGGGGGGCTTGTGTAAAAGGTACCTAAGGTGGCATGAGTTCCTGGATCACTGGACCTCCTGTCACCCCCACCTTGCTGCACTGTCCTTCCCAATGAGCTACTACCCATCACACTATCAAGCCAAGTACACACCGGGCAGGCGACATCGGCCGAATCAATAAAAACTGGCCACCATTTGGCCCATGTGTATGGCAGCTGGTCCAACAGAAGCAGGCTGTTTGGCTGGCTTCTGTCAGATGAGTTTGCTGGAAAGTCAGCAACCAACCAACTCTCAATCAGCACTCTCAGCCAATGGCCAACCCCCTGTCAGTACACAATAGCTCAGTTGGTGAGATTTCTGTACTAACATCAGATTGTTAGTACAGCGTCTCAGAGCTGAGCTGTTCGTTTTGTTTTTTTTTTTCGTTCAACCTGTTAGATTGAAAAAAAAATGATTGTGTGTACCAGGCTTTACAAGTATATGGTGGCCAGGTAACAGACAGGCTATGACGCTGCCGACATTTAAGATCGGTTATTTTTGTAATTGAAAATAAAGCTTTATTGTTCATAAAAAAAACTGGCTCCTAACTTTTTTAGCTGGCTCCTAGATTCCAAGTCAATTTGTCAAGCCCTGTGCTACTTTGGCTGGACAGCGTTGTCTGTTAAAAGAAGTTAAAAAATAACAGACCTACTGGCTGGATCATCAGGTGAAAATAAAGTAAAATGACTGAAAAAACAAAATGAGTGCAGCCAGTACATCCAAGGACTGGTAAACAGCAATATAATAAATATTGTTTTTGGGTTTAATACTGCTTCAATTGTTTTATGTATATTTGCAGGATATAGCTGTATATTGTTTTTGATACTTTTTATATTGTTTTTGATAACGTGATCATACATTTAAAATTGCTTTTATGGCTCGTTCACATCTGTGTTCAGATCGCTCTTTGGAGAGCCAGGTGGTAAGGAGGCATTGTATTGACTTCTCACCACCTGCTTTAACATATGCCACAACCTGTTTTTCCCTGTGGGTAGTGATCGCAGATAGGGTATGGTGAATGAAGAGAGACCCAGGCAGAAGGTGGAATTGGATCGTAGACAGGAGGGGTGATCAGTGTGGTGGGGGGGGTGATTACTGGAACCGATCCCCCTGTCTGGTTCTCCCTGCAGCAGCTGAAATATGGCTTTTCTTCCTCTCCCTCTTTCTAGTTTTCAGCTGCAGCAGGGAGTGCCACACAGGGGATCAGTTCCAGCTTATACCCACCCCACGATCAAGGGGTCCCCTTGATAATGTCCTATTGGACAAAACTCATTGGGGAGGAGTTACTAGTGCTGCCTGACGACACACCGCTGTCTGATCCCGGGTCAACAGCAGCTTTTCATGTAAGAATCTGACTGTTTAATATATGTTTGTAATATTTTATTACTGCACATTAAATGCTAGACTATCAGAGTATCTTTCTGGCTCTTGGTGGGCTTTATTCACTTAAGCTTTACTCCATTGAGGAGAGTCCCAAAGGTGGACATCAGGTGAGGCTAGTATACCTGCTGTGGATGTTTGCCTTGTATCTTTTGGCATATATGCTGCTGTAACGGCGGCCATTGCTTTTGGTGAGTGTTAATTGCATGGGGAGGTGGCGGCTGACCGCTAAACACTCTTTTAAAAGGACTTTAAAAGGACTTTTTATTCTCACCTTGGAAGGTGTCGGATCTATTCTACACAATTTCTTTTCACAAGATTATAGTTTTGAAGTTTGGACTTTTTTTTATATATGATCGCATTTGCAATATTTCTGAAACATTTGCAAAGGATGTTTTTGTTATGCACTTTTGTTCTTGTCACATAATACCACTATTCGCTATTTTTTAATATCACTGTTTATTTTATTTTTTGGCGCTGCACATTTATATGCAGATATAAACCTGTATAAGAACACAACCTTAGTGTCATTCATAGTTGTAAATCATCAAAAAAATATATTGTGTTGAATCTTAAAACCAATAAAGAGGTATTAATAAACACATTCAATCCACAAAATCTAAAATGTTCAATCTGTGACAGGTGATACTTGAATAAAAAAGGTGCTCCAGCAGTGTTCTCACCAAATCAATACACCCTGCTTACCAGAAAGGTTGGATCTTAAGTTATAGGGATTAAATTCGCTTAGCACATATATGTCAGCCGACTGAGATGTTCCACTTATTCATTGAGTTATAGGCACTACTTTCTGATAAGGTTAGGATACGAATTGGTAGTATTCCTTACGAATGTTGGATTTACCATGAACACTCTCATATATGGAGGGCAACAGAAAAGAAGGACTTCATGGTGCAGTACATAAAAACAACATTTATTTAAAAGTTTCCACTACACTTACATGAATGAGACATTTAAACAGCAAGAAGTATAATCCACACAGCCGCGGCCCTCTGTGATGGAACACAGAAAAGACAATGGCAATCCCAAAAACTAGACGGATTCAGCCCTCCTCAGACGGGATAACGAAGTGATACTACAAAGACAAACAAAGGCACAGGCACCTAGTGCATTACTGATAGACATTTATTCAAAATAAAAATGGATAAAAAATGAATACTCACAAAATAGCAACTATAAATTAGCCACAGAACACACCTATGCCATTAACATCAAGGGGTATGCTACTGACCCTTTTCGGGGGCACACCCCCTTTCTCAGAGCCGGGCTGTTCTGGACACCTCAAGACAAGCGTTTTAAAGAAGGGAATCATTGCTAGGAAACCCCACCCACAAAATGTCTTGAAGTGTCCAGAGCAGCCTAGCTCTGAGGAAGAGGGTGCTCCCACGAAAAGCGTCAGCTACACACCCCTTGATGTTAACAGCATACACGTGTCCTATGGCTAATTTATAGTTGCTATTTTGTGAGTATCCACTTTTTATCCATTTTTATATTGAATAAATGCACTAGGTGCCTGCGCTGCCTTCTTTGTTTGTCTTTGTAGTATCATTTCATATGTTACTTGAGTTAGGTATACTGCTTATTTGTGAAAGCTGCCATTTATTCTAGAAATCATATGCAGAAAATCCTTTATTATTATCTTCACATATTTTACACGGGATCCTCTGCTAGCTCTACCAGCAAGAACCTGCATTCTGTGCAGAAAATACACATATGCCCATGTGAATGAAGCCTGAGCAGTACCCAGAAACATTTACCTTACCTTTGACTTAACTCCTTCTGAAAAAATTGCAGTGCACTTCCTGATATGTGAGTGTGCCTAGGCACTCCTGCACATACTGCCTCACAGCTGTACATCTGAACGGTGAGATTTGAGGAACTTCTGCCTGTGACTGCTAGTCTCAGGAAATTTGTAGTGAAATGTGGTGATGTCACTACTATGCTGTTCACCATTCTCCTTGCTGGAGGCTCTGATATAAGGAAGCAAAGTAAGCCCTGTCTTTACCAAGATGACCATCTCCAGACAGAGACAGTACAGAAAAAGGTATAGTAAGTCAGGGAAACCACAGACAATACTAGTGACTAGTCCTTTGCTCTCTATTGAGAACATCTTCCAGAATTCAGGTCCTCTTTAAGTGTCTGTTCTACAAAATGTTTAGAATACCCCATTTTAAACTTTTTCTGGATTCTGTTCTCAGGCCATGGCAGTGTTACAAGATCTTCTCCATGAAATTAATGCTCTTAAGGATTCTCAACAAGAAGTGGAAACTCGGCTACAGAAAGTCATAGAGAGCATGCAGCAGGTAAGTGACATGCCAGTTTATTTAAAGCTTAACTCCACAAGAAAAGATTTTTTTTTTAGTCTTGGATAGTGTTGCTCTGTTGGGGAAAGGTTGGTCAGGGTCAGGTTTCCTGTTGAGATTTTGCTGTAAAATTTTAAATGTTGGCCTTGTTCACTTATTTTTTTTCACTTCTTGATCTCCCTGACATGTCTGTTATAACATTTGTCTATCTGAATGTTTGTATGCAGTGGTTGCTGGTGAAATTTTAGGATGGGGGGCCAGACCCTGCCCTTCCTTTTGACCCCTCCCACTTCTCACAAGCCCCACCCCTTACAGTTTCCACCCCTTGTGTCAGGAGTATACAGCCCAGCATCACCAGATAGGGTATACAGCATCACAGATAGGGTATACAGCATCACAGATAGGATATACATCATCACCAGATAGGGGTATACTGAGTCACCAGATAGGGGTATACTGAGTCACCAGATAGGGGTATACAGAGTCACCAGATAGGAGTATACAGAGCCCCAGATAGGGGTATACAGAGTCACCAGATAGCAGTATACACTTACAGAGACCCAGGTAGCAGTATACAGAGCCCCAGATAGCAGTATACAGAGCCCCAGATAGCAGTATAAAGAGTCACCATATAGCAGTATACAGAGTCACCATAAAGCAGTATACAGTGTCAGCAGATAGGGGTATACAGAGTCACCATATAGCAGTATACAGAGCCCCAGATAGCAGTATACAGAGCCCCAGATAGCAGAATACAGAGTCACCATATAGCAATATACAGAGCCCCAGATAGCAGTATACAGAGTCACCAAATAGCAGTATACAGAGCCCCAGATAGCAGTATACAGAGTCACCATATCGCAGTATACAGAGCCCCAGGTAGGAGTATACAAAGTCACCATATCGCAGTATACAGAGCCCCAGGTAGGGTATACAGTCACCAGATAGGGTATACAGAGTCACCATATAGCAGTAAACAGAGCCCCAGATAGGGGTTTGCGGAACTGACAGACCCCCCCCCAAAGTCTGGACAAGTCCCGCACTTACCCCCATCTAATAGGCAGGCTGGCAGTGTGCAGAGCTCGGCTTGTGGAGAGCATGCTGGCAGTGTGCAGAGCTCGGCTTGTTAAGAGCATGCTGGAGTGGATGGTTTGCTGCGCGGAAGTCTGCCAAAGTCCCGCCCACAGCATCCAATGTCAGTCACTACGCCTGTTCAGCGCACATACATAGTCTTTTATGACTGACCAATCGGCTCAGTACTTGCTGTGAGTAAACTCTTCCGATTCGATCTGACATTAGCATGCGAAAATAAACACACGATCTGTCGTCCAATTTTTCGAATCGTGTGTACGGGGCATTCGTGTGAACGAGCCCTTAGCGGACTGCTAGCAATTTGTGATTACCATTAAAAAGATGTATGGTAGGGTTTTCCTGGCAGCACGTGCTCATTTACAGCTAGTAGTTTGCACTAGTCTGGACTAATCGTGTCCAAACTGCGGTGAATTTACTGGGTGTATATTTTCTCTAAGAGGATATAATGGGATATGTTATTCCAGTCAAACAGTCACATACACAACTGAAATAGTGTATATACAGTATTTACTATTTTACCTGCAGAAGACTTTTTAACCCTCTCCCGTCTAAGTCATCCCTTAAACAGTGTCTGTACGCCCATGGGGTGGGGAAGATCGGCTGATCATGTCACTACTGGCAGGACCAGAGCCCCATCAATGGTATGGACTAGACATGTCGGAAATTCAAAAATTCGGAATTCGAAAATTCAAAAATCCAAAAATTCGGAAATTCGAAAATAAGAAAGAAAACCCGAAAATTCAAAAGAACTAAAATCCAAAAGTTCTAAATAATAACAAACTAACTAATAATAACTATTATAGGTATTGGAATTTCCTTTCAAATTTGGCTGTTAGTGATCGTAATGAATACAAATTTATCTGAAGTTACGATTATCCGAAATAACCCCGCATCTAAACAAATGAAATGGAACAAATTAATAATAAATAATAACAATAAATAATACATTTTTATTATTGTTATTTATTATTATTAATTTGTTACGTTCCATTTGTTTAGATACAGCATTCATTATTTCGGATAATTTGTAACTTTGGATAAATTTGTATGCGTTATGTTCACTAACAGCCAAATTTGAAAGGAAATTCCAATACCTATAATTTAATAGTTAGTAATAATTAAGTTATTATTAGGTAGTTATTATTTCAGATTTTTGAATTTTTGGGTTTTCAAATTTTTGTTCTTATTTTTGGATTTTTGTTCTTTTGGATTTTCGGATTTTCATTCTTATTTTTGGATTTTTGAATTTCCGGATTCTCAGAATTTCGAATTTCCAACTTTCAAATTTCCTAGTTTCGAATTTTCAAATTTCCAAGTTTTCGAATGTACGAAATTTTGAATTTCCGAATTTTTGAAAGTTTGAAAATCCGAAAATTTGGATATTTCCAGATTAACGAATTTGTATAGTTTGTATAATGTATAATTCGGAATGAAAAGAATTGCACATGTCTAGTATGGACCAAGAGCTTTTTTGACAGCTCAGTTACTGTGCTGGGAGCTTGCAGTCTGCATGCTCTCAGCACAGAAATCTCTTCCAACCATGGACAAATGTGCGGCATGTAGATGTCAAAGCCACCCTCTCTGCTGCTACACATATAATATTGTGTAGCCAGGAGCTGGGTCTACACATTCCCAGCAACTAGAAGACGTTTTCTGCTATTAAACATTATGCAGTTATTTCCCCTAGTGTTCCAGTTTGGCTGATCTGTGACTTTGATAGTGACAAGATAGGGATGCATTCTGGGAGATATAGTTTACTTGCCAGGATTTGCCCCCTGGCTGCATCTGGGAGAAACTACAGCTACCAACAGGCCGTGGGGAAAAGGAGGTTTCTGGGAGAAGAAGTGTCTTGTGGCAGAGACTATAAGAACAGAGGCTTTGGGCCTGGCGCACTCTCTCTGGACCGACGTGGATCTGTAAGCAGGAAATCTGTTGCTGGAAGCAGCGGGGTCGCGGCCTGCTTTCACAGACTCCTCAATCCAGATACCCTGCTGGACATAAGCAAGCAGCCTGAATATCCTGCCCTACAACAAACGGGGCCTGTTCCTGTTCCATACACCCCTTGTAGATGACAGATCCGGGAGAACCACAGTGTAAGGCGGTGGAGGCATCATCCTAAGGCCACTTTTACATTTGTGCGACTTGTCCTGTGACTTTAGACTGCAAAGTTAATGACATGATTTCCAATGACAACTATTCATACTATATATGTATGACTTCAAGTAGTGCCGACTTCAAAGTAGTCCCTGCACAACTTTGGGCCGACTTTCATGCGAGTTGAGGTCCATAGACCTCAAGTTTGCACAGGCATTCCCTGAAATCGTGTGGAAATTGCTTCAAAATCGTTCTCACAAAATCGCATCAAAATTGCGCAACTTTCAAGTCGCGTCAGTGTGAAAGGGGCCTTAGAGCCACAGACTGGAGAGATCATCATCATCATCATTATCACCGGTGTATACAGCATCTACATCTTCTCTTCCTGTGTGGTGAGCTTGTGAAAACCCTTCCTAACAGACACTGTGCACAGACAGGTTTACTCTTCATATCTGCTAGCGTATCAGGTACTAAGAGATGCCTATTCATTCACTTTGAGTGTGGACACTATACATAGGCATCCATACTTTGCATTGGTTTGTTGCTACTTGTAGTTCCACAGATTTCCACAGAAGTCAGTGATCACTGTGAAGCTTTCATTGTTCTTCTGCATAAGTTGTGCTATATCAGATTATAACACATTTCCTGGATTTGCATTGTCCTATCAGCCAATACTTGGAATATACCACTTAATCTACAGAAAGCTAGCTGAAGATCAACTGAACTATCAAGCAAGTAACATTGAACTGCAACCAATCCTCATTCCTCCCCCACTTAGGGAGCATATATTACTTTGCTAGAATTTCTTATACAGCTGCATTCACCAAATAACTCTCTCTCTCTAAGAACAGGTTGATTACACTTGTTTATCTATTGTCTTGCTGTTTCATGTGAGTGAGCAGTAGAGAGTGGTCTGTACCCCGCTCCCATGCACAGTATATGGATATACAGTATCTCACAAATGTGAGTACACCCCTCACATTTTTGTAAATATTTTATTATATCTTTTCATGTCACAACACTAAAGAAATGACACTTTGCTACAATGTAAAGTAGTGAGTGTACAGCTTGTATAACAGTGTACATTTGCTGTCCCCTCAAAATAAGTCAACACACAACCATTAATGTCTAAACCACTGGCAACAAAAGTGAGTACACCCCTAAATGAAAATGTCCAAATTGGGCCCAAAGTGTCAATATTTTGTATGGCCACCATTATCTTCCAGCTCTGCCTTAAACCTCTTGGGCGTGGAGTTCACCAGGGCTTCACAGGTTGCCACTGGAGTCTTCTTCCACTCCTTCACGATGACATTATGGAGTTAGTGGATGTTAGAGACCTTGCACTCCTCCTCCTTCCGTTTGAGGATGCCCCACATATGTTTAATAGGGTTTAGGTCTGTAGACATGCTTGGCTAGTCCATCACCTTTACCCTCAGCTTCTTTAGCAAGGCAGTGGTTGTCTTGGAGGTGTGTTTGGGTCTTTATCATATTGGAATACTGCCATGCGGCCCAGTCTCCGAAGGGAGGTGATCATGCTATGCTTCAGTATGTCACAGTATATGTTGGCATTCATGGTTCCCTCATGGCTCCCCAGTGCCGGCAGCACTCATGCAGCCCCAGACCATGACACTCCCACCACCATGCTCGACTGTAAGCAAGACACACTTGTCTGTGTACTCCTCATCTGGTTGCCGCCCCACATGCTTGACACCAGGGGCGTTGCTAGGTGGGAAAAAGACCAGGGGCTGTAGCCCGAAGAAATGCGGCGCGCACAGCGCGCCGCGGCGAAAAATGGGCGTGGTCAAAATGAAATAGGGGCGTGGTTTAAAGGGGCGTGGCTCACGCCTGAGATGAGTAAGGGATGGGGGGAGGAAGAAAGAAAGAAAGAGATAGGGAGGGAAGGAAAGAGAAGAGAAGGAAGGAAAGAAGTCGGGATGGAGGGACAGCAGGCCCAGATCCTACACCACAATACAATCTGTGTATTCCAGAAAGTTTAACAATCAGCAGATAAAGATACTCCAAACGCTTCATCATATAATACATTGTAATATAAAATTAAATAGTTCAACTCACCATAATGCAGAATCAGTGGGAGCCCCGAGCGTGTCACTTGCCACATCGCCTGCCACCAGATCTCCCCAGATCCTTCCATCACAGGTGCCCCTCAGCAGAGTTCCTCCTTCCATCACAGGTGCCCCAGCGGAGTTCCTCCTTCCATCACAGGTGCCCCAGCGGAGTTGCTCCTTCCATCACAGGTGCCCCAGCGGAGTTCCTCCTTCCATCACAGGTGCCCCAGCGGAGTTCCTCCTTC
>BLSH010269269.1:1134769-1150637 GCA_018402905.1 Glandirana rugosa
CAAATTATAACTATTTACATTTCAATACGTAAACCCCCGATTCTTATACGTACGTAGTATGTATGATCCCCTTCATGTTGACCCCCTTTGCATGCATATTCTTAGCCCCCAAATGCATAACTTTACATTTATCAATATTAAACCTCATTTGCCACATAGTCGCCCAATTAGACAGTGCATTGAGGTCTGCTTGTAAGTTGGGGACATCCTGTAAGGACATTATTCCACTGCATAGCTTGGTGTCATCTGAAAACACTAAATTGGTACTTTTAATCCCAGGCCCTATATCATTTATAAATATAATGAAAAGTAAGGGTCCCAACACTGAACCTTGGGGTACACCACTGATAACCTTAGACCATTCAGAGTAAGGATCATTGACCACTACTCTCTGAATTCGGTCCTTTAGCCAGTTTTCTATCCATTTACAAACTGATTTTTGCCAAGCCTGTAGACTTTACCTTACACATTGTGTGGGGAGTCAAGCACTTTTGCAAAATCCAAGTATACCACGTCCACAGCCACCCCTCTGTCCAAGGTTTTACTTACCTCCTCATAAAAAGAAATCAGGTTTGTTTGACAACTTTTGTCTTTCATGAATCCATGCTGTCTGTTGCTTAAAACATTTTTTTCCTACAAGAACTCAGCTATGTGATCTTTTATTAAACTCTCCGGTATCTTCCCAACTATAGAAGCTAAACTAACAGGTCTATAGTTACTCGGTAAAGACTTAGATCCCTTTTTAAATATGGGCACCACATTGGCCCTTTATGTCTGAGTACATAGGTCATCTTAAAAGCCATTCAGGCTGACTGCCTGTATTCATTTGAAGTGCATATTTGAGTCCTTGTTTATACCATTGCATGTCACACTTTACTATATTTTTTGTCATTTGAATCTCAGTGTGTGGTTTGTTTCAATGTGGAAAGTCTCCCAGTACAAACCTTCTGTTTACTCCTATTGTGCCTGCCTTACTGTGCATTGCAAGTACACTATTGCTAGGTGTGCCAGAGGGGTTGGGACAATTATATGGGGTTGAGAGGCAGAGGCCCGGGACAAATATATATCAAATTAGCAGCTCCTTCAGGAGTACCGCTACATGTGAGGGCACATCCATCTGGGATATTTTGCTACTCTGCAGTCGATTTCCTTAGTCACCATCCCTACAGTCATCAAGATGGATCCTGCTGCTGCGTTCCGTTGGTGTGGCGAAGAAGGTGCCCGCTCGGAGACGAATGTAGTAATCAATCTCCCTGGAGAGGTCTGGACTGAAGAGCAAATCAGTCAGGCAGTGAAGACAGTGGCCAGGATGAGAAAGCATGGGTAATTGATGTCAGGCCAGACTGCGGGGCTTCTCGCACTTATGCACTGTTAGAATGGAAGAAAGAAGTCCCTGAGCACTTCCAAGGCACCAATGTACAATTGGCCAACAAAACAGAACTGTGCATAATCCACCCTAAGGTCCAAGAAGAGGGTCCTACCAGTTCCAGACAAGCTTTGGAAACAGAGGAAGAGGTCCTCTCCCCTACACCCCTGGCCACCATCGGGCCAGAATTTTTCTCTGCTATAGGAGAATTTGTATCAAAATGCCACAAGGGCAATCCAGTATGTTCTGGGGCTGGATATCAGAAGCTGAGGATTTTCTTGGGAACACAGCCTGTGCCCACTGAGGAGGAAGAATATGAAGTTTGGATGGAACAGGCCATGCAAGCGCTAGAAGAGTGGGACCTGCCAGAGGCCCAAAAGAAGCAACGAATCAGTGAGAGTTTGCGAGGGGCCGCTGCTGAGGCTATCTGGGACTTGAGGTTCAGCAACACAACCTGTACAGCTTATGACTACCTGGCCATGCTACAGGAGCAGTTTGAGCGGACAGAGAAGGTAGCTGACCTGATCTATCATTCTGAACATGCCCTTCAACGCCAAGGTGAATGCCTGTCTGAATACATCAGACGGCTGAACAAGGTGCTATACCAGATTGTACTAAAAAAGGGAATGGTGCCTTCTGCTATAGACCAGGTTTGGATACAGCAAATTCTAAAGAAGGCCCTACGCTCTGACCCAGTCTGGCTTCAGCTGAAGACCTTTGCAGATGTTATGTCCCTAAAATACCCAGAAGAGGCCATGTTCCAGGACAAACAAGTAGCAGTTCGTCCAACCTCTGCACCTCTGGCTGAAGTCAGGTCTGTGGGGGCAGTGGAACAACACTCTGAAATAGCCGCCCTGAAGTCTCAGATGGCACGGGTAATGGAGATGATGACCTTGCTTGCAGCAAAAATCACCAAGACAGCGGATGAGAGTGTCACGGAAACAAGTGAGCCCCCAAGTCCATCAACTGCCTCTGGTGGGAGACCAAAGACTAATTAAGTGTGCTTTAACTTTGGAGGAGTGGGACACTATAGACGAGTGTGCCTAAGCCCAGCGAAGCCTGAAGTACAGCACCAGAAGCCGGCGGGAAACTTCTGAGGGCCCCGGTGAAGGAGCCAACTGGGTGTCCATCTCCAATAGCTAGCTCTAAAGTTAAAGATGCAAAGAGACAACAGTGGGGGTCCAAACCCTTTCAGAGGACCCCCGTTGTTGCCTCAGAGCGACCCAGTGTCCCGTCACCCTTGACGCGGGCTGACCGGCTTCGGAGAATCAATGCATACCAAACTCCAAGCCAAGCCAAAAAACAGGCCAAGGCCACTGTATCCTCAAAGTTCCCAGGTAAGCTAGTGGGACCTTCTCCTATTGTACCCATCCAAGTTGAGGGAATCTACACCAAGTCCCTTTTAGATACTGGAGCTCAAGGGACCCCCCTTTACCAAGACTTTTATAACCAGCATCTCAGCCACCTGCCATTGCAGAAGTTAGAAGAGGTGGAGATATGGGGCATTGGGACTCAGAACTTCCCCTGCGATGGCTACCTGCCAGTTGAATTGACCTTTGATCCCTCTGTAGCTGGAAAGGCCGAGACCTTTGATACTTTGGCAGTGGTCTGTCCCCGCCCACCAGGGGCCAGTAAGAGTACTATAATCATGGGGACTAATACTGATCTCGTCAAGAGGCTGTTGACACCTCTTGTCCTAGATCCTAACACCCCAACTGCTAATGTGCACCCTATGCTGAGACAAGCCTACCGGTGCCTAGTACAGGAGAAGAAAGCCCCAGCTGAGGGGGTAGGAAAGGTGAAGCGCCTGGATCAGAGTGAGAAGGTACTACAGCCCAAGGAAATGGTTTGCCTACCAGCACTCATAAGGCTCAATTGGGAGCAACCATCCCTTTCCTGGTCCTTGAAGCAGGCAGCCAAAGAACCGATACTGGAGTGGAAATTACCCTAGAATTGGTTTCAACCAGGGTGTTACAAAGAAACCATGGAAGAGTCTCGGTCAGTGTCCGAAACATCACGGCTTCTCCAGTGAAGATGCCAGCTCGAATGCTGCTCAGGCAAGTGAATCCAGCCACCCCAGTTACCCCATCTGATCTGGTAGGAGAAGCGAGGGATGAAGTCTCTGTTGAGTAGTTTTGTCTGAAGAATACCCTTCTTCCCCCTGAGTGGAAGGATAGGGTCAAGACCCAGCTCCTTAGATGGCAAGTCATCTTCTCTAAGAATGAGTTCGATGTGGGTTGTGCAATAAGTGCCCAACATCGGATTCATCTCCAAGAGAAAGGGTCAGACGGATACCTCTAGGGGACTTGGAAGCTACGTGAACAACTGGCAGAGTTGAAGAGGACAGGCATCATCAGAGAGTCTCGAAGTCTATACGCTTCTCCGATGGTGGTATGGAAGAAGAATGGGTCACTGAGTTTGTGCATCGACTACAGAACACTGAACCGCAGGACCATTCCAGACCAGTACACCACCCCATGGATAGAGGATGCCTTGCAGAGTCTGTCAGGGGCAAAGTGATTCAGCGTGCTGGACCTGAAGAGCGGGTACTACCAAATCCCAATGCATACTGAAGATAGGGAGAAGCGCGCATTCATTAACCCTGTAGGGTTCTTCGAATTTGACCGCATGCCTCAGGGCCTGTCTGTCGCCCCAGCAACCTTCCAAAGGCTAATGGAGAAGACTGTGGGCGACATGAATCTCATTAAGGCGTTGGTGTATCTAGATGACATCATTGTCTTTGGCAAGACCTTGGAGGAGCACTATGAATGCTTGGAGAAGGTCCTGAAGAGACTCCACTATGAGGGGTTGAACCCTTAGAAGCTAGAAGCTGTTACCTCTTGGCCAAGGCCTACTAATGTGACAGAGCTTAGGTCATTTCTGGGTTTCTGCTCCTACTACAGAAGGTTCATTGAGGGATTCGCTAAAATAGCTCGCCCACTCAATGAGCTGTTGAGGAACGAGGAAGATGAGAATGACCTAATTCCAGTAAAGCCAGTCAGATCAGCTGGAGGACCCAGGAGACCTAAAGAGTCCATTCAAGGACAGTGGACTGATCAGTGTGAAGAGGCGTTTCGACAGCTGAAGTGGAGTCTGCTCCAGTCTTGGCTTACGCAGATCTGACCAAGCCATACGAGTACACTATCAGGAACATGGTGAGCACTTACAACCAGTTGCCTATGTGAGTCGGAGTTTAGCACCTGCTGAGAAGAACTACCCTACCCACAAACTCAAATTTCTTGCTCTCAAGTGGGCAGTGGTGGATAAGCTGAGGAATTACTTGTACGTGGCAAACTTCGTGGTCAAGACAGATAATAATCCTCTTACCTACATCCTCACTACCGCAAAACTGGATGCCACCGGTCGCAGGTGGTTGGCTGCTCTGTCCAAATTCACTTTCAGCCTGAATTATCGCCCGGGGATCGGAAACAGGGATGCCGACACCTTGTCAAGAAGGCCACATTATTCTAGAGACTCTTCGGAAGAGTGGACCCAGCTGCCACCTGAAGGTGTGCGAGCCCTTTGTCAGGAAGCCGAGTACCAAGCTGTAGGTGGATCGAGAGCAAAAGAAATTGGTGTCACAGCTGCTGGAGTCCCCAGGAGTTACTGCAACCTCACCCAGGTCGGAGAGGAGGGCCTGCCAAAGCTCTTCAAGAAAGATTTGAGGAAGGATCAGATGGAAGACCCTCTTTGTAATTTGGTGTTGAAAGCTGTAGAGAGTCAGTGTCCTAATCTGCTACTTACTGACACCCCAAAGGAAGCTTGTTTGCTTCATAGGGAGTGGGATTGGTTGCAATTGCGCAATGGAGTGGTCTACCGAAGGGGCCCCTCCGATGATTCCGAAGATAGATGGCAATTACTTCTACCTGAAAAACACAGAGAGACTGTGTTAACTGCTCTACATGATAACCATGGCAATCTAGGGTCCGACAGAACTTTTAACTTGGTAAAAGACCGGTTCTACTGGCCTTGTATGTGGACCGAAGTTGAGAGCTACTGCCACTCATGCATCCGATGCATTCAGAGGAAGACTCTACCTCAGAGAGCTGCCCCCATAGGCCACCTTCAAAGCCAAGGACCCATATAGTTGGTGTGCATTGATTTTCTGTGTCTGAAGCCTGACTTGAGTGGACAGTGAAACATTATTTTCACGTACCTGGTGGACAAGTCTGACTTATGCAGTGGGTAACCTCCCTTACTACCCTGACTTGGGAACCCCTGATAGAGCAGACAGGTGGCTCGGGAGTGCAGGATGGCACAAGGGTTGGACTGGGTCACTGGTGTTGGTAGGAAGTCTGTGGGTGCACTCGTGCACAAGAAGCGTGGTCGTACAGGCCGGGTCGTAAAGCTGGCTGGCAGTGTAGTACAGAAGGAGCAGGCAGATGGAAGGTCGGGTTCAGGCAGGGTCGTCAACAGGCAGGCAGCAGAGGTACAGGAGGGTTAGGCAGAAGAGTGGTTGTAGGCAATCCAGGGGTCGGTACAGGCGGAAAATCAGCAAAGTCAGCCAGGCCGGGTCACAGGAACAGATAATCAGAATACAGGTAGATCAGGAACACACTAAATGCTGTAGATCAGGGCGTGCACAGCTGAAATAGAGCCGTTTGGCCCGTTTCTGGCGCGTGCGCGCGAACACGCAATTAGCGATATGTCCAAAAGGTGCAGGATTTCTCTAACATTGCCCCCCCCAAGGGGCAGCCTCCGGATGCCCAGCCGGGCCTTCAGTTCCGGATGAGTCCTCCAAAATGACCGGATAAGCTCTTTGGCATGGATGTGTTCCTCGGGTTCCCATGAGTTCTCTTCAGGTCCATACCTTCCACTTGATCAAGAATTGTATCACACCCCCTCTCACTCTGCAGTCGAGGATTGCCTCGATGACGTATTCTTCCTCACCATCCACTATGACTGGATCAGGTGGAGCCGATCTCCTCCCTGGAAAGTAGTCTTTGATCACAGGTTTCAACAGGGACACGTGAAATACTGGGTGTACCCGAAGAGACAGAGGGAGGCTCAGCTCATACACTACTCTATTGATTCTTCTTTTGATGTGGAAAGGGCCAATGAACTTTGGTCCCAACTTTTTTGAGGAGCAGGACAATTTTAAGTTCTTGGTGACTAGCCAAGCTTGGTCGCCCAGTTGTCCAATTCCCCTCGCCTTCCCTTGTCGAAAGTTCGTTTGTTATATTCCTGCGACCGGATTAATGTCTCCAGCAGGAGCTTGTTGTTCTCCACTAGGAAAGCAGCCATGTCCTGGACAGCAGGCACCGAGCTTTCTGGGACCAGGTCAGGTAAGAAGGAGGGATGGTAGCCGAGATTCGCCCAGAACGGTGATTAATTAGTGGCAGAGTGGATTGCGTTTTTGTAGGTGAACTCAGGGAGCAGGGAGGCCCAATCGTCCTGAGAGAACGAGGAGTAGCATCTGAGGTGCTGCTCTAATGTTTGGTTGGTTCTCTCCGTCTGGCCATTGGTCTGGGGGTGATAAGGGGAGGAGAAAGCCAATTCAATTCCCAGCAGAGAGCAGAGGGCCTTCCAGACCCGATATGTAAATTGTACCCCTTGATCGGATACAATGTTGGCTGGGATTCCGTGGAGGCGGACAATCTCCCTAATGAAAGTCTCTGCAGTTTGATTGGCCATCAGAGTGCCCTTCATGGGGATGAAATGGGCCATTTTGGTGAGGCGGTCTACGACCACAAAGATAGTTGAGAACCCTGCAGGGGGCAGCTCTACGATGAAATCCATCCATATATGTGACCACGGCCACTCCGGAACAGGTAGTGGGTTTAGCAACCCCCAGGCTTTGGTCCGATCAACCTTGTTGTGGGCACAGATGGGACAGGCCTTAACGTATTCCCTGCAGTCCTTATGGGCCTGAGGCCACCAGAAGGAGGGTGCCACTAGTTCTGCCGTCTTGCGACCCCCAGCTTGACGTCATGACATAACTCAAGGACTGCCGGACGTTGTTCGTTGACATAGACTTTTGTACTGAACCACCACAACCTGTCATGGTGGGTCAGCCTGGGGTCTTGAGGGACGGAGGACCTGGCCAGGGACAGCCTCATTTGTGAGAGGAGATCCTCCTGGGTTAATAGGAAGCTCCAGGATGGGAAAATCGCGTCCGGTGGGGGAGTCTCCCCTGTTGTATGGAACATCCTGGAAAGGGCGTCAGGCTTCACATTCTTCGAACTGGGCCTGTACGTAATGTGCAGCTGAAAACGTGAAAAGAAGAGGGCCCAGGGGGCCTGGCGGGGCTTTAGTTTCTTGGCGGTGCGCAAGTACTCCAGGTTCTTGTGATCTGTGTGCACCAGAACTGGATGTGAGGCTCCCTCCAATAGATACCGCCATTCTTGCAGGGCGGACTTAATAGCCAGCAACTCTCTGTCTCCCACATCACAGTTTCTCTCCGGAGGGGTCCGTTTCTGGGAGAAAAAGGCGATGGGAAAGTACTGCTCCCACTGCCGTTTCAGAGGCGTCCACTTCCAGAATGTACGGTAGAGTAGGGTCCGGATGTTTTAGGACTGGAGCTGTGGTGAAGATTTGCTTTAGTCATTGAAAAGCCGCCTGGGCTTCAGGAGTCCAACGAAAACGTGTGTTCTGCTTCGTGAGCTGGGTAATAGGGGCAATGACAGCTGAGAACACCCTAATAAATTTCCGGTGGAAATTAGCTAAGCCCACGAAGCGTTGAACCACCTTTCTGTCAGTGGGCGCTGGCCACTCCACAATAGCAGAGACCTTCTGGGGGTCCATAGTGATACCGGACACGGAGAGTATGAAGCCCAGGAAGGAAATGTCAGAGCACTCAAATGCGCACTTCTCAGCCTTAGTGTATAGTCCATGTTGGCGGAGGCGGCTCAGTACGCTTTTGACGTGCCCCCGGTGTTCTTCCAACGATGAGGAAAGAATGAGGATATCATCCAGGTATACCACTACGAATACGTCGAGAAAGTCCCAGAAAATATCGTTCACCAGATGTTGAAAAGTGGCTGGGGCGTTGCAGAGCCCGAACGGCATGACCAAGTATTCATAGTGGCCAAAACGGGTTTAGAAGGCTGTCTTCTACTCATCCCCCTCTCTGATACGGATGAGGTTATAGGCCCCTCTGAGGTCCAATTTAGAGAAGACCGAGGCCGACCCGAGTGTTTGGAACAACTCCGGGACCAGAGGCATGGGATAACGGTTTTTGACCGTGATCTTGTTGAGATCTCTGTAATCGATACAGGGTCTTAGGGATTTATCCTTCTTTTCAACAAAGAATATCCCGGCACCGGCAGGGGAAGTAGATGGGCGAATAAACCCCTTATTCAAGTTGTCCTCCAGATATAGCCCCAGCGCTGTAAATAGGCGGCGGCTGGTTTTGAGCGGCTGTACTGGGACATAGCCTGCAGCTGCAGGCTATATCCCAGTATCGTGTTTTAGAGCGGACGGTCGGCTATCCGGGGTTAATGACCGATCCGGCTCGGGAGCCGCTCGGTCGTTATCCCAGGGGGCGGGAGGGGACACCCCCCCGCTGCCTTCCGCCGCTCTTCTCCGGCCTCCCATCCCACCGGGAGATCAGAGCGATGATCCGGTGCCTCCGCCGGCTAGAGGTGACCTGATAGAAGCCAGGATCGGCTCCGATCGGGTCTCCTTCGGCAAATTCCGGAAGCGACGTCACAACGTTCACTACGTCACTTCTGGTTTACTCAGCGGCTAACGGCGCCAATTTAAAAAAAATGACAGTATTCAGAATCGCCATTTTTGGCGATCTGAATACTGTGAAGTGCAAAGGAGGGATGGGGGGTCTTTTAGACCCCCCAACCCTCCAAAAAGTGTACCTGTCACCATCTATTACTATCACAAGGGATGTTTACATTCCTTCTGATAGCAATAAAAGTGATCAGAATTTTTTTTCAAAGGAACAGTGTTAAAAATAAATAAATCAATTAAATTAAAAAAAAAAAATTTAAAGCGCCACCGTCCCCGCGAGTTTGCGCAGCAAAGAAAACGCATACATAAGTCGTGCCCGCATATGAAAACTGTGTTCTAACCACACATATGAGGTATCATCGCGATCGCCAGAGTGTGAGCAATAATTCTAGCAAAAGACCTCCTCTGCACCTCTAACCTGGTAACTGATAAAAATTTTTTAAAATGTCGCCTATGGAAATTTTTAAGTACAGGACTTTGTCGCCATTCCGCGAGTGTGCGCAATTTTCAACCATGTCATGTATGGTATCTATTTACTCGGTGTAACATCCTCTTTCAAAATATACAAAAAAATGGGCTAACTTTACTGTTGTCTTATTTTTTAACTCAAAAAAGTGAAATTTTTCCCAAATAATCGCGCTTGAAAGACCGCTGCGCAAATACCGTGTGACAAAAAGTATTGCAACGATCGCCATTTTATTCTCTAGGGTGTTTGAAAAAAATATATATAATGTTTGGGGGTTCTAAGTAATTTTCTAGCAAAAAAACCAGTTTTTAGCTTGTAACCAACAAATGTAAAAAAGGGGCCCGGTTGGTAAGTGGTTAAGGGCAGCCAGCTCCAACTCGGAAAGGGGGTATATCCTGCTGAAAGGCACCTCTGCACCTGGGAGTAGTTCGATTTGGCAGTCGTAAGGTCGTGTGGTGGCAGGGCATCCGCCCCCTTCTTACTAAAAACGTCCAAGAACATATGGTACTGAGTGGGGACTGCCAGGCGGGTTTCTATATCAGGATCAGGATCCAGGCATGGTACAGTGAGAGCAAGCTCCATAGGCTGTGGGAAGCAGTGGAGACAGCAGTAGGAGGATGGAAGTTGCACGTTGCCAGCGGCCCAATCAATTTGCGGGCAGTGCGCCCAGAGCAAGAGGAGCCCGAGGATAACAGGATAAAGAGGAGATGCAATGGCGTCCAGCACTAGTAGCTCCGAGTGACCATTAGGAGTGCGGGCCAGGATGGGCACAGTCTTGTGAGTCACAGTACCCGAGCTGATGATGGACCCATCGGCCAGGTGAATAGTCATTTGATGCGCCTTAGGCTGGAGAGGAACCTTATGCTGGGCTGCGAAGGTCAGGTCCATTAAACAACTGCAGGCCCCAGAGTCTATGATTGTCTGGACTGGGACATCTCCAACAGGCAGTTGTAGGGTGATGAAGAGCGCCAAATGGGTCGTGGGACTGGACAGGGACAGGACCTCCCCCTTGGCGGGGTAAGAACTCCTAGACCGCTTGGCTGGACAGGTTCGCGCCCTGTGCCCGGCAGCTCCACAATATAGGCACAGGTCATGGGTCATGCGACTTAGTCTCTCCTCTGGGGTGAGGCTTGGGCGGCGGGGGGGTAACCTGTCTTTCGGAGTTGCGCTTCTGTAAGCAGCGGTCGATCTGGATGACCAGATCTATCAAGGCGTTCAAGGTCGGGGGGACCCCCATGCGGGCTAGCTCGTCCTTAAGGGGCTCGGACAAGCCCAACTGGAACTGGAAACTGAGAGCTGCAGAGTTCCAGGCGACGTCGGCGCTCCAGCGCTGGTATTCGGCCACATAATCTTCCACCGCGCGGCAGCCCTGCTTGAGCGCATGGAGGATGGCTTCAGCTGTGGCGGCTTGGTGCGGATGCTCATACAGACGTGCCATGGCCTAGAAGAAGCCTGCTAGGGTAGTGGTATCAGGGGACTTCTCTTCAAGTATTTGGTAAGCCCAGGCCTGGGGTCCATCCTGGAGAATTGAGATGGCCATTCCCACTTTGGTGG
Source organism: Glandirana rugosa (assembly GCA_018402905.1). NCBI lineage: Eukaryota > Metazoa > Chordata > Amphibia > Anura > Ranidae > Glandirana > Glandirana rugosa. Next base: position 1,145,839 of record BLSH010269269.1, read on the forward strand.
CTTCTTGGGAGAAGGTGCTGGGTTGGAGAGCGAAATACAATTCACATGGGTTTCGAAACGCCCAGAATTTCTTACGGTCCCCTGCGAACCGTTCGGGTAGGGGTACTTCGGGTTGTTCAGTAGGCAGAGTGATGAGGGTGTGATCAGGAAGCAGGTTGGACCCCGATGCGGGTGGTGTGGTGAGCTCCAGGACTCGGCCTTCCAGCCGCATGTAATCATCTTGCAGAGCCTTTACCACCCTAGTAAGGCCGGCCAGGTGTGTACAGAGTTAATTCGTTGGAGAGGGCCCCTGCGCAGACTCTGTCACGTACCTGGTGGACGAGTCTGACTTATGCAGTGGGTAACCTCCATTACTACCCTGACTCGGGAACCCCTGATAGAGCAGACAGGTGTCTCAGGAGTGCAGGATGGCACGAGGGTTGGACTGGGTCACTGGTGTTGGTAGGAAGTCCGTGGGTGCACTCGTGCACAAGAAGCGTGGTCGTACAGGCCGGGTCGTAAAGCTGGCTGGCAGTGTAGTACAGAAGGAGCAGGCAGATGGATGGTCGGGTTCAGGCAGGGTCATCAACAGGCAGGCAGCAGAAGTACAGGGGGTTAGGCAGAAGATTGGTCGTAGGCAATCCAAGGGTCGGTACAGGCGTAAATCAGCAAAGTCAGGCAGGTTGGGTCACAGGAACAGATAATCAAAATACAGGTAGATCAGGAACACACACTAAACGCTGTAGATCAGACAGCACTTGCTGCAGGGTGTGCACAGCTGAAATAGAGCCGTTTGGCACCGTTTCCTGCGCGTGCCAATTAGCGCTAAAAAAGTCCAAAAAGTTCAGGATTTCTCTAACAATTCTAGTAGTAACAGATCATTTCACTAGGTATGCTCAGGCCTTTTCTACAAAGGATCACCAAGCATCCACCGGAGCTAAAACCTTAGTGGAAAAGTTTTTCGTGCACGATAGGCCTACCCCAACGCATCCACTCTGACCAAGGGAGAGACTTTGAGGGACGCCTCATCAAAAGACTACTAGATCTTCTTGGCATAAAGAAATCATGAACCACTCCGTATCATCCCCAAGGGGATCCACAGCCAGAGAGATTCAATAGGACTCTCCTGGATATGCTTGGTACTCTTACCTCAGAACAGAAGCAACACTGGAGTAAACACATAGCTGCCATTGTGCATGCATACAACAGCACATCGAATGATGCCACAGGCTACACTCCTTATCTGTTGATGTTCGGACAGGAGGCTTGGTTGCCTGTCGACCTGGCCTTTGGAACCTCATCAGACTGTACCTCAGCAACCTCCCACAGAGGATATGTTGACCATCTTTAAAGACTGCCTATGAGAAGGCCCAAGCTGCCTCAGAGGACAGAGAAATAGGAAGAAGTTTGATCTGAGGGTGAGAGTGCAAGACTTATAGCCAGGTGACAGGGTACTGTTGAGGAATCTGGGGGTCCCTGGGAAGCACAAGCTGGCTGATCACTGGAGGTCACAGCCCTATGTGATTTGTAAACAACTGCCAGGCTGCCAGTATATCAGATCCGACCAGAAGGAAGTGCAGGCCCACTGAAGACTTGGCATCGCAATCAACTGTTGCCCTTGTCGGAAGCAGTCCATATGTCACCACCACTGGATCCTCAGTCTACACCTGCAGCCTCACAAAGATCTTGTCCAGTGACTATATCTCAGTCAGCACCTCTGGATGCAGAAGATGAGAACAATGAGGATGAGGAGATGGGAATAGATTGGCTGTGGCCATCCCAAATGTTAAAACTTGTTAGTCCTTCGCCCTCTCCCCTCAAAGTGACAAACACTGAGACCCTCAGGCCGGAGGCTCCGGAATTTGTACCCCAGAGGTAGCCTTCAGAATATATGGAAGATTCCCTATCCCCCATGTTGGCAGCAGACTCTGAGGATCCTCACCCCTTTGCTGAGGAGGAGGAAGCTGAAGTACAAGAAGAGAGGGAAAAGGAAAGTAGGCCCACCATATCTGAAGCCAAGGAGCAGAGAAAGAAAAGAGTTATTCGCCCACCAAAGAGACTGACATATGATAATTTGGGTGAAAGCTCTGAGGAGGTGATCTTCACTTCTCAAAGGACTCTTGAAGAGCCTGGTTCTTCCACCACAGATTTGGTGGAGGACGATCCTAACTTACCCCCTGGCACATCTAGCTGGGCCATTCCAATTAAGGTGGCCTGTAGGCAGGACAACCTTTCCTCTTATGCCCATTGGTGGGAGGTTCCTCTGCCAGGGTTTTATGAAAGTGCAACTTGTTTGGTTTCCTGTATGTACTAACCTGTTTTCTCTCCGTGTGTGTACACAAAGCATGTACGAGCTCACAGACTTTTATTTAATTTGGAGGAGGGGGCCTGCTTTGCTGCCCGCTATTTCTGAGGTTTTGCCAAGGGGCCACTGAAAGTATGCAGACTCTTTTAGCAGGGACACAGAGTGCAGTGTTGTTGTCTGGAGCAGACTCCCTCTAGTGGCTAAAGAAAGGAAGATGATATTGTCAAGTTTTACAATCACAGTCTTTATTCCAGCAGAAGCAGTGCATCTTGGGATGCATAGTTCACTTCCAGGAAGTTTTCCTTGGACTGCCTTCAGGAAGAACTGCATTCCCCACAAGTTTGTGCAGTGGAAAGGGACTTCTGGGGGAAAACGGTGCATCTTGGGGGACTATTTAAGCAGAAGCTTTGGCCTGCTTCAGTCTCTTGGAACAGCGTGGTCAACCAGCAAGGATCCTGTGTGTCCCTCCCAGGTGGGCTGCTGCCTGAAGCCTACCAACTGCGATCCAGCCAGCTAAATTTCTGTGGTGTCCCAGCCAGCTGCGGTAATACAGTATTCTAAAGGGGGACCAGTGGGACCAGCAAACCAGCGTTCAAGTCTGTTCCAGAGCCAGCAACATCCATAGAGTGAGCATAGGTCGTTCTGGAGAAGACTGCAGCTGAACAGTGGAAGCTGTCTTCCCTCAGAGAAAAAAGCAGGCAACAGCACTTTATCATTTCCAGTGCCTTCAGCACACCCTGAACAGCCGGATTGACTTCTGTATCGATGGATTGGTGTGGTGAGCAAGCAATACACCTGTGTCTGAGTATATTTGGTTGTTTTTCACACATCTTCCATAGAGACAGACTCAGCTCAATAAAAAGATTATACTAACCTGTACACAGGTCCCTCATTAACAGATAATATATTGATTCCAAGGCTATCTGTGCCCATTTGCAGGAGACAGGAACACTGTACAGACTGAGTGATATTAAATTCTGTGTACAGGTGTCGTTGCTCTTTTGCTCTGCTGTTCAGCTGCTTCAGTTCACTTTGCTACCAGGACATCAAGTGCACCAACACCAGGCTAGTCAGAGATCTTGGACATCTCAAATGTGAGGACGCTCACTATCACTCTTTTGGTACCAGTAGCTTAGTGATCCCAGTGACTACCTTTTAAGGGGAACTCTCATTACAACTGTTACAGTAATGATTTGTATTGGTGGCCTATAGCTTTACATTTTCATGTCTGTGATCTCAGGATTTGAGGGAAACAGACTGGAGGTTACTAAGCCAGATTAGATCCCCTTTATGCCTGAGTTCATAGGTCACTTTAAAAGCCATTCAGACTGACTGCCTGTATTAATTTGAAGTGCATATTTGAGTCCGTGTTTATACCATTGTATGTCACAGTTTACTATTTTGTTTTTGGCATTTGAATCTCAGTGTGTGGTTTGTTTGAATGTGGAAAGTCTCCCAGTAAACAAACCTGTTTACTCCAATTGTGTCTGCCTTACTGTGCATTGCAAGTACACTATTGCTAGGTGTGCCAGAGGGGTTGAGAGGCAGAGGCACTGGACAAATATAAATCAAATTAGCAGCTCCTTCGGGGGTACCGCTACAGATGTGATTGAGGGCAGTGTGATCAGATGAACCACATCTACCAGCCACTCCTAAGGGGGGCATTGGCTACACATGCCCTTCACCATACTTAGGAACTGCACTTACCTAGAGCAGTGGTTCTCAACTTTAGTCCTCAAATACCTCCAACAGGCCATGTTTTGGGAATTTCTCTTAGATAAAATAGCTATCCAAAATACCAAGCCATTGACTCTGATTTAAAGCACCTGTGCAAGATGAAGGAAAACCTGCAAACATGGCCTGTTGGGGGTACTTGAGGACTGAGGTCAGGGCCGGCGCCAGCATAAGGCAGGCAAGGCAGCCGTCTGTGGGCGCCAGAGGAGGGGGGGCGCCAAAGCCAGTGGTTCCCCAAGAAGTCCTTATTGGCGCCGGGCCACGGCTGCTTGCATGTCCTCGCACGCTGCCTCTACTACAGTACAGTCTGTCCGACTGACTACTGAGTGCACTGTCACCGCGACAAACAGGGAGATAGGCGGCAGCGCAGGCAGAGGTCGCACAGCCCTGGCCGGGCGCTGTTAACCTCGCTCATCGTCGTCGGCTCTTCTCTTCTAGACTCTCTGGTCACTCACTGTCTGGGTCGGCCCCCTGCCTGCGGACTGAACCCGCCCCTTCCTCCCTTGGCTCTGATGCGATACACACTGTGTACTGTATGCATCAATGCCAAGGGAGGAAGGGGCGGGTTCAGTCCGCTCTACACAACGCTCTACAGTGTGACTGTGAAGCCCGGGAGGAGGACAGGAGACACGCCGATCTGCATGATCAGAGGTCTGTGACTGTACACACCACAAATGACACTTGCGCGGGGGGGGGGGGGATGTGGATTGGGAGAGGACACACAAGGAGGGAGGGATATGGGCTGAAAATGAATACTTGTAGGCAGTGATGGGGGGGGGGG
>BLSH010269269.1:1152020-1178109 GCA_018402905.1 Glandirana rugosa
GAGGAAGGGGGTTATGGGGAGTTTTTTATATAGGGGAAGGTGGGAAGTTTAGGAAGGACGGTCGTGTTGGTAAGGAAGGATTTGAAGGGTGGAAGGGGATATATTTTTTGAGGGGTATTGGGGGAAGGAGGATTTGAGGGGTGTGGGGATAAGTACTAGGATAGGGAAGAAGGGAGAATTGTGCTGGGACTGGGGATTTGGGGAGGGTGGGGGAGGACTTGTGGGGGGGAGGGGTATAAGCGTAAAAATTGGCGGTGGAGGAGGGTGGGGTGGGGGGGGGGGGGTCACCAAAATGCACCTTCGCCTGTGTTGGCAAAAATCCTTGCACCGGCCCTGACTGCGGTTGAGAACCAAGACCTAGAGGGTATACCTTTCCTTTTACAGATAAGGCAAATACAGGTTGTGTTTCTCCCAGTAGGACTGTGCTCCCAGAGACTCGCCCTTTAACCAGTTGCCAACCCGCCTGCTGTAGATTGACGGCGGCAACATGGTTGTCCTGCTCGACTTGCCGTCACCTGATGGCACTCGCACCCACAGGTACGGAGCGCGCACGCTCCCGCCATGCCCGTGGCTATCGGATTCGCTACAGGACCATTCAATCCACAGGTCCAGACCAATAATTTTTGATCTGGACCTGCTGATTGGTCCTGGCAAATGAAATGCCTCCTCTGCCTGTCTAATGTAAACACAGGCAGGGGAAGTGATGTCATCTCCCCTCGTGGAGCCGTTTTCGGTTACAGAGCTAGGGGAGAGGATGTCTAACAGTGAGTTGCACAACACTACACTAACCCCAGTACACATAGGCACATAATTAACCCTTTGATCGCCCCACCAGTTAACCCCTTCACTCCTGTCACTGTGTCACTGAGTGAAGTGGTCAGATCTTTCACTGAACACTGTACTTGTGTCACTTGTGACACTAAATAACCTTAGGGTAGGTAGTGGTAGGTAGTAGTAGGCCAAGGTGCCCCCCTTAACCCCCCTAATAAAGGTTTTAACCCCTTGATAGCCCCCTGTCATCTGTGATTATTTTACAGTGACAAGTTAGTTAGGCTCATTTTTATTTAGTCAGGGTACCTGCCGTTTACACCTAATGAAGGTTTTAACCCCCTGATTGCCCCCCGGCATCAGGGTATCCACCGTATATACCCTTATCGCCCCCTGATCGCCCCCCAGTTAACCTTTTCACCTCTTGTCACTGTGTCACTGTGTCACTGTGTAGTGTAGTGATTTTTCACTGATCACTGCACTAGTGTCACTTGTGACATTAAATCGCCTTAGGGTAGTTAGTGGTAGGTAGTAGTAGGCCCAGGTATGTATAGATAAACCCCCCTAATAAAGGTTTTAACCCCTTGATCGCCCCGTCACCAGTGATCACTGTATTAGTGTCAAATTTGCTGTCCCTTCAAAATAACAATTGGTGTGACTCATAAATAGAGTAGAATCAAAATCTTATCACATGTGTATATATATAAGCAACCTGACTAAAAACTCACAGTGCCAATCGGTGGTTTGAACATAGCCAGCGGAAATCCTGCACAGATCGCCCCCAAGCGTCACCCAAAGGCTCCCAGTGGCCCACCCCAAAGGAGGGGGGAGGGATAGAATCCAATTGCCTGCCTATTCAAGGAAGGATAGGGGAGTCTGCAATAGTGATAAAATAGTAGATAGTTTGGAAGGCATGAAACCCCCCAAAGAAATCTAGAAATAAAAAGCTTAGAAGAACATATAGGCACCTAGATATAAAAGTGATTACAATGAAGGTACACTTACCTAGTGTGCCAAAACCAAGTATCACATATAGCATTACAACCGCATCTAGGACCGGGACATCGAGAAGTGGATGGGGCTCAAAAATGTGCTCCAAAGGACAGTGAGCCTGTCCCAAAAGGGACAACAAACAAAGTAAATGGCTCAAGCTCTTACTCCAGAGAAAAGATGCCACAAAAAAGACAAAACCTGGATATAGAAAAAAAGAACAGACTATATTTTGGGCCATGGAGCAATAAAGGTCCCCTAGTTGGAAAAACCCAAACTCACCTCCCAATACCTCCATGTGGGGCTGTACATGCACATGGTCTGCAAGTGTTAGCAAGACATAGTGGAGACAGCTGGAAGAGGGGTTGAAGAAGGTAGGAAGAGTGTTCGGTCAGAACAGACCCTATTACATGAGGTACCTGATGTTAGAATGTCCCAAACAGACCACTAAGCCCAGTCCAAAGTGTGGAGGAAACGACAGGTGCTTCTGCTGGCCAGCAGAGTTTGTGAGCACTTGACCTATTAATATACCCCCTAGATACACACCCCCCCGTCCTAATGGGAGGATCGGGTCACAGAACCTCCCAGGATGCGTGCAGGGGTCTTAAGCTCCAATGGCGGATGCCATGGGGCCACTGCGTGTGGCGTGCGTTGCACGCCGACCCGCTCCCTCCTCACCCCCCACTTCTGCCATAAACAGCGTCCGGAGTAACTTCGGGGAACGTCCCGACGTCATTTCTGGTACGCAATTGCCGGAAGTGGTTGTTTGCAATGGAACTGTGGTACCGGCACGGATCACCTCACCACTGGGAGAAGTGCAGAAGAGCACTCCCAGAGGACGAGGTGAGCAGGGGGGAGGACCCTGGCAGGAAAAAAGGGGAAAGCAGTGAGCAAAAAAGTGCAAGAAGCCGCCAAACAGCCCAGAAACCACTGAGGGCCCCAGGCACCAAGCCAAATTGTACAATACCTAAGCATGCATGGTATATAACATTACAATTACATTTGTTCACAGATCCAAGAGAAAAAAAAACAAAACAAAAAACAAAAACAAAAAGAATATATATTTATTATTATAATTATTTGGAGAAAAAGTAAAAAAACAAATAATAAACACTACCATCACATAAGGTGCTAATTTTTGCCCGATACAAACCCCTCCAAAAAGGGCCTGAAACTCAGAATTTCATTAATCCCAGGGGGTATTGTCTTTTAAATTAAATATCCACCGTGATTCACGCTGGAAGACCAGCTTGTTCCAGTCCCCCTCACGCGAGCCATGCTGAACATGCTCAAGAGCCCAAAACTTTAGATCTGGAACATGGTAGTTATGAGCATGTACTATGTGTCGACCAACCTTAGAGTATATATATCACCCACTTCCACCGCATGCACATGATCATAAATCCTTCTCCAAAACTCCCGGACAGTCTTCCCCACATAAAATGCTCCACAGGGGCTATTCATGATGTAGATGACCCCCATCGATTGACAGGTCACATGACTTCTTGGGGCGAAAAGCCTGCCATCTGGGAGCCGAGGAGAAGGATCACTAAGAATGTATTTGCAATAATTGCAGGAGCCACTAGGTAAGGTACCAGGGGAGTCATCTGAGACCCACAGATTGTCAGAAGGAAGGAAATGGCTAGAAACTAGTTTGTCCCTTAGGGAAGGTGCTCTCCTAAACGTTAAGAGAGGTTTGGGGGGAAGAAATCTGGCTATCTTCAGGTCGGATAACACTGTCCTGCAGGCTGGTACCTTCCACCCTGGACTGATCATCAAATCCATCCTTTATTCCCAATAATAAGATGCCAGTACTTCTGTAAATGCTTTCTTAAATTGACATGCTGACTGTTAAAGGAAGTCACTATACGAATATAATCATCTGCATTTTTTTTATTCCTATCAGAGAAAGAGAGCTGTGCTCTTGATTGAGCAATCACTCGATTGTAAGCCTTGCGAAGGCAAGATTTAGTGTACCCCTTTCCCTGAGGCGTTTCTTCAGATCCAGAGCTGCCACCCTGAATCGCTCATCATCAAAACAGTTGCGGCGCAGCCGCAAGTATTGGGAATAAAGGATGGATTTGATGATCGGTCCAGGGTGGAAGCTACCAGCCTGCAGGACAGTGTTACCCGCAGTTGGCTTCCTGTAAAGGTTGTTTTTCAGGGTCCCATCTGCATTTACCTCGACCTTGACATCCCAGAATGTGATTTTTCTTTGATCAAACGTCATAGTAAAAAAAAAGATTGTAATCATTAGAATTAATAGTACTCAGGCATTCATGTAGAAGGTCAACTGAATCATCCCATATTAGAAATATGTCATCAATATATCTCATCCATGTGAGGATGTGTGATGAGTATCTTGAAAAATGATCTGATAACAAAAAAGAACGTTCCCACTTCCCCAGGTACAGGTTGGCATATGAGGGCGCACAACAGGCCCCCATAGCCACACCCTGCACCTGGAGGAAGTGAAACTCGTCAAAAATAAATACATTATGCCTGAGTATAAAATCAAGGATATGGATGACAAAGTCAAAAAGTGCCTCGGGATGTTGATTGCTGGATCTGAAGAAATTGCATATGACACGGACATTGAGGAATTGAACAATAGAGGCTCTCCACATCTATTGTAACCAACAGTGCTCCAAATGGAACATGTAGTTCCTCTATTAGCTGAAGGAAATTGACTGTATCTTTCACATAGGAAGATAGACTTACAACAAATGGACGCAGGAAGGAATCCACCCATCTGCTGGCATTTTCTGTTAAGTTATTATTGCCAGAGATTATAGGTCTCCCAGACGAGTGTGCTGCTGACTGGATTTTCGGGAGTGCATAAAAGGAGGGCGTGCGTGGAAAATTATTATTAAGAAAATTCCAAGTATCCTGAGAGATTGATGCCCTTATTCAGGGTCTCAGTAATGAGTGTATAAAAAGTCTTATTGAAATTTTCAATTTGATCAACAGATGTTGTATACCACTCTTTGTTGTTCAGAATATCCATGCGCATGCTCCTATATGCCTCCCAATCCATCACAACAACATTGCCTCCCTTATCCGCACTCTTTATTACAAGAAAGGTATTGGATTGCAAATTGCTGAGGGCAATCCTCTGTTCAGCTCAATGGGGGTCCTGCATACAGCCTCAGTAATGCATTTCACAAATGCTGCTACATTTTGTTTGGACTGAAGGGGAGGACATTTTTGTGATTTCTTTTTGAGTTTATTCCCATTGATGGACTGTTTTAATGTAGAGGGAGAGACTTCATTGCCAAGGAGGGCCTCCAGATCAATTTGATCAATAAGATCAGTCACCCCATCGGAATCCTCAGGGTCAGAGTTGTCAGAAGTCTGTCGCTCCTCATACAGGAGCGTAAGGTCACGTAAGGCCTTACACGCCTGTCTCGACAATCTGTGTTCAGTTTCAGGGGTGGGCGTTTTATCATGCATGAGACAGAGAAGAATTTTCAGGGCAAATAAATTCACATTCTTGATGATGTCAAATCTATCTAGATGGTGTGTAAGGCAGAAACTAAGACCAAGGGAAAGAACCTGGATTTCAGATGTAGAGAGAGAGTGTGTTGATAAATGAATAACTTTAGAACCAGTCTCAATGTCCACAGAGGGACAAAGGGAATGGTTGGGGCTTACTCTAAAGGGGCTCTCGAACTAGCAGGTAAAGGAGTATTCATGAAAATAGGATAGGGAGTTGTAGTAGCTCTCCCTGAAGCCCCCTGGCCTGATCTCAATGTGGAGTTAATAGTTGCAAGTGTACCTTCAGGGAACATAGTGGAAGAAGATGAAGATGTAATTCCACCACCAGAAGTGTTACCTATCACCTCCGAAGTGCATGTCAATGGTGTTTTGTTATCCAAAATTAATTTTTTGTTGATCCTTTTGTCAGTGTTATTGCTTGGCGTCCTTTCCTCTTGTGAAAGGCTTCGGCCTTTTTATTCTTAAGTGATAGCTGTAAAGAGGAGGAATCCAAAAGTGAGTGTACACTGGTAGAGTGATTGCAAAAACTGTGATGGGGAGACACCCACAGGATTGCCCCTCCTATTACAAGGTTTTTCCCACATGTATGCAGTTTTACTCAAAAAAGCATGTTTATGGGACACGGGGGGTGGAGACTGACCAAGATGGCCAAGTAGGAGCTGCTCTCCCATACATCGGGCACGGCTCAGCACATGCTTCCCAATAGGGAAAGGAAAGTATAGCCTGGTGTGGGACGCCGGGACCGCCAAGACCCTCAATTTGGACGGCACAGCCGAGGAGCCGAGGGCTCCTAACCAACACAGCCCTGTGGGACTGTGAACACCGGCTACGAGGGATACGAGCACCGGCTCTCCTCACCGCCAGCCGCCTTCATTACCCAATATAGGAGACGCTCTCAAACAATATACACACTGCTGTAGATCATCTTTCATCTTGGTGGAGAGCTTAGAGACAGTTTGGTGGTTGGGGGCGGGAAAAGACGGGCCCTTGGGCTGACCTCCCCCCCCTCCCCACGCTGGTGGTGCCTTCATACAGGATACGGTCAGTGGAGGTGCTGAGACAGAAATTGGCTCTTTTGCTGGCTGTGGCCCCCATCCGCAGCTAGCACATGTAAGAGGCTCTGGACATTATTAACAAACTGAATGGGGTGCACAATCACAGATTAACAAACTCTTGCAGAGGCTGCGATGAAGGCTGCTAATTGGTTGCTGTGTAACTGGTTATATATCGTGCATAGTTGAAGCCAGCGGGATCCTGCGAGCACTGCAGCCTCCGGAACGGGACCAGGGGACTCTGTGTCTGTTCCCGGAATGTACCCCCGGAGCCCTTCCTGTCTTGAGGGAGCTTCCCCCTATTCATTTTGAGGCAGGCGGCAGAGGTGAAAAGAAATAAGAACAGATACTGCTCTTAAAGATTGCCTGGACATTTATTAATAGGACATATACTAAAAACAAAAGAGGCGCATCCTTTTTTTTTGGACTATATTAGTGGATTTCCTCTGTTAAAATCCCCCTCTCTAAATCAGAGGATTAGTCAATAGTATATTAAATCTAATGACTAGAGATATGGTATCAACCCTTGGGGGAAGATAAACTCCACCACAAAGGAGAGAAAAAGGGCTGGTATTATACTTAGAGCCTCATTGGCTTTGATAAAAACAGTATTTATTACACTTATAAAGGAAAACAGGGCGGCACTATGCCTCCTAAAAACTCCCAGGCACAAAAAGCTAAAAAGTTATCCGTCGGCCCTAAAGATGGTAATATTCCCAGAGTACAAACCCCACAAAGTACTGATATAAAGGAATACTTCCAGCAAAATCAACAACAGCTAGATACATCTAAAAATAAAGGGTGGGACGAAGAAACAGCATATGTGGGTATATATGTGGGAATAACATCAGAAGGAAATGAAGGTCAGAAGGACCCCTGGAATATGGAGGCTTATATAAGGTCATTGCTGACTAGAGAAGTATATATCTCATCTTGAAACCTGTTATAAAGCAGAACTACAGGGAGTAATGATCTCCTTGGAAGATGTTCAAGCGAGAACAAGCATCATTGAGACTAAAGTAGCAAAAATGGAAGAAAAATTAGTTCAATCTGAAAATTAAAAGCAAGAGATAACCCAACATTTAAAACGAGCTCTATCGGAAATAGATGATCACGAAAATAGAAGCAGAAGAAATAATATTAGAGTCAGGGTTTACCTGAAGCGACAGGACCGAAAGATTTAATACCAACCCTTCAAGGTATTTTTAATACACTACTACAGTTGCCCCTAACAGAAGAAATATTACTGGACCGAGCACATAGGTCACTGGGCCCTAAAAATCAGGACCCACAGAGACCTAGAGATGTAATTTGTAGAGTCCACTTTTATCATATAAAAGAAAAAAATAATGCGGGCAGCATGGCAACAGAAGACAATTGATTTTGATGGTGCTCAGATGATACTGCTACAGGATCTATCTAGACACACTTTGGCTCTAAGGAGGGCAGTTAAGCCATTACTCAGGTTACTAAGAGAAAGGAATATTCTGTATAAATGGAAGTTTCCATTTTAGATTCAGGTATATCATAAAGGCAAAAAGGCTATATTCTAGGATATCGAAGATCTTCCAGACTTCCTGAAGACTTTACAACTCTCGGATGTCGGCCTACCACTCTGACCTTCAAAATACCCCGGAAACCTTAACAAACATGTTAAAAGAAACAGATGTTCAATTGTTCATACAATGATGGGGGGGGGATCAAGGAGAACCTTTGGGTGAGGGTTTAAAGGTATGGGAGAAGGATAATGGGAATTTTTTTTTTCTTAGCACACTCATGTGCTCTACATCTTGGACGAATTTTAAATATATTTGTTCGTAATACACTTTATAGCTGAAGGGTAGCTTTGATTAATATTTGTGAGGCTTTTTGCAAGGAGCACTAGAATTTTTTTTTATTTTTATACACACTTATTTGTTATACATTTTGGATGCTTTTTAATTCACACTTATTTGCATATACACTTTATACCTCATAGGCAGCTGTGTGTTTCCTTTTGATCAATACCTGTGAGGTTTTTGGTAAGGACCACTATATTATTTTTTCTTATATTTTTATACACACTACACTGACAGGTCTCTTGCACCACTTCACCATTTTTTTTTCACACCTATTTGTTATATATTTTGGATGCTTTTTAATTGACACCTATTTGCAAATACACTTTATACCTGATAGGCAGCTGTGTGTTTCCCTTTGATCAATACCTGGGAGGTTTTTTGTAAGGACCACTAGATATTTTTTTTTTCTTTTCTTACCCCTCCCCTTTCCTCCCCCTAAAGCCCCGTACACACGATCCGAAAATCGTCCGTTCTTTTTTTGCATGCTAATCTCAGATCGAATCGGAAGAATGTACTAAAGTCACAAAAATTCTCGTACGACAGAATAAAAAAATCTGAAGTGATGTCATGTGTTGTAGTGTATTTGTATTGTATTGTCGGACGACAACTGTACTGATTAAACGAAAATCGTACGATCGGGCACCATGCGATCAAAATTTTCATGCTTGTCCGATCGAATATTATCTGATAAACTGTCGTGATCGGCTCTCGTAAGCTGTGTACTAACGATCTGATTATCGTACAATCGCATCGTATGCGGTATTTTTCGTCCGATTTTCGGATCGTGTGTACGGGCCATTAGGCCAGGAATCGTCTCCTTGAGATATTTCCTTAATTTTTTTTCTCTCTTTGGTTTTGTTGTTAAATCACAAAGGGGATATTGGAAAATAATAATAATTGCTTAAGTACTTAATCAAAGGTAATATTAGAAATGTAACACTTTGTGGAGGGATAAGAGAGGAAAATTGTGCAAAGAAATTAATGGACCAATATATATCCCTGGCAGTAACAAAATGTTCTTACAAGCTAATCGGGTCAGTCGTGTGTTCCCGGCGTCCTCCACCGGGGAGATAGTTTAATGGCATTAGGGGGAGGGGTGGTTCGGAGGGGTGGAGGGGAATTTCCTCCTCTCCCTGCTCGCCCCTTCCCCTTTTTTGGGAGGCCTGCCTGGCGAGAGAGGCAGCCATAAATAAGGCCATCCCGCACCCAAAGGATAGGGATCCTAAAATTAGGAATATACAGAAGGTCATTTAGTGATTGTTTGCGAGAGTCTAGTTTGTGTGGTTTCTTTTCTTCCCTCTTTTTTTTTATTTTTTATACTATGGGCCCAGTGAAGTTCTGCTCATTTAATGCAAGAGGTCTCAATTCTCCATTTAAGAGAGTGCAAATCTTAACCTCATTTCACAGACAAAAGATTGGGGTAATATTTTTTCAAGAAACGCATTATTGCTCAGATAGTATACCAAATATTCGGAATAAGAATTATCCCGCGTGGTATCACAATACTTTTCCTTATTCTAAATCTAGAGGTGTTTTTATTGCTTGACACAAATCTCTCCCTCACCAGGTCCTGGACTCCTGGGGTAGCAGGGATGGCAGAGCCCTGCTCCTAATGGTGTCCATTTAGGGAGAAAAATATACGTTTATCAACCTATACTTACCAAAACCAGGAGCAAATTAAGATGGGGACACAAATGCTGATAGACCTTATGGACAGGACTGAGGGTATTGTGCTCATCGGCGGAGACTTTAATTTTCTTTTGGACCCTGTTCTGGATAACACTGCAACTCGTCCATTTCAGAACAGCAAACAGACAGATAAATTTAAATTGGTCGACAAATGGCGAGCTCATCATCCCAACGATAGAGACTACACTTATTATTCCCAGGTTCATAATACATACCATCGGATAGATTTCTTTTTGATAAATCATTTTGGACTCCCTGTTGTCTCTTCATCTGAAATAGGCAGTTTCGTTTGGTCCGATCACGCCCCAATAGGCGTCAAACTCGAATTTTCAGGTTATATGAGACCAAGAGGCCAATGGAGGTTAAATGGAGGTTAAACGATAATTTGTTGATGAAATATGTATTTCAGAAATCCACCAGACAATAAAAAAATTCCAAATAGATCATGAGAAGGGTAAAACCTCCCTTCCCATACAATGGGAAACACTAAAATGTGTGTTAAGAGGTATCTTCATAAAACACAGGGCCAGAATGAAGGCAATAAAGATAAATAAAATGACAAGCTTGTTAAATGATAACGCAAAACAAGAGAAAATCCGTAAACAGAATCTTACCTCGGCAAATCTGATAAAACTGACAGATAAACAAAATGAGTTACAAATCATATTAAATGAACAAACACTGAGACTAAGGGGTAAAAACAGGGCCTTGTTTTACTCAAAAGGAAATAAATCTGGTAAGCTTTTGGCTAGAGCACTACGGCAAAGGACAAATACCACTTCCATAATAAAAATTCAAAAAACATCTGGGGAAATGACATCTGACCCTAGGGAGATTCTGGAAACCTTCCAGACCTTTTACTCTAAACTATATAATGTTACCAACTTAAAGACTGGGAAAGAATTAGAAAGGTTTGGACATAAAGTACATTATATTAAAGACACTGCAATCCCAACTTTATCTAGAGAAATAATAGATGACAAAGAAATATCAATAGTAGAAATACAGAAAGTCATAGGAGCTCTGGCCCTGGGGAAAAGCCCGGCCCAGACGGTCTCACTACACGATTCTATAAAATGCTTGGGGGAATTTTAAGTCCCATATTATGTAAAACCTTCAACGCAATCTCTGTGTCCTGCCCTTTTACAGTACAGGGTATGGAAGCCCACATCTCCCTAATACCTAAACCGGAAAAGGGTCATTCTATTTGTGGGAATTATAGACCAATCTCTCTCACAAATATTGACTTACAAATTTTTTCTAAGGTTATAGCAGAAAGACTCACCCCAATTCTACCAGCGTATATCCACTCAGATCCAGTGGGATTTATAAAAGGGAGAGAGGCAAGAGATAATACTCTGAAGACCTTGTCATTGATTGAGTATGCACAGAGGGGCTCCATCCCATCCTGTCTCCTGGCCGTAGATGCTGAAAAGGCGTTTGACAGGGTGGGATGGGGCTTCCTGGAAGAAACCTTGAGACAGTGGGGTATTGGTCCTCGCTTATTGGGGAAAATAATGGCACTATATTACAAACCCCATGTAAAAGTTTGGCTGGAAAGGGGACAACCCTGTCGGGTCCCGTTTGAAATTGGGACTGGGCCTGACAGGGTTGTCCCCTTTCCCCATTGCTGTATGTCTTGGTGATGAAACATCTCACCATAGCTATACGAAACAATCCCAATATACAGGGAATTAAAATAAAAGGAAAAGAATATAAAATGTCAGTGTATGCAGATGATCTCTTGTTATATATCACTAACCCAATAACAACTATCCCTAATCTCATTCAAGAATTTGAGCGGTTCGGAGTACTAAGTAATTTTAAGTTGAATTATGATAAGACCGTAGCATTAAATGTTTCATAATCAAGTAAAACCCAAGTTCCCCTGCAGAAAACGTCTCCTTTTAAGTGGCAACAAGCAGCTCTTGAGTATCTTGGGATAAATATACCTTGGAAAATAGATAAAATAATAGAATGTAACTATGTTCCTTTGATTGATAAGATAATAAAATCGCTCCAAAAATATGAAAAAAACACTTTTTCCTGGTTGGGAAAGATAAATATAATAAAAATGGATATACTTCCAAAATTGTTGTATGTGTTTCAGACAGCCCCGGTGTATCCCCGCGCTGCCTTAATTCGCAAGTTGCGACTGGCAGTAGGCGGATTTATCTGGGAACATAAGCCTCCCCGAATTAAAACGAGACATACTCACCAGATCTAAACAAAAGGGGGGTTTGGCCCTCCTGGATTTTAAGAAATATATATAGGCAACTCATTTAACCAGGATAGTCGACTGGTTCCATGAGAGTAAGTCCAAACAATGGGTGGGAATAGAGGAGGATATCTTGGGTTTGAGTTTGAGATCCATGCCGTGGGTAACGCCAATAAATCATCCTAAAGCCACGGATATGTCATCCCTGGTCCTCTCAACTTTGAAGGTCTGGGATGTACTAGTTAAAAAAGGAACCATCTCAACACAGGCGGGGCCCATGTCACCTTTGTTTTCCAACCCTGACTTCTTGCCGGCACTGGAGGCCAGGGACTTTCTGGACTGGCAGAGACAAGATGATGTAAGACTGGCCCAGATCCTGGTGGATGGGGAGGTCCCTCAATTGAATACATTAAGGACAGTAAAAGCAAATAAATGGATACAATATCAACAATTGGTAGCATATATTCACTCACTGGAGCATTTAGTGAGACCATATACTGAATTTGAGAAAGTTCTATTACTAGCACATAAACCGGGTCATATATTATCCCGAATGTATAAAGAGTTGCTCCCCACAGGTCTGGCTGGAGAAGTAACATATTTTAATAAATGGGAAGAAGAAATTGGGACGCCAATATCTATACAACAACGGGAAAAAGCATTGACCTTAGTACATAGGCTGTCCCCCTCAAACATCAGGAAAGGAGTTATAAAATCATATCTAGATGGTATCGCTGCCCAGTGGATCTTCATAGAATGAGGGAGAGTGTCCCAGAGACATGCTGGAGGTGTATCAGAGTGATAAGGAATGCGGCACATGTTTGGTATTTTTGCCCCGAGGTCTGCCAGCTCTGGACAAATATATTTGAGATATATAGAGAAATTTCCAACTCTACATTACAACCAGATATAACCATAGCTATAACCATAACCATAGATATAACTATCAATTATTCCTGGCTCCTTGAAGGCCAACAAAAAACATCTTGCGACATGTTAATAGCAACAAGAACAATTATTGCTCGCTCCTGGAGAAGAGAGATGGCCCCCTCAATTGCAGAATGGGTCTGTGAGATGGGCGAGATAAGATTGATGGAGGAAACAACTTATGCCGAGACTGGTTCTAGAGAGTATTTTGGAAAGATATGGGATAAGTGGGATAGATACCGTAATTCAGCATCATTATTAAAATACTTATAAGTCTTATAAGTATATGGATTTCTTGGGCCTATACAGAAATAGCAAATATGGATCGGTTTATGGTGTTTCTTTTCGTTTTGTTTTTTCTCTCCTTTTTTCTTTCTCTTTTACTGTTTGTCTGAGTGATCGTCGATGGGATTGGGGGGGGGGGGATCCATTCTTAGTTCTGGCAGGCCTAATGGATATGGGCAGTACATAGAATGGGAATGTAAAACATATTTGTTATGACAGTCCTGGAAGGGTAGATATCTTTGCAAGACCTGCGGTGCGGGATAACAAATAGATATACACACTTCTTTTTTTTAAGTTTATGGGGGACCTATCTAAGTTGTTAATATATTATAATATTCATCCTTTTTGAGAAATGTGTCTTGATGTTATGAAATATATTTCCCTTTTCACGTACATGTCATTTGCCCCCTCTTTTTTTTTAATGTACGATATATGTTGTAAACCTTTTTTATCAAGAAAATTAATAAACATAAATTAAACAAAAAAAAAAAAACATGTTTATCCCTTTCAAATTTTTTATCTTTTGTGGTTAAGATTTGCCTATTGAATGCATCCAGATCACTACTGAGCTTTTGGTTAAGATCCTCAAATTTTGAGTGTGATCTAAATGAGTTCAGGGCAACATTAACAGATTGAATTTCTACATTTAGCTGTTCCATTTGTTTATCATAATTCTTCATTAGCAAAACCATCATTTTTCTAGAACAGGAAGTCAGATTATATTGCCAACTTTTTTTAAGGTCCTCATTAACTTTTGGTATGTTGGGAAAGATTTGGATACGTAAGCCTTTTAGATTAAAACCAGCTTTAATGTATCTGTCTAGAGTGCTCTTATGCCAATGGAGGGCTGACTTCTTTTCAAGCAGCTTTTTGAGAGAAAAGAAGGTAGATGACAAATCAGCCATTGGTTTTACCGTGTTTCCAAACAATTGTTCATGCTTGGACATGGTATCTGCCCAATTAGAAAGATATGAATCTGCCATGGTAAAAGAAAAAAAAAAAGTCTAAGATAAGTGAACAAGCACTGCTGAATAGTTTAAGTGATTACCACTAGAGAACGATATGATTTGCATAAAAAAACAGGGGTTATCAGAGTTTGTGAGCACTTGACCTATAGGTACACACCCCCCTGTCCTAATGGGAGGATCAGGTCACAGAACCTCCCAGGACGTGTGCAGGGGTCTTAAGCTCCAATGGCGGATGCCACGGGGCCACCGTGTGTGGCGTGCTTTGCATGCCGACCTGTTTCCTCCTTGCCACCCACTTCCAGCATAAACAGCATCCGGAGCGACGTCGAAGAACGTCCCGAAGTCATTTCCGGTACGCAATTGCCGGAAGTGGTTGTTCGTAACGGAACTGTGGTACCGGCACGGATCACCTCACCACTGGGAGAAGCACAGAAGAGCGCCCCCAGAGGATGAGGTGAACACTCCGTCCCCATAGGAAAACACCAGGAATGCCCCGTGCTATCCAGGAGAAGGAGTCTACCACCACTCCAGGAAAACCAGCTGTCTCCACTATGTCTTGCTTACACTTGCAGACCTTTCCCCCTTCCCCTTTTCCCCTCTTTCCTTTATTGCCCCATGGCCCAAAATATAGTCTGTTCTTTTTTCTATACCCAGATTTTGTCTTTTTGTGGCGTCTTTTCTCTGGAGTAAGAGCTTGAGCCGTTTACTTTGTTTGTTGTCCCTTTTGAGGCAGGCTCACTGTCCTTTGGAGCACATTTTTGAGCCCCATCCACCTCTATATGTACTGGTCCTAGATGTGGTTGTAATGCTATATGTGATACTTGGTTTTGGCCACTAGGTAAGTGTACCTTCATTGTAATCACTTTTATATCTAGGTGCCTATATGTTCAAACCACTGATTGGCACTGTGAGTTTTTAGTCAGGTTGCTTATATATATACATGTGATAAGATTTTTATTCTACTCTGTTTATGAGTCACACCAATTGTATATGTCTATAGCTGTTGGTTATGATACTAATTGTTACTATTTTTTCAACTATTAGAATAAATATCGTTGTATGCTAATTACTGAATCCCTGAGGAAGACTGTCTTCAGTCGAAGCGTTGGAAAGGAATTATTGCATGCAACTCAGTTGTTCATTGTTGATTGCATTTTATATGTGAAGTATAATTGTCTACAGCTGTCAATCACTTATCTTTGTATGTTATCTATGTACATTTACACATAAGTCTTATGTATGGTCTTTTATACAATATGTCTTAAATAAAAATGTTTTTTATGCCCACACCTTTTTCTGCGACTATTACCTGTACAGTCCCTCTAAAACGTCCTTTTGGTTCCAAAAAGTCTCACACATGTGGTGTTCCCGTACTCAGGAGAAACAGCAGAATGTATTTTGGGGTGTAATTCCACATATACCCGTGGAATGTGTGAGCAATATATCATTTCAGTGACAACTTTGTGTAATTTTTTTTGTCATTTTTAAATCACGTGACAAAAAAATAAAATATTCAGTGGGCTCAACATGCCTGTCAGCAAATTCCTTGGGGTGTCTACTTTCCAAAATGGGGTCATTTGGGGGGGTTTGTACTGAGCTTCGATTATAGTACCTCAGGAAATAAGATAGGCAGTCATAAAATAAAAGCTGCTTAAATTCCAGAAAATGTTTGTAAACGTTATAACTTTTGCGCAAATCAATATATATATATATATACGTGTATTTACTTTTTTTTTACTCGAGACATGTGGCTGAATGCATTTTGGCAAAAATGTATGACTAAAATTGAGTTTATTGTATTTTTTTAATAACTAAAAAGTTGAAAACATTTTTTCATTTATATAGCAAAAAATAAAAAGCACAGAGGTGATCAAATACCACCAAAAGAAAGCTCTATTTGTGGGAAAAAAGGAAGCAAATTTTGTTTGGGTGCAGCATTGCATGACCGTGCAATTGCCAGTTAAAGCAGCGCACTGCCAAATTGTAAAACATGCTCTGGTCATTAAGGGGGTAAATCCTTCTGGGCCTGAAGTGGTTAAACACTTCTTAATCTTCCTCCAGCTCCACACATCCTCAGATGGTCATTAGCATAATAACGAGCAATTCACATAGTGTAAAAATGTCCCATTAAATTTATTCAACACTATCAAATATACTAATATATATCAAATAAAAGAGCAAAGTAAACATCAGGTAAACGTAAATATTCAGATACAGATAGGATCAACACAGGGAAGAAGGTTTACTGCCTGCCAATCTCCACAGCTCTCTTGGCTCAATCCACAGCTCAGTAACATCCAGGAAACCAGCATTAGGCTTCACCCCTACGTACATTTTGTGTGTAGCCAATGGCCCCTTAGGGGTGGCTGAGTGTTGTGGTTCACTTGCTCACACTGCCCTTAATCACATCACATCCATACCACTTCAGAGTCACAGAGCAGGCTGGTACTTTGTTTTGTTGTATTAGGGGAATTAAATTTGGAAGGGAGTTGGGATGTTGTGGGATGCCCAAAGAATTTGTTCAAAATATACACGGGACCTCTATATACACCTCTGTATATACATCACATCTCTTCCTCCAGCACATCACTTGCTTCTACGGACTCCAGTACCTCTCTCCTGCACAGTATTTTTCTCCAGGTGAGGTCCAGAAGGAAATTTACTAGGCCTCCAATGTTTCTTCAGCCTGACTAGCACATGATGAGGCCTGCCATGTTGTGAGCAGGATCTGCGAACCACCCCTTACAGGTAGGGACAGTTGGCCCCCATTTGTGTAGAAAAATACCACTGTGCTAGCCAGCCTAATGGACTACTACTCCCAGCCCATCCTCTTGCTCCAGGCCCTGTCAGCCACTTCAGCTGAGACGGCCTTCTCCACTACCACCATGACACCACAGTCCCTTACTGACTTCTGCATCCTTTGTAGATTGTCTCTCACCCCCAATTCACTCGGGCATACCTCTACAGCTTTCTAGGTTGTGTGTCACTCGCCGACTACAGGTGGACTCCTTGCTGAGCTGTAGCACTGTCTGTTTCTCTCCTGCTCCCTTGTGCTTCTCCTCCAGGATCTCACTGTCCTCCTGGATACACCCGAGCCCCAGGCCTTAAGGTCACCCGCCCAGTCTGGGGGCTCCCAGGTGAGGCCTCCGCAACCTCGGCTACATTCCAGCTCTTCCACCCGAACTCACTCCTCCCAGACTGGGCTGACCCTGGGTATTTAAGGAGGCCTGCCCCCTGCCAATCCAGATTAGGGATTGGTCAGTGCTCCTTAGAATACCCCAGATGGCTACACCTCCCTCCCAGCTCTATGTTCAGAATACTCCATCAGCTTCTACAAAGAAGTGGGAGGTCCTGGTGACCTCATCTGTGAATCACCCAGTCCTACCTGAGCCACTCCCAGCCCAGAAACAAAAACAATCAGGCCTGCACTCAGTCAGGCCTGACTACATTTTCCTCACCTTACCAAAAAAACCCTCACTAGCTCCTACCTAAGTAGGGGGTGCTACATGTGCATATGAATTTCTCAATGGGACAACTTGTGTTTCTTTACCTAGTTCAGGACCGCCCACCCGCAGTGTACTGTGGATGGGTGGCACATACAGGCACAGTGACATACTGGTACATCACTGCTTGTTCCCGGGTTTAAGATGTGTGACCCCCGCCTACACCCACTGTGAATGTACACAGCGGGAGTTTGTCATCAGGTGCCGCCCAATGATTCATGGCCAGGACCTGCTGATCGGCTGTGTTAAATCACAGCCCAGAGCCCTGTGTTGATAATTAACATGGGGCTCTGTAGAGAGGGAACAATCTATCTGTTTCTTTGCTTTGCAGGGAGAAGAAACAAAGAGATCTTTAGTAAAAAGCAGCACACTTTATACAAATGAATACTTGTTAGGCACACATTTAACCCACTGATTACCTGAGATGTTAACCTCTTCCCAGCTAGTGTCATTAGTACAGTGACAGTGTATAGTATTATAAGTGATCACTGTATTAGTGTCACTGGAGATGTCAGTTGCAGTTAGTCAGTTCCCACTCAGTGTCAGTTAGTGTCAGATTTCCCGCCACACTATCACAGCCCCATTTAAAGTCGTTGATCACCGCCATTAGTAGTAGTATGAAAAAAAATCCAGTATACATACTGTAGCAGGTGCCACGCTATTTCTGTGGCTTTTGCTAAGTTGCCGCCGCAAATACACAGGCTCTGCTAGAAGGGAGAAATGCACCTGTCAGCCCCTGCGGGGCAACTTCTCCCCCTCTTTCTTGTTTTCACTGACTGAACTTAATGTAATATGTACAGAGAGACACAGAAGGCTCAAGTTACACTGCACCTGTACTGTGTTCCTATGGGGAGGACAGTTACAGCAGTCAATGCATGGGGCTTTAACAAACAGCAGCTACAAAGGGCTGTGTGTCATTTCCTTTCAGAGAAAGTGATGCATTGTGGATATGTAGTGGCTTTTCAAGGATTTTGCTATTGGACAGACCAGCAGGAGAACTTAATTTCCCATCAGACTGTGCTGCAGAGAAAGGTTCCTGGGAGCAGCAGTGCCTCATGGGAGAGGCTATTTAAGCCAAGGGTGTGGCCTGATACACTGTCTCTCTGGACAATGGTGATCGATTACACAGGGCCCTGTGTGTCCTGTCAGCAGAGTTGTGGCCTACTCACACAGACCGTTCAGTCTGCAACTACACAGCTTTTCTGAGGAAGGCTATAGCGATCGATCAGGGAGAATTGCAAGGAAAAGTGCAGTGGAGGCCGATTCCAGGAGCAGAGAGAGCAAGTGTGTCTTCATCACTATCACCATCACCTAAGCAGGACCGTCTTCTGTAGCAGTTTGTCCGGTTGGGTGAGCAGGCTCAGGCCCACATATAAGAGCACTGAATTGTTTTATCCAATATCTCAAATGGAAAGTTGTTAAAGATCTGAGCACTATCATAAGACTGAGGAAGCCGGATTATAATCACTTCAGTGTGTTTGATCGCTGTTAGCTATAAGCTTATCACAAAGTCAGTGGCCACTATGAAGGTTTCTATCTACTACGGTAAAGTTGATTGCTGCATCTTTTGTGCCATACTTGGAGGATCTGTGGCTACAGTTGTTTCCTAGGTACCTAGCATTCAGATTGAAAGAGTCGAAAGAAGGCGCACTGACCTTTGACTGATGATTTGCTGCAACTTCAGCTACTTCTCTCCCCACTTTGCAGGACTCAGGGTATTATACTTTGCATTATTGAATTCTCCTAAGAACTATCTTAAACAGAGCAGGTTGTCCATTGAATTTTTGCCAGTCTGGTTGCATTCTTTTAGAGTGGTACTGATTTATTTGTATTCCATTGAGTGGTATCAATTTACCCACAGTTCACCATCTCACATCAGCTAGTCTAAAGCTTTATCCTGTATTGAGTTATTTTATAATCTAACTTTACATCGAGCATAGGAGAACATTCAGGTATCTTGACTAAACTCAATTGGAGGAATTAAAGTGTAACCTTTAACAGTGGACATCCAGTAAATAGGAGGGAGTTGTGATACACATTCAGTTTGCTTGTGTCTCCCTTTTATTCACCAAGAACTCAAAAGTCATGTTTATGTTGTTTAGACATTTATGAGTGTGTGACTTAGATGTAAACTGTTGATCTTCTACCTGTGATGCTATTTCAGTTTAATTGAGAGTTACCCTTTAACATAATAGCAATTTAAGTAAATACTTCAAACTCTACTATTGTGTGATTCTATTATTGTGTCACTTCCTAAAGGGGAACTAACCCAAAAATGTAATCCAGGTGTGCCAGAGGGGATTGAGGCTGTTATTGGGGTTGAGAGGCAGAGTAACGGACTGAACATAGTAAAGCAGCTCCTGCGGGGTGGTGCTACAATACCATTGTTTGTAGACGCTATAACTTTCACGCAAATCAATCAATATACATTCATTGGGATTTTTTGTTACCAAAGACATGTAGCAGAATACATTTTGGCTAAAATTTATAAAGAAATTAGATTTTTTTTTATTAAATTGGATATGTTTTATAGTAGAAAGTAAGAAATATTTTTTTTCAAAATGTTCAGTCTTTTTTCGTTTATATAATAAAAAACCTAGTGGTGGTCAAATACCACCAAAATATGCTCTATTTGTGTGAAAAAATTATATAAATTTTGTTTGGGTACAGCATATTGTATTGTCCATGGGTACAATTATGAGGGCAGAAAGTTGCTAACTGAAGGTGTCTTTGAACGTCTAGCCACACTCTACATTTTTACACTACAGTTGTGTAACCTAAGCTGTCTTAATTATTCTAAACTCAGGATAATGTGCAGGAGCTGGAACAGCGACTGACCCTCTTGGAGATAAAGATAGCTACAAAAGGAGATGTTGACAACTTACAAATAGAACATCAATCTGTTCAAAATAAATTGGTAAGTAAAATAATTTCCCAGAATTGCTTTACAAAGCTTCAAAGCGAAGCAAGAAAGCAAACTTGTATTGTTGCATTCCAAACAACAATATGATTGTAACAATTGCTACTTTTTACACATATAAGGCCTCATGCACACTGAGCTTAAAAAAAAAATGATTTTAGAGGCATTTGGTGTTTTTTCAGCCTGTAAAAGCCTCTCTATATTCTATGTGTCCATGCACACATAGGTGTTTACAGCCATATTGGAAGAGGAATGTTCTTCTCAGGCTTAAAAAACCCACCAAAGGCGGGAGAGGAGAGGAAGAGCAGAAAAAACACAGAATGCACCTAAACATGTGTAAATCTGTCTAAAATGTTTAAATTCTGGATTCATTTATGCGTATTTGAGCATTTGCATGTTAATGAATTCCAATAGTAAGAATAAATTAATACAGTGCTTTGAAAAAGTATTCATACCCCCCTTGAAATTTGCCACATTTTGTCATGTCACAGCAAAAAAAGTAGATGTATTTTATTGGGATTTTATGTGATAGACCAACACAACGTGGCACATAATGGTGAAGTAGAAGAAAAATGATAAACACGTTTCAAAATTTTTTAAAAGTGTGGCGTGCATTTGAATTCAGCCCCCTTTACTCTGATGCCCTTAACTAAAATCTAGTGGAACCAGTTGCCTTCAGAAGACACCTAATTAGTAAATAGAGTCCACCTGTGTGTAATTTAATCTCAGTATAAATACAGCTGTTCTGTGAAGCCCTCCGATAGCATCATGAAGGCCAAGGAACACACCAGACAGGTCAGGGATAAAGTTGTGGAGACGTTTAAAGCAGGGTTAGGTTATAAAAAAATTATCCTAAGCTTTGAACATCTCATGGAGCACTGTTCAATCCGAAAATGGAAAGACTATGGCACAACTGCACACCTACCAAGACATGGCCGTCCACCTAAACTGACAGGCAGGGCAAGGAGAGCATTAATCAGAGAAGCAGCAAGAGGCCAATGGTAACTCTGGAGGAGCTGCAGAGATTCACAGCTCAGGTGGGGCAAATCGGTCCACAGGACAACTATTAGTCATGCACTCCACAAATCTGGCCTTTATGGAAGACTGGCAAGAAGAAAGCCATTGTTGAAAGAAAGCCATAAGAAGTCCCGTTTGCAGTTTGCGAGAAGCCATGTGGGGGACACAGCAAATACGTGGAAGAAGATCGGATGAGACCAAAAGTGAACTTTTTGGCCTTAAAGCAAAACCCTATGTGTGGCGGAAAACAAACACTGAACATCACCCTGAACACAACATCTCCACAGTGAAAGATGATGGTGACAGCATTATGTTGTGGGGATGCTTTTCTTCAGCAGGGACAGGGAAGCTGGTCAGAGTTGATGGGAAGATGGCTGAAGCCAAATACAGGGCAATGTTAGAAGAAAACCTGTTAGAGTCTGCAAATAACTTGAGACTGCTGCGGAGGTTCACCTTCCAGCAGAACAACAACCCTAAACATACAACCAGAGCTACAATGGAATAGTTTAGATCAAAGCATATTTATGTGTTAGAATGGCCCAGTCAAAGTCCAGACCTAAATCCAAGTTAGAATATGTGGCAAGAAATTGCTGTTCACAGACACTCTCCATCCAGCCTGAGAGAGCTTGAGCTATTTTGCAAAGAAGAATGGGCAAAAGTTTCTCTCTCTAAATGTGCAAAGCTGGTAGAGACATCCCCATTGGTGTGCGCATGTATTAGGGTGTGCACCCCAAAGCTCAAACACATATGCCTTTCTCTCAGCTGCACAGGACAATGAATGAATGGGAAAATGGGAAAAAAGTGCTCTCTGCTTCCTGTTCATTCACAAACTGAAGCATAGTAAACACAGTTTACTATGCTTCAGTTATGAATGAACACAGTGAGCGAGTGTGTTTATGTAAATGACATTTTCTTGCTTCTTCCCCCACTCTCCATTCTGAAACATCCCCTGCAGTAGCTGGGGGGAGAGGAGCGAAGCCAACAGCACTTCGGGGCAGGGGGGCCAACACGTGGGGAAGCCCGGGCAGCAGGGGGAATCGGCACTGCATGTAGTGATTAGGGTGTGCCCAGGCACACCCGGCACACCCCCTGCACATGCCTATAAACATCCCCAAAAAGATTTGCAGCTGTAATTGCAGCAAAAACCCCTGGTAGTGTAGACAGGGAGCTCTGGAGCACAGGAAGGCACGAAGGTTGGACTTGATCACTGGTGGTTGGTGAGGGTCCACTGGGACTCGTATAGGCAGAAGAATGGTGATGCAGGCTGGGTCGGTAACAGGCTGGCGGTGCGGTACAGATGGGTCAGGCAGGCGGATAGTCGGGTACAAGCAGGGTCGGCAACATGCAGGCAGCAGAGGTACAAAGGAGCAGGCATAAGAGTAGTCATAGACAGGCCAAAGTAAGGGCAGGCAGAGAGCAAAACAGGAAAGCCAGGGTCACAGGTACAGGAAGTCTCTAAGAGTAAATGCTGGGATCACAGGGTACAGGAACACTGTAGAACGAACAGCACTGGTTGCAGGTGCTGTCTGCTTAAATGGCCGTTTTGGCGCCAATGGCGGCGCATACGCTCACGCACACACGCACAGGCGTGCGCTCAAGCGTGCGCGCTCAAGCGTGCGCGCGCGCGCACAGACATTCCAATGACCACAGTTGTTTCCTTACAGTCCCCAATCACTTCCTAGCTTAGAAATTCTCTATAAATTGGGATGTTGAGGGCATATCTATATTACCCCTAAGGTTATGTCCACATATATTTTTAGAAATGTAACAAACCAGAAGTGACAAACAAAAGAAGTTAAATGTGAGCAATGATACACTTTACCATTGCTGATCGTTTCTGTGTTTGTTTTGAATAGAAAGCTCTGGAGGACAAGCTAGCAGAGTTTCCCAGTCCAGATCAGCTGAGCAATATGGTACAGTGGGAAACTTTGCGTGAGACTTTGGTGAGACGACCAGTGAATGTGGTAAGTAAAATAGATGGTAATGTTTTCATCACTGCTAGAGTCCTACAGAATGCCATGTTCACGTTCTGCAACTTAAAGCTGAATTCAGGGCACAAAATCTTTCATTAACTCCTCACTAGCCACAACACATTTAAAACCACGTTGTGTTCAGCAAATACTTTTTCAAAAGTTATTACCTTGTAAAAGTAGGAGTGACAGCATTAGTTGCTGTACATAGCCTGTTCAGAGAGCAGAGCTGAGGGAGGGATCCAACAGGCCCCACCCACTACAGGCTGCCTGCACAAAACTTCAGGAGGGGGCGGAGACAAGGCCAGTCACCCTGCACAAGGAGAGAGTAACAGTGACCTAGCCTTTATTACAGGAAACTCCTGTACAGAGGCTTTAGTTGATTACTGCACAGAACTGGAAGAAATACACAAAGTGCACCAAGATTCAAGTAAGAATACACATGATGAATGAATTTAG
This sequence comes from Glandirana rugosa, assembly GCA_018402905.1. Lineage (NCBI taxonomy): Eukaryota > Metazoa > Chordata > Amphibia > Anura > Ranidae > Glandirana > Glandirana rugosa. The sequence continues at coordinate 1,176,126 of BLSH010269269.1, forward strand.
ACAATATCTGCTTTACCCGAGTTCAGCTTTAAAAGTGACACATTTCAGGTCACAAAACAACAAAGAACAGTATAGCATTACTGTCAGTGAAAACACAAATCTTTTGCTCTCATTCCCAGTGTTCTAGTGTTTCATAGAAGCTCACATATGACAAGTTAGTATCAAACTCCAAAAAACAGAAATACACGTTGATGTACCAGAAAACACTTCAACAATTCATCAATATTTTTCATGACACATGGTAGTACAGTGCACAGGTGCAAATGGGAGCCATAGATAAACAATGCTAATCCTCTTGGCATGCATTAACGTGCATTGAGCAACTTGTTCACAGGTGTCTTTGTGTCTTTTTATGCATTCAGCACTTCCATCAGCATCAGATGCCTGTGTCCCCTGCCACATGCCGTTGTTCATTCCTCTGACAGCACCACAGGACTACAGAGATGTAGGGGTCAGAGGAAGGAACCATGACATGCAGCGGGAAAAACAGGTACAGGACACTCCCAAAAGTATGAATGCTCAAATACACTAAAGGAGACTGCCATGCTGAAATGAGTGGATGTAGGAGACATGGGCGACCAGACAAGTATGTATAATGCCTGACAGTCTCTTGTTAATTGTGGTTGACAATCTTGTCCCTTTCTGTATTTGGATTAAATGCAAAGCATTGGTGAAAGCCATGTAGAGACTGATGCAGACTTTTATTGGATGCAGAAAGTGTCCATATATCTTTTACAAATGACTAACTATGGAATATATTTTTTAAAGTAAACCTGCGTGTAGGCAGATGCAATCTGTATTCCCCACTGTAGGTGGTGCTCGACTGAAGCAGCAATGCAGAAGGAGTGAGGAACTTAGTTCCTCTTTGAATTCCTGCGGTCACAGGGAAACAGCCAGCCAATTGGACACTGACACCCCATGTAACTTCAGCAGCCACCTTGGGTCAGGCAGAGTGTATTTAAGACTCTGGCTTCCGGGTATGGTGCGCTTTATACTTGTGGTAAGTGTAGGGACAGGTTCTTCATCTGGCAGGGACAGTGCTAAGCGGTAGGGAAATTTCTCGGAAGGAGTAGGGACAGTGCAGAGACTACGTCTACCTCGCTTCAGGAAGCATCCCCTTTGGGTGTGGAACAGCCATGACGCATTCCGATCCTCGTTGCATACGCTGTCAGCATCTTTCAAGTCTTCAGTTCAGACCATTGTTAAAGTACATAAGTGGCTCCGGACACTCATGCCTTATCTGCTGGGCCTAGCTGTATTGTGTTGGACCTTTTTAAATATATTGCTATTACCTTAATTGGACTCTGTGTGTTTACTGCCTGCCACACCACGCTGCATCCTGCTCACACTTGACAGAAGTCGGCAGGATATGCCCCTCTTTGCAGCTGCTGAGGAAGGAGGAGCAGGGATCACAATGGTGCCATTAGGAGTGGCCTTAGCCTTAGTGCCTACGTTTAATGGGTCAAACATCTCCCTATCAGAGTGGGCTGAGAGACTGGAGAGTGCCGCTCTCCTGTATCAAGTCCCCACCCAGCTCATTGCAGAGCTGGGCATTAACCACTTGACAACTGGGCACTTAAACCCCCTTAACAACAGACCAATTTTCAGCTTTCAGCGCTCTCACACTTTGAATGACAATTACTCAGTCATGCAACATTGTACCAATATGAAATTTGCGTCCTTTTTTTCAAACAAATAGAGCTTTCTTTTGGTGGTATTTAATCACCGCTGGTTTTTTTATTTTTTGCGCTATAATTAAAAAAAGACCGAAAAATTTGTAAAAAAATGAATTTTTCTTCGTTTCTGTTATAAAATTTAGCAAATTAGTAATTTTTATTCATAAATTTTGGCCTAAATTTATACTGCTACCTATCTTTGATAAAAAAAAAAAATTGTGTATATTATTTGGTCCTTGTGTAAGTTATAGAGTCTACAAGCTATGGTGCCAATCACTGAAAATTGATCACTCCTGATCCTGTCTCTT
>BLSH010269269.1:1218428-1228984 GCA_018402905.1 Glandirana rugosa
TACGAACCGGTCAGGTAGTGGAAATGGGAGTCGAAGAAATCGTTCCGTCACCAGTAGAACCTCCTCACAAACCCCAGTAATAGTACAACCTTATGACGGGACGCCGGGTCAGAGGTTTCCCTCCTCTAGTACAAGACGAAGTCATACAGTGTCATGTACAACCGTAAATACCAAGGGAGTTACTTGACATCGAGGGGTCACGGCCGTTGTGAGTACGTCGGGGTCTGGTACTGTGAGGGTGGTGGTACGAACTGACATCCGTTCTGTGTGAACAGAAACATGAGGAGTGGACCAACGGCGGTGTGCACGAACTGGTAGACTTGGTTTATTCAAATAGTACCAGAGTGTGGTGGGAGTGTCATGGTCTGGGGCTGCATGAGTGTTGCCGGCACTGGGGAGCTACAGTTCATTGAGGGAACCATAAATGCCAACATGTACTGTGACATACTGAAGCAGAACATGATCTCCTCCCTTTGGAGACTGGGCCGCAGGGCAGTATTCCAACATGATAATGACCCCAAACACTCCTCCAAGATGACCACTGCCTTGCTAAAGAAGCTGAGGGTAAAGGTGATGGACTGGCCAAGCATGTCTTCAGACATAAACCCTATTGAGCATCTGTGGGGCCATCCTTAAACGGAAGGTGGAGGAGCGCAAGGTCTTTAACATCCACCAGCTCCGTGATGTCGTCATGGAGGAGTGGATTAGGACCCCAGTGGCAACCTGTGAAGCTCTGGTGAACTCCATGCCCAAGAGGGTTAAGGCAGTACTGTAAAATAATGGTGGCCACACAATATATTGATACTTTGAGCCCAATTTGAACATTTTCAATTAGGGGTGTACTCACTTTTGTTGCCAGCGGTTTAGACATTAATGGTTGTGTGTTGAGTTATTTTGAGGGGGACAGCAAATTTACACTGTTATACAAGCTATACACTCACTACTTTACATTGTAGCAAAGTGTAATTTCTTCAGTGTTGTCACATGAAATGATAGAATAAAAACTTTACAAAAATGTGAGGGGTGTACTCACTTTTGTGAGATACTGTGTGTATATATATATAAGTCCAACCTTGAATGGAAATCAACAATAAAAAACCAATATAGTGAAAAATATAGATTTAAATACACAGTCCCATAATAGGATCAGCAATATAAATTTGTTGGTGAAAGCACAATAGTTCAGTGCAAAGATGTGTACAAAAAATTGGTGGTGACTTGAAAAGTGAAGAGGTGATCTAGTACAGTGCTCCAGAATCATTCACCGCACCCCTGTGAAATGGACACTAACCGGAAAAGCTTGTTTCTGTAACAGCAGCAACCACGCACTCAGTGTAGATCCACCAGCTGTTGTGGGGAAAGTTATTCATCAACTTGCACCATCCAGATGTAGCTGTAGTAAATAAAGCTCACCGGGAGCCAGATTAAGTCTCCATAGTGTAGTATTTATCGGATTTGTATGTTAAAAGACCAAATAAAATGAATCATAAAAGCATATGACAATGGGTGTGCCACTGCCGACCTGATATCGGACAGTGGCCTGACGTCAGCACTAGTGTCTCCTCCCTGATGCATTTCGTCCAATAGGACATTTTCAAATAAAGTTTACCTGTCATTAGATGTGGCTTAGTGGTTTGCACTTCTACCCTGCTGCACTGGGGTGCTTGGTTTAAAAACCTGGTCAAGATGCTAACTTCGTAGAGTTTGTATGCCCTCCCTGTGCTTGCATGTGTTTTCTCTAGGTATTTCAGTTTGCTCCCACACCAAAGACACGCTGGTTGCTTATTTGGCTTCTGTCTAAAATGGCCCTAGTATGTGTGTATATATGCATGTTAGATATGGGCCTTAGATTGTAAACACTTGATGGCAGGCACTGATGTGAACAGGGCTGGTGCAAGGATTTTTGACACCCTAGGCGAAACCTCATTTTGCCACCATGGCCCTGTCCATGTATACGATGGAGGTGGTGGAGATTTTTGCAGCGCCTCCCTACCTATTTCTTTAGCCGTGGTCCACAGGTCTGCACCTGTGCCTCTGGACCCTGCCCAAAGACAAAAAATGGTGACACTGGCTCGCTTCCTCATGCCAGCCGTGGTCTGCAGGTATATGGACAGGCTATGGTAGTATATAGTCAGGCTACAGGAGTATATGGACAAGCTACAGTAGTATATAGACAGGTTGGGGTAGTATATAGACAGGCTGGAGTGGTATATGGACAGGCTGGAGTGGTATGTGGATAGGCTGGGGTAGTATATAGACAGGCTGGGGTAGTATATAGACAGGCTGGGGTAGTATATGGACAGGCTGGGGTAGTATATGGACAGGCTGGAGTAGTATATGGACAGGCTAAGGTAGTATATGGACAGGCTGGGGTAGTATATGGACAGGCTGGAGTAGTATATGGACAGCTAGGGTAGTATATGAACAGGCTGGGGTAGTATATGGACAGGCTGGGGTAGTATATGGACAGGCTGGGGTAGTATATGGACAGGCTGGAGTAGTATATGGACAGCTAGGGTAGTATATGGACAGGCTGGGGTAGTATATGGACAGGCTGGGGTAGTATATGGACAGGCTGAAGTAGTATATGGACAGGCTGAAGTAGTATATGGACAGGCTGGGGTAGTATATGGACAGGCTGGGTAGTATATGGACAGACTGGGGTAGTATATGGACAGACTGGGGTAGTATATGGACAGGCTGAGGTAGTATATGGACAGGCTAACTGCAGACAGATACACTGCAGCCCCCGCACCTCTGTTCCCCACTGTATCCCCCAACCCCCCCTCCCCCCCCCACACACACACACACACACACACACATCAGTTCCTCCCTGTAACCCCCCCAGCACATCTGTTCCCCTGTGTACACAATACAATGCATATAGCAGATTCAATGTTTTTTAAAATTAAGCTGGCTCAGTACAGCACTGAGCGTGCTGCCTGTTTTCCACTACCTGAGCCAGCAGCAGTGCTGGCCTCACCTCGAGGAGAGCGATGCTGCAGTGCTGTCTGTCCTCCCACAAAAGATCCAACGGTCCAGGAGGAGGAAGGGAGGGGAAATATCGGCTAACCCAGAACTACATGCAGTTCTCACCCTCCCCTGCCAGTTCCACAATTAATGCAGCACTTCCGGGCCAGCCAGCTGTTCTTTGTTCTGCCTCTCTCCCCTCCTCTTCTCACTGCCACTGCTAGGGTGGCGCCGGAACTTCAGGCTGACAGAACAGGGGTGGAGAGTGCTAATTGTTTCTGCACAGAGTGCGCATTTTACCGCCCTGGTGTGCTGCCAGCCGCAGCTCTCCAGTGACATGAGTGATCGATGCAGAGCAGTGACGGATAAACATCAGCCGGGCGCCCTGGGCGGCCGCCTACTCCACCTAGTGGTAGAGCCGGCCCTGGATGTGAATGTGCTAAATCTGAAAGGTTGCAAACAATGCTGAACTTTTTATGTTACATGAAAATGTAGGCAATCTGGAAACATATAGGCCTGCTATAGTCAGAAGGGAATACTGATGTTGCTATAAGGTGTTAAAGAGGAAGTAAACCCAGATTGGGTTTACTTCCTCAATATAACCCTGTAAAGTAGAAGCATAATGGGCTACTATGTATCGCATAGTAGCCCATTATGTGCCACTTACCTGGAAACTAAGCCTGTAGCGTCCAGCGATGTCCCCACTCCAGGCCGCGTCCATCTCATGCCTCTCTTCCTTCCGGGCCGCGACTCGGCCGGAGTCGCGTGACTGGCCGGAGTCGCGTGACGTCACTCCTGCGCATGCGCAGTCACAGCACAGGGTCAGTGGAGAAATGGCACAGAGGCCACTTCTTCACTGAGCATGTGTCGACTTGACTTCGGCACATGCAGAACACTGCATATCTCCTGAACCGTACAGGTTTGGGAGATATGCAGTGCACCTACAGATAAGCCTTATTCTAGGCTTACCTTTAGGTTAAAGTGGTTGTCACAGGTTGACAACCACTTTAAACACTTGTTTGATCTTTTCATCTATATTCCAGGTTTATCAACATTTCAGGAATATGCAGTTTCCAAACTGGTGTGTGATAGATGACCTATAACTTCCTAAATCTAAGGCTACGTTCACTTTTGGAACATGTTACCAGTATTTAGGGTGGAATATGTAACATGTTCCAGCTCCTGCATCTGATTGGAGGTACAATGCATTACAGGCTCCAGTATAAAAAAATAAAAATAAATGCATATTTTTTACCTCTAAAAAAGATGTGCATTTATTGTTTTTTTAAAAGGTGACCTTATCCTTTAAATGGCAGTGTTTCTTCCTCCCCAATGGGTCCTGTAGCCTAACTGACACATTTAGGCCTCATACACACAGGCGTTTTTACAGCTTAAAAACGCCTCTCCACATTATTCAAGGCCTCATACACACACAGGCGTTTAGGAGTTGTAACTGGCATAGGAGTTTTTAAGCTCCAAAAAGGACCAACGCGTTCTGAGGCTCTGGCGCTAGAGCTGTAAAAACGCCTGACGCCGGTAAAAACTGCTCAACTTGGGTAAATATGGATACAGCGCGTTAGGCGTTTCTCATGCCTCTATTCAAAATCAATTTTTCCCTATGAGCAGGGCCGGCTCTACCAATAGGCGGAGTAGGCGGCCGCCTAGGGGCGCCTGGCCACTGTTTCATTGATTCATGTAAGAACTGACACTGTCTGACTGAGATAATGAGATTGTATTATCACATGCCATTTGCAAATGTATATAGAAATAGTTACTGATCTGCCAAATACCCCCCCTCTGCCCCCACCCCCCAGTGAGGCTGTATTTGATGGGCACAGGTGAAGCTGTATTTGATGGGCACAGGTGAGGCTTTATTGATTGGCGCTGGTGAAGCTGTATATGATGGGCACAGATGAGACTGTATTGATTGGCGCTGGTGAAGTTGTGTTTGATGGGCACAAGTGATGCTGTACTCATTGGCGCTGGTGAAGTTGTATTTGATGGGTACAGGTGAGGCTGTATTGATTGGCACTGGTGAAGCTGTATTTCATGGGCACAGGTGATGCTGTATTGATTGGTGCTGGTGAAGCTGTATTTGATGGGCACAGGTGGGGCTGTATTGATTGGCGCTGGTGAAGCTATATTTGATGGGCGCTGGTGAGGCTGCATTTGATTGGCGCTGATCAGGCTGCAATTCATTGGCGCTGATCAGGCTGGGCAGGGAAAGGGGGTGGAATCGGGGGTGGAGTCAGGGGTGGAGCCAAGGGGCGGCAAAATGAGGTTTCGCCTAGGGTGTCAAAAATCCTTGCACCAGCCCTGCCTATGAGAGCCTATTGATTTGAATAGAAGTCGCACCAGAATTCGGATCATGATGATCCGACTTGTGTGCTGAGGATCTTGAAGGGGAGCTCCCACCAAAATGAAAAAAAAAATTGGCGTGGGGTTCCCCCCAGGACGATACCAGACCTTCCGGTCTGGTATGGATTCTAAGGGGAACCCCCACGCCAAAAAAAATGCCATGTGGGCCCCGCCCAGGATCCATACCAGACCCTTATCCAAGCATGCAGCCTGGCAGGTCAGGAAAGCGAGCGCCCCCCCCCCCCCTAGACCATAACAGGCCACATGCCCTCAACATGGGGGGGTGGGTGCTTTGGGGCAGGGGGGCCCTGTGTCCCCCAACCTAAAGCACCTTGTCCCTATGTTGATGAGGACAAGAGCCTCTTCCCGACAACCCTGGCCGGTGGTTGTCGGGATCTGTGGGCAGGGGGATTATCAGAATCTGGAAACCCCCTTTAACAAGGGGGGCCCCCAGATCCTGGCCCCCCACCCTAGGTGAATGAGTATGGGGTACATTGTACCTCTACCCATTCACCTAAAAAAAAGTGTCAAAAATAATCACAGCACACAGGTTTTTAAAGTAATTTATTAAGGCAGCTCCGGCGTCTTCTCCCTCCTGTTCTTCTCCCTCCTCTCTGCGCTGTCTTCTCCCCCATCTCCGGTTCTTCTCCTCTCTGCACTGTCTTCTCTTCTACCTCTTCTGCCGGGTCTTCTCTCTCTGCTGTCTTCTCGCTCTTTTGTTGGGTCTTCTCCTCTGTCTTCTCCCTCTTTTCTTCTTCCGATGTTGCCCCGACGCGCTCTCCCGGTGTAATGCTGGGTCCGCTGTGTGCCATGACTTATATTGGCATGGGGTGGGGCCACCCGGTTACGTCATCTGGGGGCCCGCCCCTTGTGATGTCACCGCCTGGTGCATGATGGGGTGGTGATGTTACAAGGGGCAGGGCATCCGGAGGATGTCACCGGGTGGCCCCGCCCCATGCCATGCCGAAGAACCAGAGAGGGGGGAGAAGACAGCGTAGAGAGGAGGGAGAAGCTGCCTTAATAAATTACTTAAAAAACCTATGTACTGTGTTTATTTTTGACACTTTTTTTTTCTTTTTTTCTGGCGTCAGATCTAGCTTTACAGCTCATTTTTTCTAATGCTCATGTGTATGAGGCCTTAAAGTAGTATTAAACCATCAGCGTTTTTACACACTGAGCACAATAAAATAAACATTCCCCAATAAAATACCTGTTCAAATTCTTGCAGTTTACAACTTTCATTGCTGCTGGCTCCTGCTCTTAGTGCTGTGTCCCTGAACTTCCAGTCTTTACAGGAAAGAGTTAACAGTGGAGTGCAGTTTCCAGTCAGTCTGTTAGCTTGTAGAAGGAAGAGGGAGGGGCAGGGGAGTGTCTTGCCATCCTAGGCTATGGGGCTAGGCTGGGTTTCAGTATACACATAGAGAGTAGTATAGTTAAATGTGTGTTCTTACCCAGCTCCATTTTACAGCTGAATCGCATGGAACTGGATCCTCTAAAAAAAAAATTAGAGGAACGCTGGAAGGAAATCCGCCGACAGCTGCAGGAGAAACCACCCCAGTACGACTCTGATGATGCTGCTGGTATTCGCAAGTAAGGTCCTTTTCTCACCTATGTACAGTATTTTAAAGTGGATGTAAACCCGAAAACAAAAAAAATGTAATTAATAATTCTGCCTGGTAGAGTATAGCATGTTATGTCATCTGTGCCTAGTCTTGCCACAAAGAGTTAATCCAACTGTGAGTAATCGGCTTATCTTTTTTCAGGAAAAGAAAGTCTGACTAACAGGGAAATACACAGCCAATCCTCCCCTTGCTCTGTGAGTGACAAGCAATTTGCTTATCTCCTTAACACAGCAGAGAAAGTTTTACACTCCCCCCCTTCCTCCTCAATCTTTCAGTATAGAGGTGGGTGGGGAGACTTGTGACATCACAACTCCACCCACAAAACTCCAGCAAACACAGACACCCACTGATTTCAGAGTTTTACAGAGCTGCTAGTGCTTATAGGAAGGACACTTGCAAGGTAGGGATAGATGCAGGAGGCTTGCATGTATATATACATTAAAACTGTGTCATTAGTTTATACTGGGTGGGTGGTGGGTTTACATCCACTTTAATATGCGCATTTCAATACATGTCATGGCATGTAGACAGGTTAGCAGAGCCGGGTCTAGACTGTCTATTGTGGGGGTACAGTAGATAAATGTCAGGGAGGCAGAGGATGGGAGGCCAGCAGGGCAGAGGATAGGGTCAGCAGCTTGTAGGGCAGTGTACAGGGGTCAGCAGGGCGGAGGACAGGGTCAGACAGATTTTGCCTGCAAGTGGGAGGAGCTTAAATGAGATGATTAAGCTGAATCTGTGACTAGTTGATGTAAACTATGCACACATATACCACAGTCTTTGTACCCAAAAAATACTCCTATTTACTCCTATTGACAGTCTCACAGACACACATGAAGGATCCTTTTTACAAATGTGAATGTTTCCATCACATATGCTTTTTTGCACACAAAAAGTGATCACTTTATCTGACTGAGCCTATGAAGAACTTCCTTAACACCAGCAACTGTTGGGATAATGAACACTCTGGTCAGGACTGTAAGGTACAACATAATGTATAGCGTGCAGGGGTCCAGAATGTAACATACAAAACAACATATAGAGTGCAACATCATGATGAGCCCACCTGTTCACATTAGATCCCCCTTATATCAGGAATCATCATCAGAGTCCCCCCTCTAGATCAGAGTCCTCCCTACAACATCAGGGTCCCCATAGTCACCCCCCTTATGTCAGGTCCCCAGAGTCACCCCCTGAATATTTGGGTCCTTAACACATACACCACCCCTTACATCATGGTTCCTTGGGTTCCTCAGCCTTACCTCAGGGCCCCCAGAGTCCACCCTTACATCAGGGTCCCCAAAGTCACCCCCCAAACATCAGGCATCAGGGTCCCCAGAGTCACCCCCCAACATCAGAGTCCCAAGAGTCACCCCTCTTATGTCAGGGTCCCTAGACCCCCCCCCCCCTTTCATCTGGGTCCCTAAAGTCACTCCCTTAAAGGAGGTCCCCAGAGTTTCCCTAGTTACATCGGGTCCTAAGAGTTCCACTTTTACATCAGGGTCTCCCCTCCTCCTTACATCAGGCTCCCAAGAGTCCCCTCTTGAATTACAAGCAACAAGAATGATGGATAAAAGGAAGGAGGCGCTTCTAAAGCTGGCCATAGATGTATCAAAATTTGCCTGGTTCAGCAGGAACTGGCCGAATTTCTATCCATCTATAGGCAGGCTGCTTGAACTGAAGTCAATCTATCAATCGTCTTTAGTAAACCAGCCTGTCATCTTTTTCCGTACGATTACAGTAGCTGACTATGGCCAGCAGCAGTGATCATTGTATTCTCAGAGCAGGGAATCCTCCCACAGTCAGAAAACAATACTGCAACGGGAGGGATACCCTCATCAACACTGATTGTGTTGATGGGGGAATCAAGCGATTTTCTTTCCTTCAACCTATGGTTGAAGGAAGGAAAATTGGTTAACGTATGGCCAGTCTAAGAGTAGCCAAGCAAACAAATGCACAGAAATAAAATGTAGCCATGTGCTCCCTTGGGAGTAGCTGGTAGTAGTGGTTCACCTTATAGCTGCCCTCAATCCCACCATATCTCACACATCTGTAGACACTGACCAGGCTGGCACTTGTTTTTGTTGTTTTATTTAGGGGAAATAATTTGGATGGGTAAAAAGGGTGACTGTGGGATGCCCCAAGAATTATGGTACATGAACTCCATATACAGTCCTGTATATGCACACTGACACTGCAGACTATCCTTCTGCAGACTTACTTATCGCAACTCTCTCTCCAGCACATCACTTGCTGACCGTTTCTCCTGCAGTTCTCTCTCCAGCACTGAACTGCAAACTATCACTCCTTCACTTCTCTCCAGCACTTCACTTCCAGCTCGAAAGGAAATTTATCAAGCTTCTCTACACTTTTCTCTTCACCACGGCTAGCACATGGTGAGGCCTACACTGTGTCAGCAGAACCTCAGAACCACCCATTACAGGCCAGGGATCACCAGCCCCTGAATATGTAGCAAAGTACTTGAGTGCTAGCCGGACCTTTGATGGGCTACAACTCCCAGTCCATTTCTCTTCCAGGTACCACCGACCTGCTTTTCCTCAGTGACACTACTTCCCCTGACTGGTTCCCAAGGCTTCCACAGACTGTCCACTATTCCTCTCCCAGCCTGCTTCAGCATTTTCTCTTCCAGCTCCCAGGGTCTGTCACTCCGACACCGGTGGATCACTTTAACCACTTGCCGACCGCCGATCGGCATCTGACGGCGACAAGGTGACTCTTTAAGGCAAAACGCCGTCATACGACGGCGGCTGCCAGATCGCGCACAGTGAGCGCGATCACTGTGTTCGGGGAGGGCCAGGGAGCGGGTGCGGCGGCTTCGATTGCCGCCGGCTACCTGCGATGCCCCCCCCCCGGAGTGAAAGAACGGAGGTCCGTGTGAGTAAACACGGACCTCCGTTCTGTGAGAGGGGGAAGGACTGTGATCACAGCCTTCCTTTACACGGAAGGTGTGATCACTTCCCTTCCCCTGTTAGGGCAGCCCCCATACAGTAAGAACACGCCCAGGGAACACAGTTAACCCTTAGAGCGCCCCCTGCAGGTTAACCCCTTCACTGCCAATGGCATTTACACAGTAATCAGTGCATTTTTATAGCACTGATCGCTGTATAAATGCCAATGGTCCCAAAAAAGTGTCAAAATGTTCCGACATGTCCGCCCTAATATTGCAGTACCGCTAAAAATCGCAGATCGCCGCCATTACTAGTAAAAAATTTAAAAAAATAAAAACCCCAGAAATTAATTCTCATCATCCGTAAACGCGACCACTTTTGCGCAAACCAATCAATAAACGCTGATTGCGATTTTTTAAATCACAAATATGAGGAAGAATATAAATCGGCCAAAACCGATGAAAAAAAATGTTTTTTTATAATTTTTTTTTGGATTTGTATTTTAGCAAAAAGTAAGAAATTTGGGGTTTTTTTGCAAAATTGTCGCTCTTCTTTTGTTTATAGCGGCGATCAGAAATGACGCAGCGGTGATCAAATACCACCAAAAGAAAGCTCTATTTGTTGGAAAAAAAGACGCAAATTTCTTTTGGATACAACATCGCACGACCGCACAATTGTCAGTTAAAGCGACGCAGTGCCG
>BLSH010269269.1:1228994-1241387 GCA_018402905.1 Glandirana rugosa
AGCTTGGTGGAACGGCGACGGATGGATACCAACCGCCAGCCGTTCATCAATTTATGGTGGTTTTCTTTCGAGATAAACATACTTTTTTTCCTGTTTTTTTTTTTTAGTATACTCATGTCACGACGTACTGACTCATTAACAGTAAGTTTCACACTCTCGTGACTTTCGACTTTTAACCAGACCCGTCCTCCCCCCCAAATTCACGGGTCATTCGTTCACCAATTCATCAATTTCTGTTGTCTCAAACCCGAACCAGACCAATTTTCAGCTTTCAGTGCTCTCACACTTTGAATGACAATTACTCAGTCATGCAGCACTGTACTCATATGATTTTTTTTTTTTGTCCTTTTTTTCATACAAATAGAGCTTTCTTTTGGTGGTATTTAACTACTTGCCGACCGCCAACCATAGGTAGGCAGCGGCAAGGTGGTTCGATATCACAAAACGCCGTCATACGACGGCGGCTACGAGATTGTGCACTGTGTCCGGGGGGGGCCAGGGAGTGGGTGCGGCGGACTCTATCTCCGCCGGCTACCCGCGACGAAGTAAGAAATTTGGGGTTTTTTTGCAAAATTGTCGCTCTTCTTTTGTTTATAGCGGCGATCAGAAATGACGCAGCGGTGATCAAATACCACCAAAAGAAAGCTCTATTTGTTGGAAAAAAAGACGCAAATTTCTTTTGGATACAACATCGCACGACCGCACAATTGTCAGTTAAAGCGACGCAGTGCCGAATCGCAAAAAGGGCTCCGGTCCTAAAGTGTGAAATCCTTCCGGGGCTGAAGTGGTTAAAGTCTCTCTCTCTCTGTAGCACCTCTGCTGTTCTCCCGTTCCCTCGTGCGACTCCAGAAATCACCTCCACTCCTGGCTGCACCCGAACCTCCAGGCCTCAAGGTCACCCCTCCCAGATGGGGGCGACCTCCCGGGTAGAGGCCTCCACAGCACCTCCTGCTATATCTCAGACTTCCACCCGACACTCCCCTCCCAGACTGACCCAGCCCAGAGTATATAAGAAGCCCTGCCCCCTGCCAATCCAGATTGGGGATTAGTCAGGACTTCTCATGGCACTCCAAATGATGACACCTCTTGTCCCACTTTCATTCTGGAAAGTTCCAGTGCCTCCCAGAAGAAGGTAGGAGGGTTTAGTGGCCTCATCTGTTGGGCTGCCCCAGTCCTACCTGAGCCATTCCCCAAGCCCAGATCAAAACAGTCAGGCCTGACTAAATTTTGCCTCTCCTGGCAAAACCCTGCTACAAAAACGCACCTACACTATGGGGGCGCTACAAAAGTGTTAAACTAAAGTAAACCTTCTCACTTGATAACAGAAATTTCACTACACACAACCTTATTTACTGTTGGGCTGACTGTGTATCTCAATCTTCAGTCTATGCTGACAGGTCTAGCAAGCAGAGATGAACAAACACTGCACATGTCGGGTCAGCCTTATTTACTGCCAGTGTACTGCCCAAATACCAAACTCCGTAGAATACCAAACTCGCGTTACTTTCGGTTGCTTTAAACCATCATAACGTCCTATTCGTCACAAATTTCTGTTTATGTTCAGCAATAGGTGACTTTTTGTCCCCTTTACCCGCTGTGTTCCTAACACAGCAACATCTACCCGTTGTGTTCCTAACACAGCAACATCTCCCGGTAATGGACTGTAGTCCGTTGCCGGAGTTTTCTCCAAACAGAAATTTGTCACAATTAGGAAGTTATGATGGTTTAAAAAAATGGAAGTGACGCAGGTTTGGCGTTCTGCTGAGTTTGGCATATGGGCAGAACACCGGGGTGACTGCCAGTGTGCAGCGATTGTTCAGCATAGACTGGAGATCTAGATACACAGTCAGCCTGACAGTAAATAAGGCTGTGGGCAGTGAAAGTTCTGTTATCAGGTGAGAAGATTTAGGCCCCTTTCACACGGGCGGATCGTTCAGGTCCACCTGTCAGTTTTTCAGCTCTCTATGGAGCGACGGATGTCAGCGGTAACATGTCCGTTTACACCCAATCTGCTCCGATCCGCCAAAAACAGACGGATGGAAACCGTATTTTACATCCGCCTGGCGGACCGGATCGGATGAACACGGACAGACGGTCCATGTTCATCCGATTCTCCATAGAGGAGAATGGAGCTGTGGCAGGACAGTCTCTGCACGGAGTGCAGAGTCTGCCCTGTCATCCGCCGGCTCATCTGCCGGCTGAGCAGCGGAGCCCGTCAAACCGGGGTCCGCTGGTGTGAAAGGACCCTAACTATGATTTTTTTTTTTTTTGTAATTCCTTTATTTGTGTAAAGAGTCATGAAAAATACAGACATTAGCAAGATACATCTGAGTACATCATCAAAAGAATCTCCAACATAAGTACGGCTTACAGAGATCACTAGGACAACGATCCCAGAAGAGAGATTTACTTTGATTTAACACTTTATTGCTGTGCATTTGCATACCTCCCAACTTTCTGCGATGGGAATGAGGGACACCTATTAGCAAAAGTATGTAGGCATAGGACACACCCCCCTGCCATGCCCCCCCCCCCTTAAAGAAGAATCATACTGTAGCCATGTGCTCCCTTGGGAATGGCTGGTAGTTGCGGTTCACCTTATAGCTGCCCTCAATCCCACCATATCTCACACATCCAAAGTCATTGAACAGGCCGGCTCTTGTTTTTGTTTGGGGGATTTAACTTGGATGGGGAAAAGGGTGACTGTGGGATGCCCAAAGAATTGGTTACAGGACCTCCTATATACACGTCCGTATATACACTTTACTTCCTCCTGCACTTCACTTGCAGACTATTGCTTCTTCACGTCTCTCCAGCACTTCTCTTACAGACTATTGCTCCTTCACTTTTCTCCAGCATTTCTCTTGCAGATTATTGCTCCTTCACTTCTCTCCAGCACTTCACTTAGTTTCCTGACCTGAAGGGAAATTTATCAGGCTCACTCCATTCCTTTTTCTTCACCGCAGCTAGCACATGGCGGGGCCTGCACTCAGGACCTCTGGACCATCTGTTACAGGCCAGGGTCAAAGACCCCTAAAAGTGTAGCTTAGTACATTGGTGCTAGCTGGGCCTTTAATGGACTACAACTTCCAGCCCATCCCTCTTCCAGGTCACACCAACCTGCTTTCCTCCCAGTGACACTCCTTCCCCTGACTGGCTCCCGAGACCTCCACAGACTGTCCATTATTCCTCTCCCAGCCTGCTCCAGCCTTTCCTCCAGCTCCCATGCTCTGTCACTCACCAACTCTAGTGGATAATTTAAAGTGTTCTCAGTAGCACCTCTGCTATTCTCCTATTCCCTCGTGCTGCTCCAGGAGTCAACTCCACTCCTGGCTGCACCCGAGTCTCCAGGCCTCAAGGTCACCCCCCCCCCCCAGACTGGGGGCTCCCTCCCGGTAGAGGCCTCCACAGCCCCCCCCCTTCCCCGCTTGCAGACTGCTGTATTTAAGGAGGCCTGCCCCCTGCCAATCTAGACTGTAGATTGGTCAGGGCTCCTTGTCATACATCAGGAAGTGACACCCCCTCATCCATCCCCCTTTCCAGAGCCTTCTCTGCTCAAAAAGGGTAGGAAACTCCAAGGGGTGTATCTTCCTTCCATCTCCAGCCATTCCCTGAGCCACTCCCCAGCTCAGATCAAAACATTCAGGCCTACACCTACAGTCAGGCCTGACTAAATTTTGCCTTTCCTAGCAAAAAGACCTCACAAAAAACACCTACACTTTGGGGGCGCTGCAGTACAAAAAAAAGATTGGTTAAACCCACTTTTTTACCACTACTTTTCCTTTATATTGGCTTTTGGAATTTACAAACGCAACACTTTAGAAATTGAATGAAAGGTTTAACACTGTTAAAAACTTTTTGATACATAAGTAGTGCGTTTTATATACAGCTAAATAGATCCAGACCAAAATGAGGGACAAATGAGGAGGAAAGCGGGACAGAGGGACTCTGTTCAAAATTAGGGACAGTCCCTTGAAATCAGGGACAGTTGGGAGCTATGCATTTGTTTGTCTTCTTTTATAAGAAGAGGAGGAAAGAAACTGCTGGAGCTCCCAGTGCACCCCTGCCCCTATCCACTGAACCCTGTCCTGGGAGAAGGAGTTCCATAGCAGGGCACAGGGTCGGGGGGTTTGTTGGCTTTGAAGGGCACAACTGAAATATGGGGGGGGGGGGTGGTGGAGTCCACCCCAGCACACTCCTAGTTCTGGCCATGCAGGCTAGGCATTATTTTAAATAGTGCTAGTTACTATTTGTGCAATGCATTGATCTGCATTGTTAATCAATAGCAGTGCATGACTGTTGATAATGCATATACAAATATATAAAATCACACACTGAAAGTTATGAATCCAATCTAAGGGATAACAATACAATGCATTAGCAGATCTGAGTGTTTAATAACTTATGATCACTAGAGGGCATTATTGCAGCATATTTCTCTATTTGGGTCATTTCACTGGTCCATCTTTGAAAAGATATATGGAATCAATTCAGTTTTTCTTATAGATATGAGGTTTCCTTTGCATGGTCTTCCATTTTTTTCTATGGATCATTGCAGGGAGAAATCCTAGTGTCTCGGCCTCTTGCTTTTAGCAATAACACTTTGGTTTTAATATTTGACACATGTGGTGTGTGGAATAGAATGTCCCCCAGAGTGTGCTGTGGTTCCTTCCACCCAATCGAATGCAGGACACAATAGAGACATATTGTATATATATATATATATATATATATATATATATATATATATATATATATATTTATATTTATTTATTTATTTATTTTTTTTGTGGGGGTTAGCTCAATGGGGATCACCTTCCCTGGGAAAAAGGTATTCTAAGTGGCAGGTTTTCTTAAAATCTGACTTGTAGCCAGTTTTATTTAAAAAGGTTGCAGGTAAATAAAATAAACAAAACAGAAAACAAATCCTTGCCATCCAGGCACTAACTAAACATTTCCAGTTTCCTAACTCAGAGGTGAAGGGCTTCTCCCAGTCACCCACAAAACAAAGATAATGCAAACCTTTTGTTTCAGTCACAAAGCAAAGATCAGTTCATCAGCTCTCTCTGGCCTGATCGCTCCCAGTCCCAGGCCGGAGCAATCATCTAATCCAGACCTGCTTCCTTTATACCACCTGTTGTTGGACACAAGTGGACCACAAAATCTGGTCCGGGAACCCACTCTGCCAAGGTGGCTGCGTATTGGCGATGTGGTCTTAAGGCAGGAGCACCATGCAAGCCAAAAGGCATCCGCTTATACTGGAAGGACCCCTCAGGGGTAGAAAATGCAGTTTTCTCTTTTGCAGACTCCATTAGGGGTATCTGCCAATAACCTTTAGTCAGATCTAAAGTAGTTATGTATCGGGCACCTCCCAATCTGTCAACAAGCTTGTCGACCCGAGGCATTGGGTACGCATCAAATTTAGACACGCTGTTCAACTTCCTGAAATCATTACAAAACCTTATAGTTCCATTGGGTTTTGGGACCAACACTATGGGACTTGAACAGTCACTGTGGGACTCCTCTATCACATCCAGCTCTTACATGTTCTTTATTTCATTTGCAACTGCTTCCTGCCTAGCCTCGGCTATTCTATAGGGCTTTACATTTACGCGGACACCTGGTTCCATAATTATGTCATGCTGTATAACTGTGGTCAGTCCAGGCAGGTGAGAGAAAAAAAGTAATTCTCTCTGTCCTTCCAAGGTTTCACGAGATTAACGTGATATATTTGCTCGAGTTTCCTTTTCCCTGGCTGGTAAACTTTGTAGTTTACTGCCCTACTCTTTCCATAATTTCAAAGGGACCTTGGCTCTTTGCTAGGAATTTACTCTCAACGGTGTGGACTAGTACCAGCACTCTATCACTAGGGTTGAAGGTCCGGGTCTTGGAAACCCGATTATAAACCCTTCTCTGGGCCTCCTGCGCTTGCTCCATACAAGCGGCATGACAGCAGCGATTCTATCTTGCATCAGTGAGACATGCTCGATGACGCTTCTATAAGTCGTGGTCGCTCCCTCCCATGTTTCTTTTGCAACATCTAGCAATCCCCTGGGATGTTTTCCATACAGCAGTTCAAAAGGGGAGTAATCAGTAGATGCTTGAGGTACCTCCCATATGGCAAACATGAGGTATGGCAGCAAAAAATCCCAAGTTCTCCCATCTTTGTCCACCACCTTTTTTTAACATACTTTTGAGTGTTTTGTTAAATCTCTCCACAAGACCATCAATTTGTGGGTGGTAGACAATTCTTTAGTGACTCAAGACATAA
Source organism: Glandirana rugosa (assembly GCA_018402905.1). Taxonomy (NCBI): domain Eukaryota; kingdom Metazoa; phylum Chordata; class Amphibia; order Anura; family Ranidae; genus Glandirana; species Glandirana rugosa. Next base: position 1,235,266 of record BLSH010269269.1, read on the forward strand.
ATGGGGTGCCTTGATCCGTCAATATGTCTTTTGGAATACCCACACGACTAAATACCTAGACAAGCTCTGTGGCAATAGTTTTAACTGAGGTATTACGCAAGGGAATGGCTTCAGGATATTGCGTGGCATAGCCCGGTATTACCAATATGTGTTGATGGCCCCGGGCAGACTTTACTACTGGTCCCACCAGATCCATACCAATTCTTGGTAGGCACTTCAATGATTGGTCATGGTACAAGCAGACTGCAAAAATGGGGCGAAGGTGCAGAATACTGACACTCTGGGCATGACTCACAATATTCTTTGAAATCCACATATAACCCTGGCCAAAAGAATCTCTGGGTTATTCTCTCCTTGGTCTTCTCTATACCCAGATGTCCCCCCCATTATATGACCATGGGCTAAATCTAATACCATCCGGCGATAGGGTTTGGGAACCAATAGCTGCTCTACCTCCTCCTCCCCTTGCTTTACCACCTGATACAGCAAGCTATTTTTAAGAGCCATGTAGGGAAAAGACACCCCTATATTAGGTTCAACAGGTTCCCCATCTATCATTTTAATGTTTTCTCTGGCTCTATTGAGTGTGGCATTCCATACAAAAATCATCTTTTCTGACCTCTAAGTCAGGCACCACATTCGGTCCACTCTCACTATGAGAGTCAGAGTTAATTTCTTGTTCATTTACCTCCAGCTGGGGGCTGGATTCCAGCTCCTCCTGCTCCCCAGCCCATTACAGAAAAAGGAAAAGAATCTTCTCCTTCCTCGGACACGCCAACAGTTTTCTTTTCAATTTTGTAATCAAAAGGGTGTGAGTTCCAGTGTTTCCTCAGCAGGGGGGAGCTCTGTCCTCCCAACTCCTTTTGTTTTCCCATAAATTCCAAAAGTGGGGAAAATCTCTCCCCACTAGGGCTTCATGCAGCAGTGAGGGTACCACTCCAACTGAATGTGTCACTATGCCCCAAGGGGTATCAATCTCAACCACAGCAGTCTGGAAGTCACGTGTGTCACTATGTATGCAAATAACCCCAATAGTGCTATGGTGTAACTTTACAGGATTTACACAATCACCTTTGACTAATGTCACCATACCACCAGAATCTAGCAGAGCCGTGGCTGGCTTTCCATCAACTGAAATTACACACATTTGTTTTTCCATGCGTTTCTGACATGTTGCAGTACATGCCACCTGTGCAAAAAGAGACATGCGTTTTTTTAAGTAAGCATTATCACATTGCATTGGTTCATCATTTAGGGAACATTTAGCAGCAATATGACCAAACACATGGCAGCGATAACATTTTATGTGTTCTATACCCAGTCCTCTAAATGACCTCAGAGACCTTCCTGACCTATTTGGCCAGTCTCCAGGTCCTGAGCCCATAGTCTCATTATCTGTAGTAACAGTCTTCTAATTTTTCCCCATGCCCTTGAACTCTGGAACAGTCTTTCCGGATCCTCCGGGCGATTTTTCACCCCTAGAGACATTGGAGTAGGACACGGATGGGTTAAACAAGTCCTTGTTGCAGTATATCTCTCCATCAGGTCCACCAACTGGTTTGCTGTCTTAGAGTCCCCATGGCTGACTCACTTCCTCAAAGTAGGGAGGAGGGCTGGCGCCAACAGTCCAATGGCATGGAGAAAACTCTGGGAGCAGTAGTCCGTCACTAGTATAGGTATGCACTAGGTCCTAGCTGGCATGAAGGCATCTCCAATGAACATGAAAAGAAGAAAGGAGAAGAGCGCCTCTGAGTGCAGGTATTTATTAGTGTGATACAAATCCGTTAAAAACTTACATCTGGGAAAATGCAGGTGTGACCCTTCAGGGGAAGAGGGAGAGGGTGGAAGGATGAGGCAATTCTCCTATCGCCGCTGTAGTTTCTCCAAAAGCCATCAATCCGGAATGACAACAAAGCCAGAGACGCCGGCTGTCCTGGCAGTGATTTCCTGGTGTGGTGAGACAAGTTGGAGAGGAGGCTTGGAGCTCAGAGACTACAGCGGCGATAGGAGAATTGCCTCATCCTTCCACCCTCTCCCTCTTCCCCTGAAGGGTCGCACCTGCATTTTCCCAGATGTACGTTTTTAACGCTTTTGTATAACACTAATAAATACCTGCACTCAGAGGCGCTCTTCTTCTTTCTTCACTTCCTCAAAGTGTCAGGGAGCGCACATAAATAACAGTCCATGACCACATGCTCCACAATCCTAGGGCCTGGCAAAGTCTCTGGCTGCAGCCACTTCTTGGTGAAGTGTATTAAGTCAAACATTTGGGAGCAGGGTGGCTTGTCAGTACTGTATGACCACCCATGCACCTGCTGAGCCCGGACTGCAATGGTGATGCCCATGCGTGTAAGCATCTCAGCTTTCAGTGTCTCATAATCCTGGGCAGCATCTGGTTCCAGGTCATAATAGGCCTTTTGGGGTCCTCCTGTCAGAAAGAGCGCTAGCAGTCCTGCCCATTGCTCTTTTTGCCATCCTTCTCGCACATCGACTCTTTCAAAAATTGCTAGGTAAGCTTCCACATCATCTGCAGGTAATAGCTGGCACGTACCATTTTCTGGTCTACCAGCAAAGGACCTGCAGACCCCTTCTCTAACTCCACCAGGGCATCCGTAAACTGGCGATTCATCTCCTGCTGGGCTGCAATGGCCTAGTGAATCACCTCCCGCTGGGCTGCAGTGGCCTGTGCGACCTGCTGATTTGTTTCTTGTTGCTGGCGATTGGTTTATGAATGGGTTGCAGTGGCCTGCAGCAGAGTTTTTAACACATCCTCCATCTTTCCACTTGTCTAGGAAGATGCCCGCATCTTCCACCATGTGTGGGGGGTTAGCTCAATGGAGATCAAGTTCCCTGGAAAATCTGACTTGTAGCCATGTTTATTTAAGGTTGCAGGTAAATAAAATAAGCAAAACAGAAAAGAAATCCTTGCCATCCAGACACTAACTAAACCTTTCCAGTTTCCTAACTCAGAGGTGAAGGGCTTCTCCCAGTCACCCACAAAACAGAAATAATGCAAACCTTTTGTTTCAGTCACAAAGCAAAGATCAGTTCATCAGCTCTCTCTGGCCTGATGGCTCCTGAGTCCCAGGCCGGAGCAATCATCTTATCCAGACCTGCTTCCTTTATACCACCTGTTGTTGGACACAAGTGGACCACAAAATCTGGTCTGGGACCGGATTCCACCTTAGATTCCGCATGCGAGATGAAACATAACGTCCATCGATCACCTCGCCTTTCATAACGCCACAATATATATATATATATATATATATATATACGCAGTATCTCACAAAAGTAAGTACACCCTTCACATTTTTGTAACTATTTTATTACATCTTTTCATGTGACAACACTGAAGAAATTACACTTTGCTACAATGTAAAGTAGCTAGTGTACAGCTTGTATAACAGCATAAATTTTCTGTCCCCTCAAAAAAACTCAACACACAGCCATTAATGTCTAAACCACTGGCAACAAAAGTGAGTACACCCTTAAGTGAAAATGTCCACATTGGGCCCAAAGTGTCAATATTTTGTGTGGCCACCATTATTTTCCAGCACTGTCTTAACCCTCTTGGGCATGGAGTTCACCACTCCTCCATGACAACATCACAGAGCTGGTGGACGTTAGAGACCTTGCGGTCCTCCACCTTCCATTTGAGGATGCCCCACAGATGCTCAATAGGGTTTAGGTCTGGAGACATGCTTGGCCAGTCCATCACCTCTATCCTCAGCTTCTCTAGTAAGGCAGTGGTCATCTTGGATGTGTTTAGATTGTTAGGTGGCACTGCGCTGCCTAGTGAGGGATGATGATGCCCTCAGACTGGGGTGAGTACCTGATAAGATAATCTGATGTCAATTTATCCAGGGGGTGTGAGCTGCTGCCTCCACTAATATATGTCACACATATAAATGTCAAAGTAAAAATGAAAATGTTTGTGGGGGCGCTGCTAGCAACGATGATACAATAGCCTTAAGAAAAACAAAAAAAACAAAAACTTTAGATGAGACCCTATGATAAACTTGCTGATGAGGTAGTACAATAGGTTCTGTATAAAACGGAGATACTCTATTTTATACTGAAGTGGAATGAGCCAATATTTTATACTGAAGTGGAATGAGCCAAAATGATATATAATATATACATTAATAAACAATGTGTCAATTGATTCTTGTACGTATTTCCAACATTATAAGCATCCAATAACATGTATCTCTAGTACAAATATTAAAGTGCTTATGCAAACAATGTTTCACATTTAAGTTAGAATAATAGTTCACTTTTTTTCCAACCAATAAGTGTATTACAAGGTGCAATTACAATAAATAAAGGTGATGGTGCTTGGGTGATGAGAAGAAAATCAAGAAAGACACTGTGCTTATGAGTCCGTTCATTCAGTTCAGATATATATATTTATATATATATATATATATATATATATATATAGCGTGCTTCATAACCAAAGAGTGTAATTCTGCCGTGCTGCCCACCACCAGGTGAATTGGGGGCTTACCTCAAAATGCGACCCCACTGGGCCTAGCCACATGAAAATAAAAGGTGTTGCAAAGGGCAGTATCACTGTGCTGCCCTCCACCAGATAAATTGGAGGCTCACCTCACACTGCGACCCCCACTGGGTCTAGCCACATGTGTACTTATATATTTCAGATGATAACAATCCCTTGCAGAGGGCTAGAGTGTCTTCTCCAGTGATTGTCAGCAACTCCTGACCCCCCTCGGGTCCTGCTGTGGGTTTGTTGCTTGCAATATCTCTTCCGCAATCCAAGTGCTCAATACTAGGTGACATGTAAGAAAAATGACTCGAATGGTGCAGTAAGTCCAATCAGATATCACAACAACACACCACACTACCCCTTGAAAATTTCACTCACATTTATTTAAAAGATAAACAGCATAAAATCAATCATCTCACGTGTTCTTCAAACGATACTACCGCCAGGCTTCACCTCTACATGTTACGCCACCATCCAACGTGGCTTCGTATGGAGGAGTAAAAAAAATGGATGTGTGTTTGGGGTCGTTATCATGTTGGAATACTGCCCTGTGGCCCAGTCTCCGAAAGGGAGGGGATCATGCTCTGCCTCAGTATGTCACAATACATGTTGGCATTTATGGTTCCCTTAATGAACTGTTGCTCCCCAGTGCCGGCAGCACTCATGCAGACCCAGACCATGACCCTCCCACCACCATGCTTGACTGTAGGCAAGACCCACTTGTTTTTGTACTCCTCACCTGGTTGTCGCCACACACGCTTGACACCATCTGTACCAAATAAGTTTATCTTCAGATTACGGGACATGGTTTCAGTAATCCTTGTCCATGTCTGCTTGTCTTTAGCAACCTGTTTGCGGGCTTTCTTGCGCATTATCTTTTGAAGAGGCTTCCTTCTGGGATGACAGCCATGCAGACCAATTTGATGCAGTGTGCAGTGTATGGTCTGAGCACTGACAGGCTGACCCCCCACCCCTTCAACCTCTGCAGCAATGCAGGCAGCACTCATATGTCTATTTCCCAAAGACAACCTCTGGATATGACGCTGAGCACTTGCACTGAACTTCTTTGGTCGACCATGGTGAGGCTTGTTCTGAGTGGAACCTGTCCTGTTAAACCGCTGTATGGTCTTGGCCATCATGCTGCAGCTCAGTTTCAGGGTCTTGGCAATCTTCTTATAGTCTAGGCCATCTTTATGTAGAGCAATAATTCTTTTTTTCAGATCCTCAGAGAGTTATTAGCCATGAGGTAACATGTTGAACTTCCAGTGACCAGTATGTGAGAGTATAAGAGCGATAGCGCCAAATTTAACACACCTGCTCCCCATTCACACCTGAGGCCTTGTGACACTAATGAGTCACATGCCACTGGGGAGGGAAAATAGCTAATTAGGCCCACTTTGAACATTTTCACTTAGGGGTGTACTCACTTTTGTTGCCAGCGGTTTAGACATTAATAGCTGTGTGTTGAGTTATTTTGAGGGGACAGCAAATTTACACTGTAATACAAGCTGTACACTCACTACTTTACATTGTAGCAAAGTGTCATTTCTTCAATGTTGTCACATGAAAAGATATAATAAAATATTTACAAAAATGTGAAGGGTGTACT
>BLSH010269269.1:1266532-1288089 GCA_018402905.1 Glandirana rugosa
GCAAGAGAGTGACGCCCCCCCCCCCGTAGCGCCCATCGACCGTCGCTAGCTCAGGGTGAACTCGATCGCTGCCAGCTACCCGCGATGCCCCCCCCCCCGCAGTGAGAGAACGGAGGTCCGTGTGAGTAAGCGCGGATCTCCGTTTACATAGGGGGGAAGGGCTGTGATCACAGGCTTCCTGCATATGGAAGCCGTGATCACTCCCCTCCCCCTGCCAGCCCAGCACCAATACAGTTAAAACACAGTGGGGGAACACAGTTAACCCTTAGAGCACCCCCTCCAGGTTAACCCCTTCACTGCCAATGGCATTTACACAGTAATCAGTGCATTTTTATAGCACTGATCGCTGTATAAATGCCAATGGTCCCAAAAAAGTGTCAAAATGGTCCGACATGTCCACCGCAATATCGCAGTACCGCTAAAAATCGCAGATCGCTGCCATTACTAGTAAAAAATAAAAAAAATAAATAAAAACCCCAGAAATGAATTCTCATCATTCGTAAACGCGGCAACTTTTGCGCAAACCAATCAATAAACGCAGATTGCGATTTTTTTTTACCAAAAATATGAGGAAGAATATAAATCGGCCAAAACCGATGAAAAATTATGTTTTTTTATATATTTTTTTTTTTATTTGTATTTTAGCAAAAAGTAAGAAAAATTGTTTTTTTTTGCAAAATTGTCGCTCTTTTTTTGTTTATAGCGGTGATCAGAAATGACGCAGAGGGGATCAAATACCACCAAAAGAAAGCTCTATTTGTGGGAAAAAAAGGACGCAAATTTAGTTTGGGTACAGCGCCGCACAACCACGCAATTGTCAGTTAAAGCGACGCAGTGCCGAATCGCAAAAAGTGCTCTGGTCCTAAAGTGTGAAATCCTTCCGGAGCTGAAGTGGTTAAGTATCTTTTTAATGAACATGTTGTTGGATTACAATAGGGGCCTTTTTTATAGCAGTCAATACTTACACTTCAATAACTTTTGTCAATCAATCCATCACTGCCATTTAGTCTTGTGTTTGCCTATTACCATGGTGAGAAATGGCTAATAGTGAAGAAGGCATGGCCAGCAGCGGAGGTGAATGGCCGCACTGTGAAGGAGCTCCCTGCTACTGAGAACTCCTGGAGCGGCTAGAAGCTACATAAAGCAGCCCTAAGACCGCACACCACCAGCGGAGGACAGCGGGCATACACAGAGGGTCATGGGTAAGCGAAAGGAGCATGGATTGCCAAGGAAATTGGCTGATTTCAAAAGCCCAGCAGGGAACCCTCAGCATCAAGATGGTGCCGGCACGAGCGTGCACACCGACACAGAGACGTCCAGACAAGCAGGCTATCACAGAGGGGATGACGGCAACCACACACTTAACCCTGAGGATCCCATCACAGCTAAAATCAACAGCCTGCTCAAACAAAGAAGAAAACTATCCATAGCAGAAGGAAATGTAAGTGAAACTGCAACTTACACACAGGCTATGCATTCCTATGTAAACCCTCATGCAGACAAACTTAATGATTTCCCTACATCAGGGCAGCCCATAATAGACACAGACCTGAAAGCAATGCTGCTATCATTGAGAGGAGCGATTCAACAAGACACATGAATGTATTTATGAGCAATACTAAAGCTGAAATAGTGAAACTGGAAGAAAGAGTGGATTATACCGAAACTAAAATGGGGGATTTCACTAATGGCCACAATGAATTAGTGGATGCGCATTTTGAGCTGGAGGAGGAAGTCAGGAGTCTCAGACTGAAAGCCTTGGACATTGAGGACCGGTCCAGACAAAATATCAAATTTAGGGGTATCCCCGAAAACATCAAAAATGTGGATTTAAACCAATCTCTAAGAAAAATGGTTTCGGACCTATTAACAACAATCCCACGACAGGAGACGATAATTGACTGGGCCCACAGACTTCCTAAGCCCCCGCATATCCCAGAAAAATTACAGCGGGATGTCATAGCGAGATTCCACTTTTATCATGTTAAAGACCTCCTAATGCAATATGCCCGCCACAACTCACCGCTACCTGACCCATATGCAGGTATCGTACTCTACTCAGACCTTTCCCAAGCAACAATCCTGGCGAGGAAGAATTTAAACTCATTAACCAAAATACTAAGGAATCACAAAGTCATCTACAAATGGGGATTCCCCACTAAATTGCTAAGAGAATGGAACAATACCACTCACATGGTATACACCTTGGATGAAGGTCTAAAGCTTTTAGAAAGATGGGGTCTCCTACCCATCGAAGAGGACCCTCCCATAAGGAAGTCCCACCCAGAGAGAATCTCTCAACAATGGCAACAGCAATAGCTTTACCTCATGCCTCTCCACTCTTAGTAACTACCCTTCTAACTTTTACCAAGACGACTGTAAATAGGTCTTAGGGGCCCCCAGAATTGGTGCCTTATCAGGACTTCTCAGAGCTCCATCGAAAATGGCAATTACATCCCCACACTTGAAGTGCATTACCCTGCACAATCCAGTTGTAAGTCAACTTGGTTTCTGTTTTTATGTTATCCTGTTCAACAGTACTTTTATTAGGAAATGTTCTCCATCCTCAACCGGCATACAGTTCTTTGTGAAGGCTATACACCCAACTCTCCCTACAACGCATCGCAGAGAAACAGGAAATATATCCATGAAAACATGGATTTTCTCAAGTACCTGGAAGCAGACAATCGCCATGGTAAACCTAGACTATGCCGCAGCTTAAAATATTTTCGATCAATGCGAACGGTCTGAACAGCCCATACAAGAGGAAAGCCCTTTGGAATGATGCCCTAAAACATAAAGCTGATATTCTGAATCTCACTTTGCAATAGACAAAAGCCTGAAATTCTCCCATCCTAAATTCCCACACATTTTCTGCTCCAGTGGTCCTAAAAAGAAAAGAGGAGTTATTATTGCCGTCAGAGATACCGTTACTTTTCCACCCCGGAACACTCTCATCGATACCCAAGGGTGGTACATTATATTGGTAGCAGATATAGACAATGTCACATATACCATGAGCATATATGCTTCAAATAAACAGCCACAAAGTTTCTTCAATAAAACACTGAACAAGATTTAAAAAATCCAGCAAGGCCACATAATCATATGTGGAGATTTTAATACACCAATGGACCCGGCCTTAGACACTACAAAGAATCCTCAAACAGTTAAACATGGACTTGGAGATTTCTTTTTCCAGCAAGACCTATTCGATCCCTGGAGATGTCTACACTCAAACGAGAGGGACTTTACTTTCTTTTCCAACAGGCATAAAAACTTTTCTAGGATTGATTACTTCATTTCAGACAGGATTCTCCTTCCAAATATTATAGATGCACAAATATATAACAGAACCTGGTCTGACCATGCCCCTATCACCATGGAAATAGAGATTGGGAAAAAAAGATTAAACTCATCTCTTTGAAGAAACAATACATACTAGTACCAACAGGAAAGAATCCTCTCTGCAATGAAAACTAAACTCAAGGAGTTCTTCGACATAAATGACAATGACTCAACATCTTGCGTTAATCTCTGGTATGCTCATAAAGCCTATGTTAGAGGTCTATTGATTCAGGCAGCAGCAAGGGAAAGGAAAATGCAGCAGAAAAGGTCTAAATAGCTCTTTTCTAACATTGTCAAGCTTGAGAATGTACTTCGTACTATGTACAAAAACAATACAGTATCCCAGCAGATTGACAAGCTTAGAAATGAACTTCGAGATCTACTGATCTCTAACCATGATAAATACCTCAAAAAACGAAAACTCAATTATTACTCACAAAACAACAAAGCAGGTAAATTCTTGGCGTCCATGCTGCGACATAGGCAGAATAAACAAAAAAATTCACAAAATAACCCACCATAAATCCCACACAACACATTATAACCCACAAGAGATAGCTAATGCATTCTCAGATTATTACAATGATCTATACAATCTCAAGAATGACCCCAATACACCACAACCCTCTATAGATATAGACCAGAAAACACGAGACTTTATTAATCTTCCGATTACTGGAAAAGAAGTAAAAAAAGTAATCCAATCCCTCCCATTACATAAATCTCCAAGGATTGACGGCCTATCCAGTGAGTACTACAAATCATTCGACTCCATTCTGATACCCTATCTAGAGAAACTATTTAATGAAGTAATAAGGAAAAAAGAGTTACCCAAAGAAATGTTACAGGCATTAATCGTCACAATTCCAAACACAGACAAAGACCCAACAGTTATACAGAACTACAGACCCATCTCCCTACTCAATTCGAACATTAAAATATGCTCCAAAATTCTAGCCAGCCACCTACTGGAAATTACTCCTCAACTGATAAACCCAGACCAAGTTGGATTTGTAAAAGGAAGACAAACCCCAGACAGCACTAGATGAATGATTAACCTCCTAAACCACTCTGAAAATACTTGAATGCCTTGTCTGCTCCTGGCCTTGGACGCAGAGAAGGAGTTTGATAGAGACCACTGGGGTTATATCTCAGAAACGCTTAAAAAGTTTGGATTTACAGGCTTTATATATGAAGCAATCATGACAATGTACACCCTTCCCTCGGCCAAAGTAATGACATCAGGTGCATTTTATAATAACATCCTTCTAACAAACGGAACTAGACAGGTATGCCCCCTGTCCCCCATCATATTTTCATTAGCCCCCTGTCCCCCATCATATTTTCATTAGCGATCGAGCCCCTTGCAGAATCTATCCGCTCCAACATAAACATCACAGAATTCACTATCGGCAAAGAGGAACATAAAATTGGGCTCTTTGCAGATGACATAATTCTAGCCCTAAACAACCCGGCCCAGTCATTACTAGAAGTCCAGAAAACTCTTGACCTCTTCGGTACAATATCATACTAAAAAAATAACCAGAATAAGTGCTATAAGTGCTATGCACTCCCCATGAACATCTCTAAAGAGTCAATAATGACTTTCCAAAAACTAGTGGAATACAAATGGGACTCCCAGTCAATTACCTACCTAGGTATAAAACTTACATACGCGGTTAATAAACTATATGAAGTCAACTATCCCAGATTACTAGATCAAGTCTCGAAAGATTGCCATAGTATCCAGAACCTCCAAATCTCCTGGATTGGGAAAATTGCAGCTTTTAAAATGCAGACCCTACCTAAAATATTATACGCCTTCAGAGCACTACCTATTCCAATGCCCAAAAAATTCTTTAACCAAATCAACATGAAATTAAGAAATCTGATCTGGAATGGAAAAAAAGCAAGAATTGCCCTTAATATCCTTAACATGCCCAAACACACAGGCGGGATGAACTTCCCTGACCTCTCTAAATATTACGTTGCTACATTATTGGACCAATGGAATAACTGGGTCAAGAACCCTAATGACAAACAAAAGAATACACTAAAAACCATGATTTGTTTGCTCTTTCCATTGCTTACCACATAATGCCTAAAACAATCATCCCCAAGCTAAATACTATAAAAGCCACACTATCCGCTTTTAAACAATTAACGTTGAACTTCAACCTATTCGGTCAATAACACAACATATCACTGCCAATGAATACTTTGGAATATAGTAAAATCAGACTTGGAGCAAAGAAATGGACTAACCAGGGATATCATTTTTTGACTCTCTCAACTCACAAGACAAAGATATAATCTTAAACAAGTTTAACAACTCCAAAATCTTAAAAATATTAACCCAAAATCAGGATGGAGCTATTTAACTAACAAAAATAGTACTAAAACAAAAGGAATCACCTTTTACTACAAATTGCTTTCCCAACACCCCAAGGATCATAAAAACCCAAATCTAGTTAAATGGGAAAAAGTTCTAGCCCAAACTTTCCCTATAGACACCTGGATCAAAGCCATTTCAATAGGAAACAAAGCTTACTCATGTGTTGAACACTGGGACAACGCCCATAGAATAATTAACAGATGGTACCTCACCCCTAGCAGACTTTCCAAAATATTTCCTTCCTCATCTCCCCTTTGTTGGCAGTGTAAAAACCACATTGGTAATCTGTAGCACATGCTGTGGGAGTGCAAAAACCTGACTAGTTTTTGAAACTCTATCTCGTCTTTAATCGCCTCTTTATCAGGCAACCTACTTAAACTTACCCTGGAAACTGCACTCTTAAACATTAACTTGGACAGGTTCCCCATATCCTATAAAATAATAGTTGCAAATATACTAATCGCAGCAAGAATGACAATCACCAAATTATGGAAATCCCCTGATGCTCCCAATATATCAGAGGTCATTAGAAGAGTAAATACCCAAACTCATTATGAGATGATGCTAGTGCAAATGAATTACAAAATGGGGAAATTCAAAAATATCTGGCACAATTGGATTAATTTTTACAAAGGCCTCCAGTACCTTGAAAAATGCTTATTTTTCATCATTAAAGCAAAAAAGAAATACTGTACATCTGTCATAACATAATATGGGTTGTATAGCCTGAGTTTCAAATATTGTTTCTAGGTATCGCCCAAGGTCATCTTTCTCTTTATACCTTCCTGTAATATATAATACTAGTATAAGTTCTCCAATCCAATATACCCTATTCACAGTTAGTACCCACCGGGGTGAATAGGTTTAAATACGGTGCACTTCATAGTAAGGGAGTACTGATAAGGTTCTAATTTTCATATTTAGTATGGTAGTGTATAGCTAGATATTCTATAGGAACGTTTGGCATTAGTTCATTCTAAATGGAGTAATATTTTCTCCGCAGATGTTTGTTTCTTTCCCGTTGGATTAATGTCTATTATTTCTTTTTGGTTTCCTTCCCTCTCCTTTTTTTTCTTGTCCCTTTGTTCTGTACTGTATGGTTTGTACCATGCCTATTTTGAAAATTTCAATAAAAATTCTCTTGAAAGTTAAAAAAAAAAAAAGAAATGGCTAATAGTAATAAAATAACACATACAAAGTACAAGGGAGAAGATCACTTTTGCTGATGCTGCGTTTCCTATACAGAGGCATTAAAACTAGACCAGTTGGTTGGTATATCCAAAATATAATCTGCAGTTCTCTAAAGTTGGCCATTGATATGAATATATCCATATCTGTTGATGGACAGCTCACAGAGAACTATGTCGCAGGCTGCAGTCCTGTGCCCAGCTGACTCAGGAAAATCATAATAAAGAGAGCGGGTATGGTGAGGGTCTACCTGATGCACCATGGATATTTCTGATCCCAGGTCTGTTTGGGTTTGGGTTTAGTTCTACTTTAAGCTTCCCCTAACCTATATATACATATGTGCTCCAGAATTAGTATGTTTATTTTAAATATAATATTTATTAATTTCTTTTCTAATATTTCTTTTTTTTTTTTGCATAGGAAAGTCTAAAAGTGGGAAACACCTTCAAGGATCACAAAAATCGCTTCTTATGAATGATGTCAGTGTGCCACCCACCCGCCCACAAAGTGCCAAGTCCATTGTTTCATTAAGAAAACCAGTATTGGATGCCCAGATACCTAGCCTCACATGAAACACAACTTTTTCTAGCCAGCACAGGGTATCACATTGTTTATAGTAAAGTTAATTTATTGCACAGTTAGTTTGTGTGTTGATTGGTGAGGCTGCCTTATACTACATTGTGAGTTGATAATAAATGGGGCAGATCTCCAAGGCAGTTTCGGAGACAATAAAAGGTCATACAAAGTTCAGTTGTGTTAGTAGGCAGAGATGAATTTGCCTAGAGAAATAACTGTAGCTGAACAGGAGTCTTAAAGGAGAAGTACAGCCAAAGCTTATTTGGCTATACTTCTCCTGTGGAGCACAGGAGTGCAGTTCGTTCTGCACTCATGTGATCCGTTTTCAGCAGACGGCGGGCTGAAGTCTGCTGTCTGCTGACGTCACAGAGCCGGTCCAGGCTTGGACAAGATTGCGACACTGGGGTCGGTATATGTCCACATGCCTGGACCGCCACCTGGGTCAGCCTCTCAGCGAGCCACTGAGAGCCTGACCAGCCGCTTTCACCTCCCTCCACAGCCCAGCGCTCCAGTGTGCAAGGAGGGGACAGAGCAGAGAGCGGTGACTGACAGTCAGCAGGTCTTTGCTCGGAAGCTGTGAGAACTGATCGATCTGCGGTGTTAGATTGCTCGGTTCTCAGTGTTAGAGCCGGTGAGGGACAGATGCAGCATTGAACTGATGCTGCATCCATCTACTGTAGGTATAAATCTGCAAAAAAAACAAACCCCTTACTTCTCTTATAAAGTCCAGTTCCAGCTTCCCTAAAAACTAAATTGCCCAGTCATTGCTAAAATAAAAAAGCATTTCATTTTTTGATGCAATATTTACCAGTGCTGTCCCCCTTCAGACTCACACTCTGTAATCCAGTGCTAGTAGTCTTCTGCGTTCAGTGATGTATAGAATCATTCAACCCACTAAAGCTGGGTACACACTGTTGGAATTTCAGATGATTCCTGGGGAAATGGACAAAAATCACTGTGAGGGTGCTTCTGTTGCCCACCTCCCACCAAACAAACAAACAATCTTCAATTGAAAAATCTAAGAAACTAGGCAGAACATTTTTGGCTGAACAGCTGCTGCATCTAATAAAAAAATGCTGCCCGGCGGGTGCATCACAGGTCACCCGGGACTCACAGGAGAATGTTGCAGGGATTGGTATTACATGGTACAGCAATCTACAGTAGTCAGAATCCACGCACCACCAGATGGGAGGAAAAGGACCAGTATGATCACACACCCAGATTAAAGTAACCCGGAAAAGAGTTACATATAAAGATTTAAACAAAAAAGTTGTTGGGTGCTCCAAGGGGCAAGTAAGGCCAGAATAGTGCCTCCAGGCATTAGATATCAGTTGTGTATGCACAACCAGGATGCAGAATCCTTTGTAATGAAAGATCATTCTACAAACATCCAAGTTGGCTCCAGGCAAACGTTTGAAAGTTTGTAGGCGGTAGGAGGAAATGCTGCATTACCAGCCCCCTTGATGGAAATATTAGTGATTGAATGTTAAAATTCATCCCTGCTGATTACATTTCCCATGTCAGAGGTCCCTAAAAACATCTGAACAATCCCCAATCTTACTGTTAACTGCCAGCAATGTTCTGTAATGTTTGTAGGCACCCTAAAGTGCCTCAGTCCTTAGATATATTTCCTATTTATCCACATCAGCTTGCAGCTTGTTGTAACTTGTAATTGAAGGCCACAGCTCAAAGAATAGCAGTATCTGCTATTGAGCATTAAAAAACCTCAAATCACTTGTCCAAAACCTTTTAAAGTATGTTAAAGGGAAATTACGACAGTGATGAAGAGATTTAAGAAAACCCAAAAAGGGATTTCACCCTTCAACCAAGTCCACGCTTAATCAGCAGCAAAGAGTGGCCCTTGTTGGTTGGGATGCTGCAAAATGGCTTTCTAGCTTCAACTTCTCATTGTTATGCATAACATACGCTACTTGTGCTCTTAAGCACTGAAATGCAAGCACTAAGCGTGTGAGAGACTGTCGAGGGATCTTTGGGATTTCACCCAAAAAAACAATTCACCTACAATTTACCTGTTGTTGCTGTACATATATGGTTCTACTCTGTAACTTCTGATGACCTCTAATAACAATTACCTGGGGGAGGGGGGGGGGCAGAGGGGAAGCAAAACAGTTTTAAACCACAAAGAGAAAAGGGTCAACATGATTCTACACAATGGGGATCCTGGTCATAATTTTTTTATTCTGGCTTGTGCTGAAGATCCATAACAAGCATTTCAGGCAAAAATTAAGCTATTTAAAGACAAAAGAGAAAAGTACCTAAAGCACTTTAGATATTTAAACGCAATCCAGAAAATGAGGGATTTAAACAAAATTTAGAATGTCCTTATTATAAACCTCTGCTAAAGCAGAGTAAAGGGGAAGATTGTGTTTTAATCCTATATCTTTTTGAAAGCACTCATTACAGTTTTAGAAGATCATATCTTGTTTTTAATGAGCTTCCAGTTTGTTCATGCTGTGCACAGTAACAGGTTTCCTTTACTCTATGGGGAATAAGCAGTATGTACTTCGCTTCCATTTGCTCCTCCAATCTGCAGCCAGCCAGCCATGTGACACCACTCAGGCTTGGCATTTTGTGGAGTCAGGTGGCATGTAACGTATTGCCCCACACTTTCAAGTACTTACTGGTCTAGCCAGCAGCAGAATTGGGTGGTGGGGAAAGCAAGTGGAAAGCAAATACCTGCTGCTTATGCTCCATAAAGTGAACCTGTTACTTTGCTCAGAATGTGCAAAGTGCAAACCCACAAATCCAAAAAAATGTAAATGCCAGTTCTCTGTAACACAGGAGTTGTTATACTTCTCTCTCTCCGGCTCAGGGACGAGGACCACAAAAATTGCTACGTAGTGAATTTCTGTCCACAAAAGAATCTGACTAACTTCTTTCAAGACAGTTGGGCTCCTTGTGTCCCCTTGATGGTTGATATATACTACTGTATATGTGTTCCTTGAGAAGGGGGGGGGGGCAGTGCTGCAAGGCCAAACTGACTGCTTTCAGCTCCAGAATGTTGATGAGGAACTTGGTTTCCTCTTTCAACCATGATCATTGAACTGTCATGGATTGCAACACTCCTCCCCCACCTGATAAACTTGCTATTGTTGCTAGGACTTTCTGGTGATGGGGGAGAAAGGACTTTCCCACTGTCAAAGCTGGGGTGCTGATCCACCAAGACCAGTGAGTTCTTGCTTGGCTGTATAAGAGCATTGAGTAGAACAAGGGAAACAGCTTGCTGATAGAATAATTTGTTGGAGAATTCATGAATGGAATTGGGCGAAGGGTACAGACCCGAAGGAGGCAACCGTTAGGCCTAGAACTTTTATGGAGAATCTCATTGTGAGATTTCTCTTGGATCTCAATTCTCAAGAAAGAGCTCTGAGAAAAAAAAATAATTTTCTTTTCTGGAAGGAAGACTTTTGCTTAGGATGTATCAAGGACCAGACAGACCCAAGTATTCCAGAAGGTTGGAGCACATGTTGCTTGAAATTGATCATCCATCCAAAAGCCTGGAGCAGTTGAATTGTCCAGTGGACATTTTCTGACAACTGGTTAGGAGACTAATTCTTCAGCAAAAGTTCATCTAGATCAGGGGTAGGCAACCTTAAAGAGGTGGAGATCTACCTGAACAATGTGAGGGAAGTCAAAGATCACCAAACACAGTGTCGCTTCCTCAAACCTGATTTAAACCTCTAATTGCCACACTACCATGCTGCAATCGCATGCGTTGCATGGCAGTCATGGGTTTAAATCAGGTGGTGAGGCGGCAACATATCGCCTCCTCACCACCTGTCAAACACATTCGGATCACTTTTCAGAGGAGCAGCAGTGCCTGCTACATTTGTGAATGAGCCCTTAGTTGCATTGGGCAGCGGCTCCCTTAGAGCTCTTTCACACATATAGTGGGAGGGGGTTGATAAAACCCTGAAATTTAGTCGTGGTTTAACTACCCCCGGTCCCTACCACCTTTAGCTGCTGAGGCAGAAGCCAAAGGTCACAGCAGCAATTAAGCCCCTTGTTGCTTTTGGTGGGTGCTACTGCCTGCCAATTGCGACCCATTCAAGTAAATAGGGCCACTCTGCAAATGCCCTGCAACTACATGCTTCTGTGGGGTCCAAAGAGTTAAAGCAGCTGATGAGAAAGCAACACAATGCTGCCTGCCTTAACCCCTTATTTGCTGTACTGCACAAGGTTGCAGTGCACTTGCAGAGTGGCTTCATTCACTTGAATGGGTCATGCTTGGCAGGTGCTACACCCGCCAACCATGACAGGGCATATAACTCCAGCCGTGACATGTGTACACCCCAGGCCACTGCAGCTAAAGGGGGTGCTAAAAACACATCTTAACTATGGGGTTTTACCACCCCTTAAACTGCAAATGTAAGTGAACCCTTACCGTTCTGAGCTCCCTATAAAGCTGCTTTCAGATATGCTGAGGTTTACATGCACCGCGGGTGCAGAACAGTGCATCTACAACTTTTCTGGATTAGCTGTGCTTTGCCATAGACTTCTATTATATTTTGCAGGTGTGGTGCACTTTCTGAAAGCCTCCCAAAACGCCGGCATTCAGAAAGTGCACCGAACCCACAGGATATAATAGAAGTCTATGGCTAAGCACAGCAAACCTGCAGGAAAATTACAGGTACACTGCACTGCACCCGTGGTGTGGGTAAACCGCAGTGCATCAGTGTGGAAGCAGCCCTATAATATTATGCCCAGTGTATTGCTTCACACTGATCTGATGATCTCTTCTTTCCTGCTGCTGGCACCATTCTGGAGACCGCTAGCCGCGATAAGAGGTGAAGTGCAGTTGGTATCACTTCGCATGGGACAGGAGCCAGCACTACAGAAGAGGCACCAGCTTATACAGTTCTTGCTCCCTACTACAGCTCCAACTTTACAAGTAGTCCCTCTGCATTGCACTCTGTTTGATGCTCTGGAATGGTGGGTCATCAAGCCCAGACGGCAATCTACCAGTCACCTGTGATCTACAGGTTGCTGACCCCCCCTCGATCTAGATAGTCCATGACCTGAATGCCCTGGGTTCTGAGCGGCACAGCAGGGGTAAACACTCTAGAAACAGAGGACTGGCCAAAGGACAGTGCAACAAACTGTATGTGATCTCCAAAAACAAATATATGTGGCGCCACTATTAGTTGATCTACAATAAACTGCTTGGTTGTAATACTGTTTGTTACCTCCTTAGTACTATTTGTGATCCAATAAATAAACAATTAAATCAATTCATAATATTAAAGTGCTTCGTGACCACATGTCAACTCATATATAGAAAATTCATATATGTAATAAAGTGTTTTGTGCCTAAAACAAATCTGCAAAAAAGTCCATAGATATATATCAAGTCTGTAGTGCTTCAAAGTGCCCTGTGCTGTAGAATCCAAGACATTCAGTGTCCCATGTGCAAACCAACACTCTGTGCTACCCACCTTTGTCTCCACACTTACCAGGCTAAGATTATATGATCACTGAATCGGCCAGGCTAACGCTTTTCCAGGGTGAAGCCTCTTCCTCAGAGCCTACGGATCAAATGACCTACCCCATATATACAGTGTCTTACAAAAGTGAGTACACCCCTCATATTTTTGTAAATACTTTATTATATCTTTTCATGTGACAACACTGAAGAAATTACACTTTGCTACAACGTAAAGTAGTGAGTGTACTGCTTGTATAACTGTAAATTAGCTGTCCCCTCAAAATAACTCAACACACAGCCATTAATGTCTAAACCGCTGGCTACAAAATTGAGTACACCCCTAAATTGGGCCCGAAGTGTCAATATTTTGTGTGGCCACCATTATCTTCCAGCACTACCTTAATCCTCTTGGGCATGGAGTTCACCAGAGTTTCACAGGTTGCCACTGGAGTTTTCTTCCACTCCTCTATGATGACATCACGGAGCTGGTGGAGGTTAGAGACCTTGCGCTTCTCCACCTTCTGTTTGAGGATGCCCCACAGATGCTCAATAGGGGTTAGGTCTGGAGACATGCTTGGCCAGTCCATCACCTTTACCCTCAGCTTCTTTAGCAAGGCAGTGGTCGTCTTGCAGGTGTGTTTGGGGTCATTCTCATGTTGCAATACTGCCCTGCGAGCCAATCTCTGAAGGGAGGGGATCATGCTCTGCTTCAGTATGTCACAGTACAGGTTTGCATTCATGGTTCCCTCAATGAACTGTAGCTCCCCAGTGTCGGCAGCACTCGCGCAGCCCCAGACCATGACACTTCCACCACCATGCTTGACTGTATGCAAGACTGTCAGGGATACCATATGCAGGTATCCAGCAGGGATGGTCAGATTGGTTGGCTGCACTTAAAGGAATCAGGACCAGGTGTAAAGTGAAAATATTCAGATATTTATTAGGAAAATGAACACACTTCCAACACCAAACACCAGCAAACATAAACAAGCAAGTAAAGATGAAAACACACCACAAACCCAAAATAAACACCTAACTATCTGACTAACTAAATACAAGTGTAAAAAACACACATATACAATAAGCAAAACGGGGATATCAGATAAGGGGAACTGGGAGCCAGGTTACTTGGAGCAGAAGGAGAGCAAGGGAGCAGGAAGCAGATTCAGGAATCAGGTCTCTGGGTCTGGATCACAGATCGGGGATCAGAGCAGGTCATATTCAGGCAGGTTCAGGGATCAGGTCTCTGGGTCTGGATCACAGATCGGGGATCAGAGCAGGTCAGATTCAGGTATGGACCTGCAGGGTAAAGGTGCAGGGAAAATACTGAAGCATTGGGACTGGGTGCAAGGCGGGCTTATATAATCCCAGCAGACCCACCAGGTGCAGCTTAACGACCTGTATGATCAATCTCCAGGGAGACACCCGCTAGTGGCCACCAGAACTACACCATTTGGTTTTCCAAACACTGCCACCAGCACGTGACCCAAGCAAGGACACAGGTCCTGAAAAAGACACATTTGTCTTTGTACACCTCACCTGGTTGCCACACGTTTGACACCATCTGAACCAAATAAGTTTATCTTGGTCTCATCAGACCACAGGGCATGATTCCAGTAATCCATGTCCTTAGTCTGCTTGTCTTCAGCAAACTGTTTGCGGGCTTTCTTGTGCATCATCTTTTTTTTTTTTTTTAAAACTCTGTTTATTCATTTTGTATGACACAGAAAAAACATACAACATCGACAACAGGCACGTAGGCCGTGTATAATCATGTAGTCATAGACATTACAGATAAGTTCTCTTATTAGCTGCTAATACACAGGAATGTTATAAATCATAACTCTTAAATATGTCGCCCAAGCTCTCTTGATCGATATCCTTATTAGTCCCCACGGGCCTCATGGGCCCCCATTCTCGACTATGCAGTCAGGGCAGTTGTGGACACTCCCAACTACCTTCAGTGAGGCCACTCGGCATTACCATCGCTCACAAGGAGTCTGATCCCGTGGAGGGGTCCTCAAGCCACTTCGACCAAACTTTGTTGTACTTAGTAGGACAGCCCTTATTAGCATAGGTATCTCTATACAGGGGTAGGCTATCATTGACCATCTTTTTCCAAAATGTGAGTGGCGGGGGGTTAGGCTTGCGTCAGTGCATTGCTATGGCTTTGCGGGCGTAGAAAAACAGCAGACGAACCAATGTGCGGCCTGCCACCGTTGGTATAAGGTTTTCCACCAGGCCTAGTATGCAGGTGGACATGGATGCTGGAACCTGGATGGAGGTAAGCTGATGAATGATAGCTATTATCTCTTCCCAGAAACCGATCACATGTGGACATTTCCAGAAGATGTGCGAGAAGTCCGCAGGGCGCTCCTCACACCTCCAGCAGTCTGGGGCGGAGTCTGGTTTTATTTTGTGCAGTTGGTAAGGGGTAAAATATGCCCTGTGTGCTATCTTGAATTGAACCATCTTATCCCTGACTGACACCAGGGACCTAAAGGGGAAATCCCACATGTCATCCCAGTCATCATTGTCAAAGTTGGGGATGTCCCGTTCCCATCTACTTCTAAGATTAGTTAGGCTAGGGAGAGAAGTCATAAGAAGAAACGTATATAGTCTGGATGTAGGTTTGTCATTGCAATCTAACCTGTGTAGACTCTCCAAGGCCGACTCAAGTACCTGCGGGGCTCTATGGGCAAACTGGCAGCCGAAGGCGTGGGAGAGCTGCATGTAGCCGAAGAAATGAGCTGAGGGTATATTGAACTCCTCTCTCAACTGGGCAAAGGATTTTAAGGAGAGGGCCGTTATTACTTGGGACATAATCTTGATCTGGTACTTCGTCCAAGCGTAATGGCTCCGGCAGCTGGTATAAATGAGGGAGGTTGGGGTTCTGCCACAAGGGGGCATTAGGGCAGACTGCCTCACCGGGGTGCCCCTCAATCTGAAGCCCTGCTCGGAGCTCGGAGTGTGGTGAGCATTGATGGTGTCAAATCGTACGGAGCACGGGGACCTCGGAACAGTAAACACCTCAGAGCCTCCAAACAACCAACCACCACAGCCTCCAGTGCTGTGGAGGAATTACTACCATCCGGGTTAAGCCACCAGGCCGCCGTAACTAGCTGAGTGGCCAGGTAATATTTATAGAGGTCCGGGAGCACCAGACCCCCCTGGGAGGTCGGGCGCAGCTGCGTGGACCACTTATATCTGGGATTTTTGGGGCCCCAGAGGAAGGAAGAGAATAATTGTTGGAGTTGTGTGAAAAAGTACTTGGGATCCACTGTGGTGAATGTCGGAACAAGTAGGTAACAGTAGTATTTTCATTTTTAGCAAGGCAATGCGCCCCATTAGTGACAACGGTAAGGACTCCCACGCCTTCAACTTGAGCCTGACCTCCTGCACAACGGGATGAAGGTTGAGGGATATGTAGTCAGAGGCCCGCCCAGAGATCACCACCCCCAGGTATCTGAAGTCTTCAACCCACCGGAGGGGAATGTCCGGAGGGGCCGTGGAGCGGGCGTCAGGGTCAATGGGAAAAAGGAGACATTTGGCCCAGTTCACCCTGAGACTCGTGATGGTGGCGAAAGAGTTTAGCAGCTGGAGAGCTCCCTGAAGAGACGAATCAGCGTCATTAAGAAATAAGAGGAGGTCGTCAGCATACAGAGCCACCCTCTCCTCCAGCACCCCAATCAGCAAACCGCGGATGTGGGGAGAGCTGCGTAGGGCCTCCGCCACTGGCTCCATGGCGATAGCAAAGAGTGCCGGAGAGAGAGGGCAGCCCTGCCTGCACCCCTAGACAGCGAGAAGGATCCCGACAGGCCTTCCTCCAGCTTTATGGCGGACGTCAGACTCCTATACAGGACTCTCAACCAATCTATCTAGACCAGGGGGAATCCCATGCGCCGGAGGACTTCCCACAGAAAAGGCCACTCGACCGTGTCGAAGGCCTTCTCAATATCCAGGGAGGCCACCGCCCTGGTTCCGCTATTGAGATGCTGTGCATGAATTTTGGTGAAAAACCTTCTCAGGTTAACGTCTGTTGCCCTATTAGGCATAAAACCTGTTTGGTCAGGGTCAATCACTTTCGTCAGTAAAGGCTGCAGTCTCTTGGTTAGCATATTGGTAAGGATTTTAAAGTCCACATTCAGGAGGGTGATAGGCCTGTACGCGAGCAGGACGCTGGGTCTTTATCAGGTTTGTAAATCAAAACTATATGGGCATGGCTCATGGAGATCGGCAGTGCCCCAGCACGTGAACCCCGCCACCTGGGCCCAGACCCCAAGATCCATAGAGAAGCTCCTTGGGGGGACCGGCCTGTCAAGATCCGGCGCTAAGATGGCATTGAAGTCACCCATTAGTAGCAGTTTAGCTGGGCAAAATGGGGCAATCTTTTCCAGCACAGCATACAGAACGGTCGGGGAGAAAGGGGGGGGGGGCAAATAGATACTGACAATTACATAACGTACACCTCCTAGGGTAAAAACCACCACCGCAAACCTGCCCTGGGGGTCCGTTATTACTATTATTCTATGGCACATTGAAGGGACTCGCTAAACAAAATTGAGACCCCCCCCCTGGCATATGTAGAATAAGAAGCATGAACAGCCCTTTGAATCCAGGGCTTCTTCAAGGCCTGTAGTTTGCTGCCCACGAGGTTTGTTTCTTGAAGCATTATCATGTGGGGGGTATGCAGTTTGAGATATTTAAAAAGGAACGCCCTCTTGAATTTAGAATTTAAACCTCTGACATTCCAGGATAAAATGGTGAGTTTAGAATTATCACTGGGAGCCATCTGGGTAGCATGGCATTATCAAAGCTGAAATAGTGGCACATGGGGGGGTCCACGGCCCGCAGGACCATCTCGGGAACAGCAAACAGATAGAGAGCTCAGAAGGTACATTAACAAGGCCAAACATTACAATACTTAACATATTAACAACATATACCCAACCGCCCTTGCCGATAGTCGGTCCCAAAAAAGGTAGGGGGACTCCGGCAGGGCCTGTACCCTGAACAATAACTATACCCTGCATTGGACGGGGTAAAAAGGAGATCCCTCTCTAACTAGGGGTGCGCTGGGGGGAAACCAGGATGCGCCAATCCACAGTCAGATCATGTAAAACAAATCGTTGAAAGGCACTAGAAAACGAGCAGACTGTCCTGGCTTCCTAGTTATGACTCCTGGCGCAGGTGAGGATTTAAAAATAAAAAATATGAAAAACATAAGAAATCTGGGCTCAACAACCTCAGCATGTTTAGGGCTAAAGTTCTGTGCAGGATGTCTGAGCCGGATCACATTGTCTCAAAGGGCCCCATAGGGAGTATAGGCAAGAGGAAGTCCTCACAGGGAAGAAGGGAAAGTATCAAATGAAAAATAAAAGGGAGAACATTGTACATTACCAAAAGTGTGTAAAGGCTTGCTTCTGGATGAGAAGTTGAGGATGACAGCTGAAATCTGGGCAAGGACCAAAACGCCAGGTGGGGGGGAGACCACGAGCGGCCTCAGCGCCCATCCAGCCAGGTAGCAGCCGCCGCTGGGGTGTCAAAGAACCATGTGCGGTCCCCGTCCACGACCTGGAGCTTGCTAGGGTAGAGGAGGCTGAACGTCATGCCCTTCTCTCTGAGCCATTTTCGGACCTCCGTGAAGGTACGTCGCCTCTGCTGGACCTCCGGGGAATAATCTGGGAAAAGCAGGATCTTAGAGTCATTATAGCGGAGATCCCCTTTGGTCCTGGCCGCCAGGATCCGGTCTCTATGCCGATAATTCAATAATCGGAGGAGAAAGGGTCTTGCAGGTGCACCAGGAATGGGCATTGCGGGGGAGGATCCTGTGTGCCCTCTCCACCACGAACGTGGAAGGCATCGTAGGCAGATCCAACAGCTGCACCAGGAAGGCCTCTGTAAACTCCGCTGGCTTGAGGCCTTCCGCTCTCTCTGGGAGGCCCAAGATTCTAATATTATTTCTTCTTAATCTGTTTTCTGCATCAATGGCATTGTCATGGAGAGCCTTTACCTGTATCTGCAATGCCCGTACCTCACTGGAATCAGCCCTGGTAGTGTCCTCCAGCTGCGATATGCTGTCCTTTGCCTCGGTCATTCTGGACCTGAACTTGTCCAGATCATGCCTAATGAGGCTGATGTCCGCAGCCAGGTAATCCATCTTGGCGGTCAGGGTGTCCTTGCAGGATTTAACCGCCTCATTGCAGGATTTAATAGCCACCAAAATATCTGCAGTGGTGGGGGTCGACTGCTCAGATGCCATGGCGAGCGTCTGTGTGGCCGCCGTCTTCCTGCAGGAGGAGCGCCTCGTGGGCAAGATGGCCGATGGCGGGACGGAGGAGCCAGGACAAGCCGACTGGCCTTTTGATGAGCGGAGCTTGCCTGGAGACAACGGCGGAGCCCACGGGGTGCCCGGTGCCTTTCTGGAACCCAGGGTGTTTTGCTAGAAGTCGTGGAGCAAAGAAAAGGAGCCCGGATCAACGTCAGGATTAATGGCAGAAAGGAGCTCAGGCAGTATGCGACTTCTTCCTATCACATCCCGGCCACGCCCCCCCCCCTGTGCATCATCTTTAGAAGAGGCTTTCTTCTGGGATGACAGCCATGCAAACCAATTTGATGCAGTGTGCAGCATATGGTCTGAGCAATGCCGGCAGCACTCATACGTCTATTTCCCAAAGACAACCTCTCGATGTGACGCTGAGCATGTGCACTCAACCCCTTCTTTGGTCGACCATAGCAAGGCCTGTTCTGAGTGGAACCTGTCCTGTTAAATCGCTGTATGGTCTTGGCCACCGTGCTGCAGCTAATTTTCAGGGTCTTGGCAATCTTCTTATAGCCTAGGCCATCTTTATGTAGAGCAATAATTCTTTTTTTCAGATCCTCAGAGAGTTATTTGCCATGAGGTGCCATGTTGAACTTCCAGTGACCAGTATGAGAGAGTATAAGAGCGATAGAGTCAAATTTAACACACCTGCTCCCCATTCACACCTGAGACCTTGTAGCACTGAGTCACATGACACCGGAGAGGGAAAATGGCAAATTGGGCTCACTTTTGTTACCAGCAGTTTAGACATTAATGGCTGTGTGTTGAGTTAAAATTGACACTGTTATACAAGCTGTTCACTCACTACTTTACATTGTAGCAAAGTGTCATTTCTTCAGCGTTGTCACATGAAAAGATATAATAAAATAGTTACACAAATGTGAGGGGTGTACTCACTTTTGTGAGATACCGTATATATATATAAAAATATACACACATATATATATATTTTAGATATACAGTCAGGTCTATAAATATTGGGACATCGACACAATTCTAATATTTTTGGCTCTATACACCACCACAATGGAGTTGAAATGAAATGAACAAGATGTGCTTTAACTGCGGACTTTCAGCTTTAATTTGAGGGTATTTACATCCAAATCAGGCGAACGGAGTAGGAATTACAACAGTTTGTATATGTGCCTCCCACTTTTTAAGGGACCAAAAGTAATGGGACAATTGGCTGCTCAGCTGTTCCATGGCCAGGTGTGTGTTATTCCCTCATTATTCCATTTACAAGGAGCAGATAAAAGGTCCAGAGTTAATTTCAAGTGTGCTATTTGCATTTGGAATCTGTTGCTGTCAACTCTCAATATGAGATCCAAAGAGCTGTCACTATGGTGGTGGTGGTGTATAGAGCTAAAAAGATTAGAATTGTGTTGATGCCCCAATATTTATGGACCTGACTGTAGATATGGTTGGCATTGCTAATATATTTTCTTAAAAACCAAAGGAGAAAAGTATATCTCCATATATAAAAACAATATAAAGAGTAATACTAATCACATATATATGCAAATCTAGTCTACATCATTCATAATATAAAATTCCATCTATCACCAAAAAAGGTGCAGCCGCACCATAAGGGGATGACTGAATCACTGTCCTCTCCCATTGACCACAGTGATTCATCTGAACAATACTGATTAGAGATAAAGTTAAAAATATTAAAAATAAAAATAAATATAAAATTGATAATCATAATTAATAATTATCAATTCATAATTAAGCCAAACCACGTCGGACCAAATTCATGAGGACCAAATTGCCCCAAATCTAATTAGGTAGAACAAGATGGTCCTAAGTATAAAAAATGATTGAGGGGTGTGGCCTGACCATGGCCGAGTGAAGACGCACATCTACAGAGCTCCCGGCCCGCCATCAGCCATCCCGGCATCTGACACCGAATGACGAGGCATGTACTCCTCAAAACTCCTCATGTACGGAGCAGTAAGCCACAGTCTACGGCCCTACCGACTACCGCCCGGCCCTCGAGACATCTACACGCAGAAGTGAGCCGGTACCAGTCCGGTGTGGGGAGTTAGTAAAAAATATGAATCCTGGTAGAACAAGATGGATTAATCTAAACCCCGTTAAACCAGGAGTACTTAAACCAGGCTGCACCAAACCGAATTAATACTTAACTATTAATAATTAATACTAATAGTTAAAATATAAATAAAAATAAAAATTATAAAAATTGAAATAGAGATTAGTCATAACAAGTCTACTTAGTGACACCAGTTACCCTCTCCTGTCACTAAGTCAGTAGGGGAATA
>BLSH010269269.1:1299387-1322146 GCA_018402905.1 Glandirana rugosa
CTGTGGACACAGGTATAGGCTGGGTTTCTGTGGTTACTATGCCGGACTTAATGGCCGTCCCGTCGGCCAGGCAGACAGTCATTTTATGTGCCTTGGGTGCAGGGGCATCTGGTGTAGCTGGGCGAAGGCCTGGTCTACGAAGCAGCTACACACCCCGGAATCAATAATCGCCGGCACCTGGATGCTCCCTCCGGGCAACTGCAAAGAGAGAAGGAGAGTCAAATGAGATACATTACCATTGATAGAGGTTGTCTTCAGGTTAGCCCGATGAGGCCACTTACCGGCTTTGGCAGGGCAGGTCCATACTGTATGTCCGGGTTCCCCACAGTACAGACATAAGCCCAGAGCGTGGTGTCACTGTCTCTCTTCTGGGGTGAGAGATGGATGCAGAAGTCCGATCTGCATCAGTTTAGGGGGGTCAGCAGGTGCGGAAGTGGTAGTTGCGGGAGCAGTATCACTGGGAACCCGGGGCATCATCCACGTCGGTCAAAGAGCGGGGGAAGTTTCCGTGACTCATTCAGCCCGGCGTTCCCGGAGTCTCCGATCTATTTGGATTGCCAAGTTGATGAGGGTGTCCAGGGTCGCGGGCACCCCGACGCGAGTGAGCTTGTCTTTTAGCGGCTCAGATAGTCCCAGGTGAAATTGGTAGCAGAGTGCTGTGCCGTTCCACGCTATGTCTGCACTCAATGCCTGAACTCTGCTACATGATCCTCAGCGGGACGTCGGCCCTGCTGCAGGGCGTGCAGGGTGGCCTCGGCCGTGGCTGCAAGGTGGGGATCCTGATATAATTTGGCCATGACGTCTAAGAAGGCATCCAGGGTAGCTACTTCAGGCGCTATCTGCTCCCAGAGACCATGAGCCCAGGTCTGCGGTTCCCCCTGTAGCAGGGAGACCACCAGTCCCACTTTAGTGGCCTCCAGGGAGAAGGTGCAAGGCTGGAGACTGAAGTACAGCTCGTAGGAGCTGTGGAAGGCCCTGAACTTCCTCCGATCCCCTGAAAACCTGTCCGGAAGAGGGACCTAAGGCTCAGATGGCAGAGCCACGATGGTGCGAGCCGCTGCAGCTCCTCCTCCAGGTGCAGGGGGAGCGGAGAGCTCAGGCACTTGCTCCTCCAGGCGGTTGTAGCCATCTTGCAAATTTTTCACCGCCTGTGTGAGGCCGGCCAAATGGATGCACAGTTCCTGCATAGTAAAAGGGGTTCCCTGCGCAGACTCGGACATGGCTGTCCGTTACTGTCACGGTCCTGGTGGTGGAGTCTGGCGTGTGCAAGGAACAACCACTCTTGCGCACCCGATTCAGAGGTCCCTGGTAGAGCAGACAGGGAGCCTGTGAGTGTGGGATGGCACGAGGGCTGGATGGTCACTGGTGGTGGTGTGAGGCTCCAGGTAGTCATGCAAGTCAGAAGAATGGTCGTTCAGACTGGGTTGGCAACTGGCAGGCTGTGCAGTACAAAGGGTTCAGGTAAGGGTGGTTAAGTCCAAGCAGAGTTTATTAACGGCTGGAAGCAGAAGTACAGAGGAGTCAGACAAACGGATGGTCGTGGATAGCCGGGGTCGGTGCAGGCAGATATCAGCGGGTCAGGTCAAGCCGGGTCGGATCAGGAAGACAGGTAGCAATACAGGAGCAGGAATACAGGAACAGAGCTGGGGCTCACAGGTACTCAGACACTGTAGAACGGACAGCACTTGCTGACAGGTGCAGGAAGCTTAAATAGGGCCGTTTGGCGCCATTTCCAGTGTGTGCGCGCACGGGAGCACGCGAGCGCGCGTGAACGTGCAAAAACGGCAAAAAGGTCCAAAAAAGGAGCCTGACTTCAACAGGCCAGTCTTTTCCTAACAGTCCGTAAAGTGGCTAGGGACTGAATAGTTGTCTTTAGAGGTGGTGATGTTGTAGTGATGTGGACTTTACCATTCGTCCCTACTACTTCTTTTTTGCAGTGACACATAAAGGCACAATTGCTGACTCCATATCGGTAGCTACCTTTTTGGTTAAAAATCATGGGCAGGAGCTACCCACCCTTTCTAGCCCTTCTGACCCTACTCAGTGCTATCAGACTCCTCAGGCCTCTTGGCTTCCTGAAGATCAGACTGGGATGGGGGGGGCAACATGAGTGTAAGCATAGGGTCTTGTTTTAATATTTACCAATTCAGAATCTTTTATAGAGTCTTTTGTATCAGGGGAGCTTTGTTGTTAAATTTTGTGCAAAACCTTACTTGTCCCACCTGACTGTTATTCATGTCTCGACTCCTAGGGACATCTTCATTGTAAGAGAACCAATACTTTAGATATGCCTGCTCCAAAAGGTCTTCATCATATCCCCTTTCTCTAAATGTATTCCTTAGAATTACACTTTGCTCTTCATAATCTTTTTTGCAGGTACAGGTATGTCTAAGTCTGCAAAATTGCCCAAAAGGAACATTCTTGATCCACCTCTGATGGTGGTGACTCCAAGCGTGGGAATAAGAATTCCCTGCACTGGACTTAAAGTGTGTTCTTGAGTAAATACAATTCTCATCATCCACTCACAATTCGAGGTCCAGAAAGACTAGACATGTTTCATCCACCACATGGGTAAAGGAGATCCCATAGGGATTGTTGGAACAGTGTGTCAAAAAACCTTCCAGTTCTTCATTGGAACTATTCCAGATGATTAAAATGTCATCTATATATCATGCATACAGGACCAGGTTCGCTCTAAATGGGTTATTGGCCCAAATGTATTGTGATTCCAATAGCCCATAAAAAGATTTGCATAGCTGGGAGTGAACCTGGCCCCCATAGCCGTACCCCTAACTTGCTTGAAGTAGTTACCCAAAAAGGAAACACAATTAATCGTAATAAAATTGTGATCTCGATTCACCCACCCTGCGATCTGCATCACGCATTACCACGATTTTCTTTTCAATAATCTTTATTAAAGTTTTTTTCCCTTTAAATACAAACAACAAAGTTGTAGCAATCATTACCAACCCCTCACCCCCCCCCCTTACCTCGCTGCAAAATATGAGAAAGGAGAAGCCTGCTTATGAGTCTATATCTTGTACTCTAATATTCTTTTCATTTAACCCTTCCACACATCACCATCCATCCTGTACATCCACCCTGTGCCCAATCAACCCATGCATTCCATTTATCCTCTTTAGGCACCTATATTGTTAGCAGCGACCAGGATGGTTCATTTCTCTCAACCAGAGTCCCCATTTCTTTTCAAATTTATTAAGCTTGCCTCTCTTCACATAAGTCCCCTTCTCCTTCCATATTGTTTTGTTAAACATGTTGACCCATTCTTCCATGGTTGGGGAACTAATAGATTGCTATTTTTGGGCAATCAATTTCCTGGCTTGTAACAGGCATCCCTCTATAGCTGTTGGGTACTTATTCTTTTCTCCTCTTCTCTCAATATTACCCAGAATACACAGTCTAGCTTCCCTTTCCAGAGTAAAACAGAGGATCAATGGCGCAACTATCAGTCTGTCCACACATGCCAGAGTTTTAGGGGTAACCCTAGACTCTGAACTGTCCTTTCAGGCCCAAATCCAATTCCTGTCCAAATCATGCCGCCTTAGCCTCCGCAACATCTCTAGAATACACCCCTTTTAAACCAATGACACCACCAAGCTTCTAATTCATTCCCTGGTTATCTCTTGCCTCGACTACTGCAACTCTCTCCTCATTGGATTACCTTTACATACACTATCCCCCCTGCAGTCCATAATGAATGCTGCTGCAAGACTCATCTACCTTACCAACCATTCAGTGTCCTCAACCCCTCTCTGCCAATCCCTCCACTGGCTTCCACTCACCCAACGAATAAAATTCAAAGTACTAACAATAATTTACAAAGCCATCCACAACTCTGCCCCCAGCTACATCACTAACCTAGTCTCAAAATACCAACCAAGCCGCTCTCTAGCTCCCTTGTCACCTCCTCCCATGCTCGCCTCCATGATTTCTCCAGTGCTTCTCCCATCCTTTGGAACTCCCTACCCCAATCTGTCCGACGGTCTCCTAATCTATCCATCTTTAGACAATCCCTGAAAACCCTTCTCTTTAAAGAAGCCTATCCTGCTTCTAACTAATACACTGTTTACTTCCTCCATCAGCTCCTCCCCCACAGTTATTAACTTTTATATCAATTGACCCTTCCTCTTAGATTGTAAGCTCTCTGATTCCTCTTGTACCAAATTGTACTGTAACTGTAATGGCTACCTTCATTTTGTTTTGTTTTTTGTTTACAACTGTTTTTATTAGGAAGGTAGATAGCATTTCAGATCAAAAACAAAGAGCATGAAGATTTACAGCAGGATTGTACAAAGCATATATATGTACTACATGAGATTTTTTTATATAAGATGTTACAGTGTCTGAGTTAAAACAAGAATAATATATATATAAGTCATATGTTTTATAAGGGTATCATGAGCAATGTTGCTGCGTAGATGAGTCAATCAGGGGGATTTCCCAAAGCTTCCACTTTTTGTTGAACTTTGTGTATTCAGTCAATCAACTTAATAACTTCCATTCTAGAAAGGACCTGTGTCCAGGACAAAGTGGATGATTTCCAGTTGAACGCTATCATCCATTATATTGCACTGCACATAGAGTGAATTAAGCGTATTAATGATTTTGGGATGTCCAGATTATTGGCATATAAGAGGCCTGTATGCTGAGTAAGGGAGATTTCTCTGCCTGCTATATTGGAGGCTTTAGTATTAGCAAGTTGCCATATGGATTTGATTAATGCACAGTCCCAGAAAATATGGAGCATAGAACCATGTGAAGGGCAGCCTCTAAAACAATTTGGGGATAATAATGGGTAGAATTGATATAGTTTAACTGGGGTCATATACCATCTAATCAGGAGTTTAGTAGATGATTCTCTCATGGTGATGGAATGGTTACATTTGCGCATATTAACAAACATAGTATGCCATTCTTTGGGAGAAAAGGAATCATTTAAATCAGTGTCCCATTTTATCATGGGTTTGGGTTTTTCATGTGGAGTGGTTTCAATAAGGGATTTGTGTATATGATAGATCGTACCTTTGTCTCTAGAAGATTTGAGGCATATTTGCTTGAAGATAGAATAAGGAGGAAGGAGATTAAGGTTATAGTATTTATGAAATAACTTTTTGATACTGGAATAGTTAGTATATTCTGAAGGGGGGATATTGTGCATATTTTGTAAGTCTTCAAATGATGAAAATTTCCCATTTGTTGTTAGTGCCTGGAGACAGTGAAGTCCCAGTTTGTGCCAAAGATCAAATTTAAATCTCTCTTCATACGCTAGAATGAATCGGGGCGGGGGTCTCCTAAATACGAAGCCAGTGGTGGCGTAGGGGAGACAAGGTTAAAAATGTCTTTATAGCGAGACCAAATTTGATAAAGATGAGCTACTATCCAATTTGGGGGGTAAAAGGATCTAGGGGGCAATGTATTTATCCATGGTATACCCTGAATGTGGTAATGTGGTATGGGTAGACTGAAGATGACTCAAATGTGAGCCAAGGGATATCATCATGACTAGAAGACCATTGAACCAGATGATTAAATCTTGCTGCCAGAAAATATAGCCAAATATTTGGAAGGTCTAAACCCCCTGCTCTTTTGATACATATGTAGTAAGTAATTACTACTTCAAGGTTTTTTCCCGTCCCAAATTAATTTATTCATTTATTATTGTAGGGAGGCTAGTACATGTTTGGGGATGTTAATGGGAAGTGAGAGAAAGAAGTATAAGAGTTTTGGTAGTATTGTCATCTTTATAGCGCATATTCTACCCAAAAATGAAATGTGGTAGGAAGACCAAATTTTTAATAAAGATCTTATTTTTGTAAAAAGTCTGGGATAATTTACTTGATAAAGGGACTTAAATTGGGGGGAAATCTGAATACCCAGGTACCGAATAGAGTGAGTGCACCAAGAAAACTGGAAGTTTTTTTGTAATGTTAGGACCAGCTCGGGGGATAAATTAATTGGTAAGGCGGTGCATTTAGAGAGGTTCACCCCCAGGCCTGATAGGTCTTTAAAAAGTTTAAGGTCAGAGATGAGGTTGGGCAAGGAAATAAGGGGGCCTGGTAAAAATAATAAAACATTGTTGGCATACAAACGAATTTTATATTCGTTTGATCCTTTTTTATATCCCTGTATGTTTGTGTTGTGTCGAATGGCACATGCGAGGAGCTCAATTGCTAGAGCGAAGAGTAAGGGAGAAAGGGGGCATCCCTGCCTAGTGCCTTTATTCAGAGTAAAAAAATCAGAGTTGTTTCTTGGGATTTTCATTCTGGTCTTGGGGGCGTTGAAGCCCTGGACGAATTTTGATGAAATAACCGAATTTAGGAAGAACATACTCCAAATATGCCCAGCTGACACTGTCAAAGGCCTTGTGGATGTCTAATGTGAGAAGGCAAACTGGACGTTTAAAAAGGTTGACGCCTTGAATGATGTTAGTCGCTAATCTAATGTTGTCCGAAATCTGTCTGCTAGGGATAAAACCTGATTGGTCAATATGTACTAATGAGGTAATGACTTTAGAAAGTCTATCTGCTAACAACCTACCAAAAATTTTAGATCATTGTTTAAGACGGATATCGGGCAAAAGTTTTGTGGCAGGGAGTGATCTTTATGAGGTTTGGGTAGGAGCGACATATTCGCCAAGAGCATTTCATCTGTAAAATGCTCTCCTTGTAGTATATGATTAAACAGTTCGGCTAGATAGGGGGTAAGCAGGTGAAAGAATTTCTTATAGTAACTAGTGGAGAAACCGTCTGGTCCTGGTGATGTTGAGGTTTTTAGAGACTTTATAATAGTAGAGATTTCTAATTCAGAGCAGGGATTATTAAGAGAGTCGATTTGCTGAGGCGTAAGGGAGGGGAGGTTGATGTTATCCAACCAATCTTGTGTATTAATGCTAGGAGGGGAGAGTGGAGTAGAAAGGAGCTCTATATAAAATTCTGTGAATATTTCCAATATCTCAGCTGGATGTGACACCATATTACCTTTTTTTATTACGTAACTTATAGACATGGGGTGGTTTAATAGATTGGTTTAATTTTTTGGAGAACATGGTCGAGGAGGTGTTGCCATATAAGAGAAACTTGGCCTTTGAGAAATTTTCTGTGTCAGCTGATAATAATGTGTCCAATGCTTTTCTTTTCTTTGCTATAAGAAGTGTTGTTTCAGGAGATGGATTTGTGCCGATTTTGTTATAGAGGGTATTAAGATCACTGGTAAGAGATTTAATCTCAGTCTCATTTTCTTTTTATTAGAGGTAATTTTTAATAAGTGTCCTCTTATTACTGCTTTATGGGCAGTCCATAAAGTAGTGGGAGGGGTATCTTCTCTGTTATTGAGAGAGAAATAGTCCTCTACATGTGTGGAGAGGTCTTGGACAATTGATGGGTCAGATAGTAAAGAATCGTTAATTTGCCAATTATAGGTAGTTGGTGATAATCCTATATGAGAGGTCTGAAAGGAAACAATTTGATGATCCGGCCACGGGCAGGGATGTATTTCTGCAGTAAAGGAGTTGGCCAATAGAATTGGGGTACAAAAAATATAGTCAAGCCTGGCATAGTTATCGTGTGGGTATGAGTAAAAGGTGTATAATTTTATGCCTGTATTGTGGGCTCTCCAAGAGTCAATTAATGGATGATTATTTAAAGATTGGCTTAGGGATTTGGGGAAGGCTCTGGAGGAGGGGGTTTGTCTGCTTCTGTCTAAAGCAGGGTGAGCGGCCGAATTAAAGTCACCTCCGATGATCAGATATGGGGAACTGAATTTTCCAATGTGCTGAAAAATTATTTTAAAAAAGTTGAGTGAGCCTCATTTTGTCCATATATAGAGGCAATCGTTACTATAGTCTACTGTTCATTGTGCCTTTTAAGATTATAAAGTGGCTTTCAACATCTTTGAAGATATGTTGGATATCAAATAATAGTGTATTTCTAATAAAAATAGCAACACCTCTTGATTTGTTGTTGAATGTGGTGTGATAGAATTGGCTATAGGATTTATCAAAATAATGAGGATGGTTGTTGGAGGGAAAGTGTGTTTCCTGTAAAAGAATGATGTCTGCTCCTATTCTTTTATAGTGACGAAAGGCCTTTTTTCTCTTGTGAGGGGATATGAATCCCTGTACATTATGAGAAAGTACTTTGATTCCCATTTGTATAAGGGTTAGATGAGTTAATGTTATGGAGATTTGATTGTAGCTCATTAGCGGGGCAGAGTATAACTATATAACCAGAACTTTTGTAAAGCAGGCTCAGAAGTTTTGTCAGACATTGTGACTTTAAAAAATGTAAATGGAGAACAGGGGTTATGCTTGCTGTAAGTGTGTTTTGTGAGTATGAAATTGTGCATGTAATAAGATGCCAAATAAGACCTTCCGAACATAACAGTCAATGTAGATACCATGTTGGTTAACAATACAAAACAAAGAAAGGGGGTTGGGTAGCGACAGACTACTCAACCATACCAAAGTCAATCTAGGACTACAAAGTCCTTTTCCTGCTTCCAGCGCCCCAAAGGGCCCGGGATGTGTAACTGGTGTCACTGCTATAGAGTCAGCAGCTCGGAGACCCATCTTGGGGCAATCGGAGCAAGGGGGGAAAGATCCAGCACGACGAACCGACCAAGTCAAAGTATATAACAATATTAATAACAGTGCATGTCTATATTTAGATAGAATATGACATTGTTAACTATGTTATTAATCTGCATGTAATATTACTTTTGAGAGCATATGTGTCTACCAAAGACAGAGGTCTTCTCAAGCAACAAAAACAAATTCAATTATGGGGACTGCTTCTATATGAAGGCACCACCCAGTAACAACAAACCAGACAACTTATAGTAAAGGTGTTTTTGAGATTCCTCCTATTTAGCAAAGAAAAGAATGAATAAGAGGAAACAGAGTCTGTAATATGAAAGCTGCACTGCAGGTGGCAGTGCAGGACCACATTAACTTATGATTTCCCAGGTAGAGGAGTTCAACATATTGGTATGAGAAAATTAGTCAAAATGACTGCCACTAAGATTGGAATACTTATTAATAAATGTACATATAGGCTTCAGGGTGTAATAAGGTTATATAATCGCCATTATAGCAGTAAATAGATTATGTCAGTTATTTCCTTATAGTATTTCTCTATAGAAGGAAAAAAAAAGGAGGCTGGAATATTATATAGAATTGGCCAGAAGAAGACCCTTGAATCCTTTTGTTTAGACGTAAAGAAGGGTTCTTTGTCTGTAGATGTAGGTACCTGCTCCAGACCAGGGATGTATGCTGTACCTAGTTTGTCTCTAGGTGGCTGTGTGGGATAAACAGTCATCCGGGATCCTAGAGAAAGTGGTACAGTCCACTTGGTGGAGCTCAAGAGAGAGGTAAAATTGCCTCTGCTTTTTGCATCAACTAATAAACAGGAAAAACCTCCTACTACAAGATGTTGTAGAGGCAAAAACAGTCAACCAATTTGCGATGGCCCGTGAAATACCGGCACGACAAATATTTCCAGTCAGAAAAATAACACGTGCCTCCTTCTCTAAAACTTTAGGAATATAAGTGGCACTGTGACTAAGCTTGTAGATCATCCATAAGGTGTAAGTATATATTCCAGTACAGGCATGAATGCTATACAGTGTTTATCACTAGGTGGCAGCGTGGTATAGACAATCATCCGGGATCCTAGAGAAATGTCACAGTGTACATGGTGAGGCTCAAGAGAGAAGTGAATTTGCCTCTGCTATCTGCACCAACATAAAATAATAAGCTGGAAAAGCGTCTTACTCCATAACTTTGTAGAGGCAATAACATTAAACCAATTTGTGATGGCTAGTAAGATATTAACTCAGAAAATTGTTCCAGACAGAAAAATAACAAGTTTTCTAAAACATTAGCGGTTTCTCCTTTGTTCTCTCCGTGAGGACGGGGTAGACCAGATGGGAAATGATCTGGGAGTTAGTTGTAGTCTCAAAGAGGGTTCTGGTTCCAGGAGACCCAGTTTAATAAGAAGCTCCTTGTCTTCCCTGAGATTGTATACAGTGTACGTTGTACCATTGTGCGGGAAACCCCATCTATACCCGATCCTGGCTCTTCTTCTTTCCAGAGTGGCGGGGGAGATATCTGGGTAGATTTGGATTCTTATTCCATCTAATTCTATGTTAGGCGTATTCCTTGATGCTCTGAGAATCTCCTCTTTTATGAGATAATCTTTGAGGCATTGAACAATGTTGCGCTTTGGTTTCTCTGGTGGAGGCTTAGGGCGCAGTGCTCTATGGATTCTATCACATAGGAATGCGGACTCAGGTTTGTCAGGGAGAAGCAAGTTAAATAGTTTTATCATTGTAGGGTTAAGATCAGAAACAGATTCTGGAACGCCACGAATGCGCAAATTGTTCCTTCTGTTCCTGTTATCCAAGTCCTCGACTTGAGTTTGCACATACGTAAAATTTTCAGCAAGGTTTTCAAAATCTTTTCTGAGATCATTGTGTGCCAATGCCAACTCATCATGCTTTGTCTCCAGGATATCTGTCCTATTGCACAGCGCAGCTATTTCTTGTGATAGAGGTGTAGTGGATTTGCTTATCTCTGTATGGATCTTGTTAGCAAGGTTATCATACATTTTAGCAAGGCTAGCATCCAGATACAGCTTAGTGAGGTGTGGGGAATACTCACAGTCTTTTGGGGATGAGATGTGCTGGCCAGGAGTGGATGAGTTGCTGCCTGAGGCTGGAGAGGGCTTGGCGCCATTTTGTGACATCTTGTTTCTCTGTGCAGAATGGAGCAGATAGGAAGTAAGATGTCACTGAGAGCAGGAATCTTGTTGTATCCATTTTACAGAGATGCACCGGATTGTTTCTCAGGGATGAAGGAATCAAATGAGCTTTTCTACAAGTTGGTAGACCCCGGGGAGCTTACTTGATAGAGCTGGAACCGCGGAGCTCTCAGCAAGTGTGACCTGTTTGCATCACGCTGCGCATGCGCCCCCTATCTTAATTTTGTTAAGTGCTGGACACACTGTTGGTGCTATATAAATCCTGTATAATAATAATAATCAAGTGAAAGCTATCTATACCCTTCCTGCCATGCATACTCCAGCAATAATAGGCCTACCCGGAGGATTGACCGGGTCTTTGTGGACCTTAGGGATGTGATAGAAGTGCGGTACCACCGGGGTGTTTCGTGTATAAGAAATAATTATAAGAAATAATACTCGTCCTTCGTTAGAACTTGTGCATTAAGAACCCCATCCAAAGGGTTTTTCAGTTCATCTTTATACATACTGGTGGGGGTCACAGGGGAGCCTTATATTTGTATCTTTTTCTCCTATTAGCCTCTAAGCTTCTTGCACATACACATGCCTATCTTGAATCACTAAACTCCCACCTTTATCATCTTTCCTGATTATGATCTCAGGCCTATTCTTTAAGTTTCCCAAGGGGCCTCTAATGTCCTCTCCCTGTTGGCCATGCAGTTTATACTTCTTTCCACTACATAAGGCCTTAAAATCTTCTAAGACCAACTTATAGAAAGCGGAAATAAAATTCCCTTTAGTCCAATGGGGATAGAAGATAGACTTGGGCCTGAAAGTGTTTTGTATTACCTTGGCTTCGAGAATAGGACACGGGGAGTCATGGTCCCCCTCACAGGCCCCTTCTACATATAACTCGACATGAGGGGGGGGGAACCAAAACTTCCTCCCCAACTAGGTCTTTATTTTTAATAGCATAGTAGTGCTTGATGGTGAGATATAAACCTGTTCAGGTCAATAAATAACTCAAAAGGGTTTGAGGGACTCTCTGGGGCAAAGTTTAGGCCTTTCCTAAGCAGACCTAATTCTGTTTCTGTGAACACTGATTTTGAGAGGTTGAATATCTTAATTGTGGAATGTGTCTCTAATTTCTTCTCCTTCTTTTTGTGCTTCCTGCCCCCCCTTCCTCCTCTTCTTGTTGGTTTCCCATCTTTCTTGTGTTTGGAGTTTGGAGTTGAGGCTCTGGAGATTGTGACTTTTTTTCGCTGCAGGTTCGATGCTTCCCACAGCTCCTGATACAAAAAAGAGCCCGACATTGGTGGAGTTCATTCATTGGTTTTTAATCACTATTGCTTGTTTCTGAAATCTTATGATGATCAGAGCCACAGTTGGCAGCACGCATCTGCACACATTCTCCATTTCCCATAGGGGGCAATAGAGTGCTATCCATAATAGGGAGGTCATCATTAACTAAACCACCAGTGGCCTCATATCCCCTTTGTAGCACAGGATGACCATCCTGCCTAACAGAGGGGAGGTGGCCCGCACTCCAGAACCACAGGAATTTTTGTTCAAATTATTGTCCCTATTACAATTGTAACTATGCATAAAACAAAATTTGACCACGCTCAGTGATAAAACAAAAATAAACAAACTATATCAAAAAGCAGCTGCACCACACGAGTGAGATATCGTCACTTTTAAACAAAGGAAAATGGAACTGTGTTGCGCAATTAAAAAAAGTCTTAAAAATTTCATAAAACACCAACTGAAAAAATAGATATAAATAATGTGCTCTTATCTGTAGTCTCATCTACCAAACTTCACACCACGTGCTAAAGAACACAGCCATCATATAGGGTGTGCACTTACCAGAACCCCATGACCACCTATTACAGGGGTCAGGAAACACTCTGTTAACCCAAATCTGCAACCAAACAGTCGGGGATAAGATCTCCACAGTAGTTAGTCACTGACTTCCAAACTTTCTGGCTCCAACTCATCCAAAAGGTTTCAATGTAAAAGAGTAAATGCCATAATAGTGTTACTCCGTAATAACCAGAATTTATTAAAAAAGTATTGCACTTACAATTTAGGTGAAACAGACTGGCATTTAAAACTCATACATCAAACGCGATAACTGGAAACGGCACCTCTGCCTGACTTCTTCTGGGGCATGGGTGACCATTTCCGTCATCGTGACTAAATACATACATGTTTATTAAAGCCTTGTTTTCATTTCGCACTATGTGCGTTCCAGCCTAATCTTGTATCTGCCTTACAGGGAAAGGGGTGTGTCCTACCGCCACATCACTCATACACTCTCAATACTACTGAGCGTACAGCGGGGATCCACAGCACATATTCCCGGAAGTGTCATATATGCGGCTCCAAGTCCACAATGAAACGGTAATCACATCGGGGACACAATCAATGAATTTCTATTGCACAATATCGAAATGAAAACGGATCAGAATATTACACAACTTAATATAAATAAGTGATAATATATTAAACATTTTATTTAAAATATTATTCATCTATAATTTATTAAAAAATAAAAAAGTAAAAACCTATGAATTATCAATAAAACAATTAATGTCCAGATCCACGTTAAGTCCATACGGTACATAACTTTTAAGAAGAAGAATCCACTTTGTTTCAATTCTAGACAGTTCTCTCACTCTCAGGCTGCCCCTCCAATGAGAACTGAAAATGTCAATACCTGTGAAAAGAGTTCCTGTGGGGTCCCTATTGTGTACCAGATAATAGTGTCTGGAGACACTGTGATTTTTATATCCTTTATGAATGTTGGCAAGATGTTCATTAAGCCTAACATTTAATGCATGGGT
Organism: Glandirana rugosa; assembly: GCA_018402905.1. NCBI lineage: Eukaryota > Metazoa > Chordata > Amphibia > Anura > Ranidae > Glandirana > Glandirana rugosa. The sequence goes on from BLSH010269269.1 coordinate 1,312,994, forward strand.
GGTCCGGCCCACATATTGCAGACCACAAGGGCACTGCAACAGGTAGACCACATGGGTCATTCTACATGTGATAAATGATCTAATCATATTTTTTTTTTTGGGACACCTGAGAAGCAAAGTCCAACATTTTTCTCTTCTTACATTTATTCACATTGCAAACCTGGCAATTTCCACATTTATAATACCCTGTAAGGTTGTGAAAAAGAGGAGCTCTAGAGGGGGAGTCTAAGATGTTGTGGACCAATTTATCTTTTAATGATGGTACACCCTATACGTTAAACAAGGTTTGGGAGGTAAGACTGGACCCAGAATGTGGTCATTCTGAAGTATGTGCCAATGTCTTTGTATGGCCCGTTTAATAGTCATATGTTGTGTGGAAAAGGAGGTGATAAATGAAAAATCCATACTCTGCTTCCCCAAATTTACTGCTGGATTAGTTTTGTTTTCAAGTAGAAGCTTCCTATCAGTATTTCTAACTTGATGTAAGGTGGTCATAGGTGTGTGCAGCCTGATCCATTAGGGTGCATACCACAAAGCTCAAACACACGTTCTTCTCTGCAGCCTCAGCTGCACTGGATGGTGAATGAATGGGACGTCTCTATGCGGAGCGGCTTCCTGTTCATTCACAAATTGAAGCATAGTAAACACAGTTTGAGTGTGCTTACTGTGTTCATTTAGAAAAGGAAGGGGCCAGTAAATTACATATTTACTAGCCCCTTTTCCCCGCTGCCCATCCTGAAACATCCCCCCCAGCAGCCAGGGGAGAGGAAGTGGGAAGCCAGCAGCAGTGGAAGTAGCCGGGGCAGTAGAAGGAATCGACACAGCACGTAGTGATTAGAGGGTGCCCAGGCACATTTGGCACACCCCTTGTACATGCCTATGAAGGTGGTTTTTAAAGAGGTGGAATCAAAGCCTTTTTCCAAAAATCTTTGGATCAAAGTTTCTGCTTGATAGTCAAAGTCCTCCATGCTTGTGCAGATTCTTCTAATCTGAAGTAATTGGCTTTTAGAATCCCCTTCCAACCAAGGTCGATGATGACAACTATCCCTTGAAATGAAAGAGTTTTCGATCTGTGGGCTTAAAAAAGGTGGATGTTTTTATACGTCCTTCTTCTACTTTAATACATAAATCTAAAAAATGTATCTCTGTTTGACTGGTTTCATAATTTAGTTTTATGCCTCTATCATTCTGATTTAAAAGGCCAAGGAACTCTGTCAAGAAGTGCAGGTCTCCATTCCATAGGAGGAGGGCGTAATCAATGTACCTAGCCCACAGGACCAACTTGGACTTTTGGTGGGCATAGATGACGTCCTCCTCCCATTTGGCCATAAACAAATTGGCCACATTTGAGGCGTGCTGGCCCCCCATGGCCACACCCCTATTTTGGAGGAAAAAACTGCCTCCAAACCAAAAATAGTTGCGTGTGGTCACAAATCTTAAACAGAACCAAAATAAAATCATTTTGAATAGTAGTCAGGCTAGAGTCACCATCCAAAAAATGTGTCACTGCAGCAATGCCCATATCATGAGGAATTATGGTGTACAAGGACACCACATTTGCAGTGACCAACCACCAATCCTCCTGAAAGGGGCAATTCTCCACTAAATTATTAACCACTCTACTACCCTTAATGTAAGATGGCATCTTTTTAACCAAGGGTTGTAAAAATGTATCTATATATTTGCCCGCCAAGGAGGTCACAGAATCTATACCACTAATGATTGGACATCCCGGGGGGGCAAATAGGGTTCTTATGTACCTTGGGTAGATAGTACATAATGGGTGTTCTTGGAGAAGCAGGTATAAGAAAAGCCAGTACATCTTCCTGTTCCTGCTGGACCTGTGACCAATGGCCATAATCCACATTGGGTTCATTTTGTATTTGGGGAGTGTTTTCTGCACTCTGTTCCAATGCTAATTTATTTTGCCATTCAAAAACTATTCCTGTATGATAATCACCCACATCTCTATTATATTTCTTTCTCTTTTTTTATTTTTTGATATTTTTCTTCCTTATCCAATATATTTTTAAGGTTAGAGGAGCGTTCTTTATACTCCTCACTATTCTTAAATATACATTTATCCTTAATCTCTTTAATCTGGGTATCTAAAACAGATAATTTCTTGTTTTTTTGTCTTTAAGAAAAGTTAAAAAACCTAAGCCAGCCTCATTAAAATATCTGAACCACTCCTCTACTTCTAAATTGCCTTTTTGAGGGCTCACCTCCCTTCGGAGGCGCCTAAGGACCATATTTTCTACAAGATACTGCTAAAAAAAGGCAATGTCCCACTGAGCATGAACCTCTGAAACCATAAGATTTTTCACTCTTGTGAAACAACCGCCAATGCCTCTATCAACTCCTTTGGAGATGACAAAGGCTACCTCGGTATTGATTTTCTGTGAAGCTCTGTATACAAACACATCCATAGTGTAAATGTAATCAGTTCACAGCTGCAGTCAATGTGAATATCAAAAGTGATCAAGCATAAAACAAAATTTGACCGTGCTGAATGATAAAACAAAAATAAACCAGCTATATCAAAAAGCAGCTGCACCACACAAGTAAGATATTGTCACTTTTAAACAAAGGAAAAAAGAACTGTGCTGCGCTATTAAAAAAACATAAAAGTTTATAGATATGGTCCACTGAGAAGGAATGAAGGAGATCAATATAGATAGAGAGAGAGAAATTATTATGATAATGGGGGGCACCAGACAAAAACAGAAAGGTTCAAGACCCTTTAACCAGGGAAATGACAACCAGGGTCATAAAAACTCAGGCCCTCAAAGAAGGGGTAATGGTAGGGGATCCTTCTATGAACCTTATGCACAGGGAAATCAGGGACCGTTAAATGGGACAATCAGGTCCATCACGGGGTATCAGGAAGAGGCGACCAACGTGCTTAATAGTAAAAAGGTCAGGCCTGAGCATGTAGTCCCTTTACAAAATAACCTAGAGTGGGTGACTGGGGACAAAGAGAAGGCAAACTTATTCAATACTTTCTTCAGCTCTGTGTATACAAAGGAGCATGGGGGAGCTCATGCCCATAATGGGGGTGGTAGTGACACAGCCCCAAATGATCCACAATGGCTCAAAAGTGAAATGGTCCAGAAATACAGTATTTAATTGGAATAAAGGTGGATAAAGCACCTGGATCAGATGGCATCCATTCACAGATCCTAAAATAATTGAGCTCTGTCATTTCAAAGTCTTTATATGTAATTTTTAGGGACTAGTTAATGACTGGAATAGTACCACTAGATTAGAGTAGGGCCAACGTGGTGTCCATATTTAAAAAGGGATCAAAGTCTTTGCCAAGTAACTATAGACCTGTTAGTTTAACTTCTATATTCGGGAAGATTGGAAAGTTTAATAAAAGACCACATAGATGAGTTTGTGTTGGAAAAAAATATTTTAAGCAACAGATAGCATGGATTTATGAAAGACAGAAGTTGTCAAACAAATCTGATTTCTTTTTATGAGGAGGTAAGTAAAACCTTGGACAGAGGGGTGGCTGTAGACGTGATATACTTGGATTTTGCAAAAGCGTTTGACACAGTTCCCCAGACATGGCTAATGTGTAAGGTAAAGTCTACAGGCTTGGAAAGATCAGTTTGTAAATGGATATAAAACTGGATAAAAGACCGCATTTAGAGAGTAGTGGTTAATGATTCATACTCTGAATGGTCTAAGGTTATCAGTGGTGTACCCCAAGGTTCAGGTTTGGGACCCTTACTTTTTAATATCTTTATAAATGATATTGGGTCTGGGATTAAAAGTACCATTTCAGTGTTTGCAGATGACACCAAGCTATGCAGTGGAATAATGTCCTTACAGGATGTCTCCAACATACAAGCCGACACCATTGCACTGTTTAATTGGGCGACTATGTGGCAAATGAGGTTTAATGTAGATAAATGTAAAGTTATGCACTTGGGGGCTAAGAATATGCATGCATCATACATACTGGGGGGAGTACAACTGGGGGGATCCATAGTAGAGAAGGATCTGGAGGTTTTGGTAGATCATAAGCTTAATAAGGGCATGCAATGCCAAGCTGCGGTTTCCAAAGCGAGTAAAATCATTTCTTGTATTAAGAGAGGTATGGAATACATAGAAAGAGATATAATTTTGCCCCTGTAGAAATCATTAGTAAGACCTCATTTGGAATATGCAGTTCAGTTTTGGGCACCAGTTCTCAAAAAGCATATCGGGGAACTAGAGAAAGTGCAAAGAAGGGCAGCCAAACTGATAAGAGGCATGGAGGAGCTCAGCTATGAAGAAGGATTAGAGGAACTGAATTTATTCTCTCTTGAGAAGAGGAGATTAAGGAGGGATATGATCAACATGTGCAAATATATAAGTAGTGCATATAGCGATCTTGGTGTTGAGTTATTCACTTTAAGGTCATCACAGAGGACAAGAGCTGTGAAAATGTGGAATAGACTCCCTTTAGAGGTGGTTCTGGCCAGCTCAGTAGATTGCTTTAAAAAAGGCCTGGATTCTCTCCTTAATGTACATAACATAACTGGCTACTAGCATATTTATAGGTAAAGTTGATCAAGGGAAAATCCGATTGCCTCTCCGGGGATCTGGAAGGAATTTTTTCCCCCGCTATAGCAAATTGTATCATGCTATTGCCTGCCTCTGGATCAACTGTGGGTGAAGGATTGTGTATATGGGATTGTATGGTTATATATTTTTTCTTTTCTTTTTTTTTTTTTGGTTGAACTAGATGGACTTGTGTCTTTTTTCAACCTGACTAAGTAACTATGTAACCCTAGAAGAGAACCAGGAATGTATAATACCCAGGGATTGCAATATGGACAATTATGGGGTTTTTCCCCAGCAGGGCCAAAACCACAGAGTAATGGAAGGACAAAGAGAGGGACCAGAGGGGGGAAGAGAGTACAGAGGCAAAATGAAAATGGAGTGGTAGGAACAGGTATTTATAACCTAAGCATACAGATTCTTACTAATGATGAAAAAGTATTATTTCACAAAGGTTTAAAATTTGCTCCACCATAGGGTCTGAATAAATTTCAGACCTTTATGGACAAACATAGGTATATTAGGAAGGTTAACATCAAATGATACTTTTTGTCTAACCCAATTAAAGATAGAGCACCAGTGGTATCATAAATTCATCCATCCCATTTATCCAATGCCTCGCTGTTCAATCCTCCCAGAGGAATGACATCCTCTGTGAGGGTCTTTAAAGATGCTGTCTTGAGAGATTTGGACAAAACTCATGTAAAGAATAATAAAATGCCTAATCAGTTAAACAGAGGTTTACAACAACTTTGTGAGCAAAAGGACTTAGTCATTAGATCTGCCGACAAAGGTGGGGGGGATCGTGATCTTGGACAAGGATGCCTATCTGGCAGAAATGAATAATATTCTTAGTGATAATGAAACTTAAATCCCATTGAGAAGAAATCCAGTGAATGTGTATAAAAATGAATTGGAAAAATGTGTGTCTACGGCTCATACCCAGGGAATTTTAAACTGTTTTAAAAGTACTGGCTTTTCTTATACCTGCTTCTCAAAGAACACCCATTATGTACTATCTTCCCAAGGTTCATAAGAACCCTATTTGCCCTCCGGGACGTCCAATCATAGTGGTATAGATTCTGTGACCTCCTGGGTGGGAAAATATATAGATACATTTTTACAGCCCTCGGTTAAAAAGATGCCATCTTACATTAAGGATAGTAGAGCGGCTATTAATGTAGTGGAGAATTGCTCCTTTCAGGAGGGCTGGTGGTTGGTCACTGCAGATGTGGCGTCCTTGTACACCATAATTCCTCATGATATTGGCATTGCTGCTGTGACACATTTTTTTGGATGGTGACTCTGGCCTGACTATTATTCAAAAGGATTTTATTTTGGATCAGTTAAGGTTTGTGGCCACACGCAACTATTTTTGGTTTGGAGGCAGTTTTTTCCTCCACAATAGGGGTGTGGCCATGGGGGGGCCAAGCATACCCCAAGTGTGGCCAATTTGTTTAAGGCCAAATGGGAGGAGGACGTCATCTATGCCCACCAAAGGTCCAAGTTGGTCTTGTGGGCTAGGTATATTGATGATGTCTTCCTCCTATGGAATGGAGACCTGCCCACCTTGACAGAATTCCTAGGCCTTTTAAATCAGAATGATAGGGGCATAAAATTAAATTATGAAACCAGTCAAACAGAGATACATTTTTTAGATTTATGTATTAAAGTAGAAGATGAATGTATAAAAACATCCACCTTTTTTAAGCCCACAGTTCGGTGCTCTTTCATTTCAAGGCATAATTGTCATCATCAAACTTGGTTGGAAGGGATTCCTAAAAGGCAGTTACTTCAAATTAGAAGAAACTGCACAAGCATGGAGGACTTTGACTGTCAAGCAGAAACTTTGATCCAAAGATTTTTGGAAAAAGGCTTTCAGCCCACCTCTTTAAAATCCACCTCAAGTAGGTGTTTCAATCTATAAAAGGCTGGTACCATTTTATCTTCCTTGCCAGGCTCATCCAAATCAGTGTTTGTTTCATTGGTAGTATTAGACTGAGGCTCATAGGAGTCAATACTGTTCAAGAAACCTTTTGCTAATGAAGTCCTTCTTAGTTGCTGTTCTTCAATAGATAGCACCATATCTGCAACCGTATTGAGACCAGTTCATATGTGCATCACCTGATGTGCAATAATACCTAGTTGCTGGAGTTTCCAAATGAATAACACAGAACCAAGATGAAAAACAATACTCCTGCACTCAGGTATATTTGTCCCAGAAAGGAGATGTAATAGTACAAACTGAAATCTTCCTTATTCACACTAGGGCTTGCTGCCCCCCTCAGGACCATGGGTATCCAAATGTACTAAGAGACAACAAGGAAACAAGAGAAGGGCGCACTGACCTAGTGCAATTCCATTAAAATATATATTTGAGAGTAAAAATGACAAAAAACATACTCACAAACATAGATGATAAAAAGGCATACCAAAAACCACAATATGAACGAAACGCCTCTAGGACTACTAGGATGCGCCACATCTGCAAGGAGACCAGAACGTGTACATAGCGGCCAGGCTAACACATTTCCAGGGCGAACCCTCTTCCTCAGAGCCTACGAATGAAATGACCTACCCCACATGTATGTAGTACGTCCTAATTGCCATTGCCCTCCCCTCTGCAAGGGGGGTGTACCTGAAGGTCCAATCAAGAATCAAGACCCACCCCTCTGGGGGAGGGGGGGTGGTTCGTAAACACATCCCACAGTATGTTAATAAATGTGGTCAACTCATATACACAAATACAGACACAATTATAATAACTATATATGTATATGAGCCAAGAAGCTCATCTCCATCTAGGCACATATAGGGTATGGCGCCATAGGGCCCATAGAGGAAGCAAACCCCAAAAGTTACTCAGCGATACCTGTACCCACCCCTTCTGTCCTGTTGCTCGAGTGTCAGCTGTACTTTTAGACTTCAAAAACGGTGGTGGAGTCTGCAGTCGCTGAGGACAGCCTCTCTTACAATCCTGACTCAGGAACCCCTGATGTAGTGAACAGAAGGTTCAAGAGTGCAGAATGGCACGAGTGCTTGGCAGAAACACTGGTGCGATGGTCACAGGCAGGGAGGTGCAGCTTGATGGAGCAGTAGAGAAACCCCAGGAACAGCTGACGATAGCCCCGTCCGGCTAACCAAGCAGGTGATGCTGGTTGAGAAGACCAGGGACAGACCGGATCAGACAGCAGGCAGACAGATCAGGAACTTGAGCAGCAGGCAAAAGAATGGTCAGGCACAGGCCGGGTCGGCAACGGGCAGGCAGTGTGGTACCAAGGAGCGGGCAAGAGGATGGTCAGGGATAGCCAGAGGTCAGGGCAGGCGGATAGCAGCGGTGTCAGGATCAAGCCAATGGATCAAGGGAACAGCTACAGCAGGTAGACGGGTAGCAGGAATCACAGGAACATTGTAGACCAAATGGCATTGAACTCATGTCACTGCTCAGTTTAAATAGTCCCATTGGCACCAAGAACGGTTACGAACGGGGATGCGCACCTCCCGGTCGCGCGTGTGCACGAACATTCGTACCGAGTGTTCGTTCATGCCTGCGCACAGTATTCCTTCTCACGGACACACGGGCTCTACGTCTTTCCTGACAACCTGGAAGTGTATGCAGATATGCATTCCACCAAAACCATACAACACTTCTAGGTCACGTGCGGCGTCACATCCAATCAGACCAGGGGGCCGGATGCACAAGAGCAATGTAAGGTGCGAGGGCGGACCTAATCAGTTGATACCTGCCCAACCTTCTCACAGCCCGAGGAACAATATATTGAAAAGCAATAGGATGTAATGGCAAAATGAACACTACAGGCACTGCCTTATGCCAATCAACGTGTATACTGCTATACGTACAGAGGCCATTGTAGAAGGGATGAGATACACAGGTGACATAGGCACCAACAAATGCATCCCATCCCTACCAACAGACGACTGTGGGGCAATAATTGAATATATATATATATATATATATATATATATATAATATACACACATCTATATATTTTAGATATAGATATGGTTGACATTGCTAATATCTTTTCTTAAAAACAAAAGGAGAAAAATACAGTATCTCACAAAAATGAGTACACCCCTCACATGTTTGTAAATATTTTATTCTATCTTTTCATGTGACAACACAGAGGAAACAACACTTTGCTACAATGTAAAGTAGTGAGTGTACAGCTTGTATAACAGTGTAAATTTACTGTCCCCTCAAAATAACTCAACACACAGGCATTAATGTCTTAACTAGTGTTGAGCGAACCCGGACTGTAACGTTCGGGTCCGTACCGAACTTTCGGGTGTCCGTGGCACGGACCCGGACCCGGACATTTCAAAAATCGTTCGGGTCTCAATAAAACTCCCCTGTCATTTAAATGTGACAATATGTTCGACATGTGAGTGATGAAATGTAACATCGTTTCACAACAAAGGAGACACAACAGTGTACTTTTCTATCTTATTTTATAAATGTTTGTACACTCCCCACATGAGTAAAAACACTCTATGACATAAAAAGAGGAAAACAAAAATTCTTTTCTATAATCGTTACAGTTGGTATAGATATAGATTTTATATATCTACACACAT
>BLSH010269328.1:29519-49375 GCA_018402905.1 Glandirana rugosa
CACTTGAAGATCTTCAGACTCAAGACGACCAAGCCGGCTTGAAGCCCTGTTTCAGGCCCAAGCCCAGGCCTGTCTTGGGCTTGAAACAGGGCCTGGGGCTTGGGGTAACTTTAGTTACCCCTGGGCTTGAAAATCCGTGTTTTTACCGACATTCTTTCGGGACCTTTCAGGATCTCCAGACGTTTTCCTTCTTTTACCCCCATTCCCACCCTGTTCACGGGATGTTTCTTTACCCCTGTCCCTTTATTGATTTTCGTAAAATTTTTTTATTTTTGGATTTTTTTCGTTTTTACCTCCACCTACACCTGGTAGAAGTTTGACCCAGACTTTTCGTAATTAATTGCCAATTTCAATGGGGTTCGGGGTCCGGGACAAAGTTCGGGTTCTGTCCGGACCCGAACCCGGACTTTGTCCCGAAGTTCGGCCGAACCAGCAGAACTCAGACTTCTAGAAGTTCACTCAACTCTAGTCATGACATTAGATGTGTAATTTATGTCCCTAGAATACCTGATGGTGCTTCCTGCGTGTTGGGCCTATGTATGTGGCCAGGCTGTGAAAAAGTCTCAGACATGTGATATTGCCATACTCAGGAGGAGTAGCAGAATGTGTTTTGGGGTGTAGTTGCAAGTATACATATGCCATGTGAGAGAAATAACGTATTAATATGACAATTTTGTAAAAAAAAATTATCTTCATTTTGAAAAGAATTGTGGGAAAAAATTACAACTTCAAAAAATTCACCATGCCTCTTTCTAAATACCTTGGACTGTCTACTTTCCAAAAAGGGGTCATTTGGGGGGTATTTGTACTTTCTTGACTTGTTAGGGTCTCAAGAAATTAGATAGACCTTCAGTATATCAGGTGTGATGAGGTGTGATCAATTTTCAATGATTGGCACCATAGTTTGTAGACTCTATAACTTTCACAAGGACCAAATAATGTACACTGATTTGGGTTCTTTTTACCAAAGATATGTAGCAGTATAAATATTGGCCAAAATGTATGAAGAAAAATTACTAATTTGCTAAATTTTTTGACAGAAACAAAGAAAAAAGCATTTTTTCACAAAATTTTCAGTCCTTTTTTATTTATAGCACAAAAATTAAAAAACCCAGAGGTTATTAAATACCACCAAAAGAAAGCTATATTTGTGTGAAAAAAGGACGCAAATTTCATATGGGTACAGTGTTGCATGACTGAGTAATTGTCATTCAAAGTGCGACAGCGCTGAAAGCTGAAAAATGGCCTGGACAGGAAGGGGGTTTTCGTGCCCGGTACTGATGTGGTTAATAATACAGTTGTGCACATACGTTTACATACCCTGGCAGAATTTATGATTTCTTGGCCATTTTTCAGAGAATATGAATGAGAACACAAACTTTTCTTTCACTCATGGTTAGTGTTTGGCTGAAGCCATTAATTATCAATCAACTGTGTTTACTCTTTTTAAATCATAATGACAGCTTGAAGCCTTTTGTGTTATTTGTGGATGAGGCTCTTTATCTTCTCAGATGGTAAAGCTGCCTATTCCTCTTGGCAAAAAGCCTCCCCCTGGAAATTCTTGGGCTGTCTTGCATGAACTGCACGTTTGAGATCTCCCCAGAGTGGCTCAATGATATTGAGGTCAGGAGACTGAGATGGCCACTCCAGAACCTTCATTTTATTCTGCTGTAGCCAATGGCAGGTCGACTTGGCCTTGCGTTTTGGATCATTGTCATGTTGGAATGTCCAAGTACGTCCCAAGTGCAGCTTCCTGGCTGATCAATGCAAATGTTCCTCCAGTATTTTTTGATAACATACAGCATTAACCTTGCCATCAATTTTGACCAAATTTCCTGTGCCTTTGAAGCTCACACATCCCCAAAACATCAGCGATCCACCTCTGTGTTTCACAGGCCTTGTTGACAAATGTAGGGTTTATGCTTGTTGCCAAAAAGCTCAATTTTGGTCTCATCACTCCAAATTACTTTGTGCCAGAAGGTTTGAGGCTTGTCTCTGTGCTGTTTGGCGTATTGTAAGCAGGATATTTTGTGACATTTGCGTAGTAATGGCTTTCTTCTGGCGACTCGACTATGCAGCCCATCTTTCTTCAAGTGCCTCCTTATTGTGCATCTTGAAACAGCCACACCATATGTTTGCAGAGAGTCCTGAAGTTATTTGTGGGTTTTTCCTTGCATCCTGAACAATTTTCCTGGCAGATGTGGCTGAAATTTTAGTTGGTCTGCCTGATCGTGGTTTGGTTTCAACAGAACCCCTCATTTTCCATTTCTTGATTAGAGTTTGAACACTGCTGATTGGCATTCTCCATTCCTTGGATATCTTTTTATATCCCTTTCCTGTTTTATACAGTTCAACTACCTTTTCCCCCAGGTCCTTTGACAATTCTTTTGCTTTCCCCATGATTCAGAATCCAGAAATGTCAGTGCAGCACTGGATGGAAGATGCAAGGGTCTGTCCATTCAGAAACTCATTGACCTTTTATACACACACACTAATTACAAGCAAACAGTTCACAGGTGATGATGGTTATCTTTAATAGCCATTAAAACCCCTTTGTGTCAACTTGTGTGCATGTTATCAGGCCAAAATCACCAGGGCATGTAAACTTTTGATCAGGGTCATTTGGGTAGTCTGTTGTCATTATGATTTAAAAAGAGTAAACACAGTTGATTGATGATAAATGGCTTCAGCCAAACACTAACCATGAATGAAAGAAATGTTTTTGTGTTCTCATTCATATTCTCTGAAAAATGGCCAAGAAATCATAAATTCTGCAATGTAAACTTATGAGCATAACTGTTTATAATAGAAGGATAATGATTATGTGTCCTTTTTATAGAGAGATATGGGTTAAAAAAAAACCTTAAGTCTCTCTTTCTCTCTTTTACCTTTAAAAGCAAAAGATCAAAAAAATTGTTTCATGACATTGCTGTGGTCCTCCAAGGCCATAGAGTTGATCAAAGAGTATCTACTTTTTGATCACCTTTGGGAGCAGCCGACTGCACAGTCTAATTGTTTCTCGGCAAACTGGCAGAAATGTTAAGCCTGAGAAACAATGGAGAGTGGTGGGAGATGGGTACATTCCCTCCCACTGCTTTGGAAACCATGTCAGCGGCTCATGAGCTGCTCAGAATGGTTTCATGAGAAAGCCGCCCACTGGCTGCAAAAATCGATAAACACATTATAAGGAAACCGGCAGCACTGGTACTGAAATATTACAAAGATTTCAGGTCATCTACTGGATTTTTTAGTGCTTTATATGAACACATCATAGATTAACCTTTTTCCTGCCAGAACCGTTTTTTTTTTTTTTTTGCACACATGTTTAAAAAATCACTTTATTCCTAAAGATGATGTAAAACCCCCAAACATTATATATTTTCTGAAAGCAGACACCCTAGAGAAAAAAATAGTGGTAGTTCTAATTTTTATATCACAATCACACAATATTACTGCAAAGGTCTAGGAAACGCAAACTTTCAGTAAAAAACACACTAAAGTAAATTTTAGGGCAAGCAAATGCAATAAATTATCCAAAGTTTTGGTAAAATATAAAATATGAGGTTGTGCCGAGTAATTAGACACCCAACATGCCAACCCTTACATTTGTGTGCGCCTTTGAAATGGCGACAAACTTCAGTACCCTTTATTATCTATAGACGACACTTCAAAGGTATCAGTAAGAATTATTTCTCTAACTCCGGCGTGCGTGGCGATATGTAACATGTGTATTTCAATCGATCTTTTCATGTACAGGCGCCCCCCAACACATGTGTTTACATTCCTATGTGCATATATGTGGACATTTTGGGGGGGGATTTTATGTGCTAGGGTGTAATTTTTTTTTTTTCCATTAAAAAAAACCTTTATTGAGATGAATATCATACATGTAGACAAATGAGTGTATACAAAGCCAAAAATTAAAAACCAAATGTTTGCTCAAAATCACTCCCAACGAGATCTGGAGGGAGACACAACTCAAACTCATACATCGGGCCTACATCCCTTTTATTATGGACAAGGACAACTCCTCAGCTTCACTTTGTCCTCTCTGTAACCAACGCAAGCCATCTCTACACCACCGTTTCTGGTCTTGCTCTTACCTTGCTTCCTTTTGGACCAGGTCATCACCTTCATCAACAGTATAACCTTGCTCAATCTCCCTAAGGACCCTCTACTCCTAATTTTTGGCCATTGGGACAAACAAATCATCTTATGCTCCCCTCAACCCCACCCTCTTGATCCTATGATCAGGGACTGGGCGCTCACCTGCCTCCTTGTGGCCCGACGAGCCATTCTCAAAAAATGGACGACTAACACGAGCCCCTCGATTCCTCAGATCAGAAAAGAGATGATCTCATTGTTTTATAAGGATAAGCTCAACACAGTTCTCACACATCCTAAACACGCTGACCTATTCCTCCGCAAATGGATGCCCTTCATCACCGCTACTCTACCTCAAGAAGAAATTGGGACCCTTCGAGACTCTTTCAGGTTTCAGAGAACTTAGGTACACCTCAGTACTTTTGGAACTTAGTGCTAACGGACAACCTGGATGTGACTAATGCTGTGTCACTGGGAACCAGTTCTAATTCTTACTCCCAAATTTTCTCGGATTTCCAGGTGGACTGCCCCCCCCCATCCATTTTCTCTCTCCCTCTTAGTTACCAAGTTCCTCTCACCCCTACTATGTTTAAAAGGGAGATCCATCCAACCTCCTATGTGCACTACACACGGTTACGTCTCCTATGCCCTGTTGATTTTATTGTCATACATGTTGTAGCCTACTATTATAAAAAGTATTGTATGGATCAGATGGATCCTTGTCTGTACTTTGATGCTTTGTCATGCTTCTATACGATCAATAAATTGTCTTTAAAAAAAAAAAAGAAAAACCAAATGTTTGCATCACATCTGAATTACATTGAGATTATATTTGATACAAGACAAGACATATCAAAAACAATATTGGTCTATAACCTTTGGGGATGGTAGTCTGGACTTCAGAATCAGGTTTGATGCCTTAAGTTTGAGAGGGAGCCTACTCAAGTGTTGTACGACTGCTTAAGAGCTTCTATTTCCCAGGGTAGGGCCTGCCTACCCTGGCGTGCCGAATGTGACTCATAGTACTATATTGTGTTGTAATTAGTAGGGCGGTTGTTGGGGGGTATAGGGGGGTATGGGGGGGTTATGAGGGAGAGGGTTAGGTAGTCCTCTTTTTTTTGTTCTTTTGGGGAGGGGATGTGAGGGCGTCCACTACGCCTGTTGGTGATTTACACTGATGAGTATGGGGAAGACCTGTTTATATAGGGCAAGGGGGGAGCGTAACTCATCTTCGTCCAAAGCTATTGTCTTAGGTAGTCTAAGATTGGCCGGCTGCGTTGGAATGGTTTTGTTGAGTGGGGATTGCTCTATGCTATTGACATTGGTACTGAGTTTCTTGAGCTGAGCGGGTGCATATTATTTGTGCATATGCGTCTGAGGATTGAAAGTGTGTCCAGCAAGCCCAGAGTCTTGAGAATTTATGTGGAGTATTATGTGATATAGTGATGAGTTCCTCCATTTTGCTATTTTGTTAATTTACATGTACCAGTCACGTAGAGAGGGTATCCTAGGGGTGCCCCACAGTCTGGGTATGCATAATTTGGCGGCGTTTACCATAGCAAGGGATCTGTAGTAAGGTATGTCTTCTGCCATGTGGTGGTGTAAAAGATATTGGAAGGGAGTGAAATTAAGCGTGTGTGTAGAGATCTGACGTATCTGTTCGTGAATTAGTTTCCAGAAAGGTTGTATGTGTGGACAGTCCCACCATATGTGTAAGAGGTTGCCTTGAGCAAGTAAACATCTCCAGCATTTGTCTGAAGTTTTTCTATCATATTTATGTAAGATTTCAGGGGTGCGATACCAGCGTGAAATCATTTTGTAGTTATTTTCATGTATGGTGACATTCATGGAGCCCTTGTGTATGTGACGGTATATTTTATCCCAGTCTGCTTCGGAGAGGTGGGAATGTATGTCTTTGTCCCAATATCTACAGGCAGATCCTTCGTCTGATGGGGTGTTATCCCATAGTGAATTGTGTATCATGGATATAACGTGTCTTTGAGGTGTGGCGTTGGTTTCAAAGGGGGTGAGGTCTCTTTCTAAGTCCGTGGTGTTTCGCAATTTGTTGACATAGTGTGCGAGCTGCATATATCCTAAGAAATTTAGGTGAGGGTTGGCTAAGTTCGTGTTGATGTATTCTAGGTTATGCAAATTGGCTTTGTTCATCAAGTGGTGTATACGTAGGTCCGTCATAGGTCCGGGTGATGAGGAAATCTTAAACTTTTGACACCCTGTGTAGAAGCATTTCAGTGTGGGACCAATTGTGGGGTGGAAAGTAAGCTCTGTCGGTAGTTGACAGTTGAGTATCCAAGGGGTCTGGCTTAGGGGAACCTTGGTGAAGGCATTTTCGATGGCTATCCACTCCTTCAGGTGATAATGGATGTGCCAGTCTAATATTCTTTGTAGGTGGCAGGTGATGTAGTAGAGATTTACATCAGGTAGACCTATGCCTCCTTTGGCTTTGGGCTTCGTTAATTGTGAGTATTTGATTCTAGGGCTTCTATTGTTCCAAATGAAAGAGCGGCACATCCGAGTGAGCGATAGGAAGAAAGCTTTGCGAATTGAAATGGTAATTGTCTGTAGTAAGTATAGTATTTGTGGTAGGATGTTCATTTTGACAATAGCCGATCTGCCAAACCAGGAGAAGTGGGACTTGTTCCATTGTTTTAGATAATTTGAGATAGTATTTAGGAGGGGTAGGTAATTTGTCTCATACAGTTTAGAGAGATGCCGTGGAATTTGGGTTCCTAGGTATGTTATCATATCTGTTTTCCATTTGAATTGGAAGTGTTGTGAGCATTGCGTTACTTGGGTTTCTGTTAGTGTGATGTTTAGGGCATATGACTTAGAGAAATTGATTTTGAAATATGAGATATATTGAAATGTTTTGAAATCCTTGAGGAGGTTTGATAGGGATGTGTGGGGATTGGAGAGGAAGAGGAGAATGTCATCTGCATATGCAGCTATTTTATGCTGTTTGTTATGTATGTCGATGCCGTGGATGTTGGTATTATCTCTTATTTTATTCAGAAGTGGTTTGAGAGTAAGAATAAATAGCAAGGGGGACAGGGGGCACCCTTGACGTGTACCATTGTTTATGCAGAAGGCGTTTGACAGTTGCTCAATAGCGCGTACTCTAGCTTTCGGATTGGTGTAAAGGGACATTATGAGGGTAGAGAGCTGGGGGCCCAATCCTATCTTGAGTAGGACAGCCTCCAAATAGTCCCAGGCCAGCCTGTAAAACGCCTTCTCTGCGTCAAGAGATAGTAGGAACCCAGGGTGATTTGTTTTGGAGAGCCAGTGGTGTATGTTTAAGGCTTTTAGAGTGTTGTCCCTGGCTTCCCTTCTGGGGACAAACCCTACCTGATTGTTAGAAATTAATATATTCAGGAGCGGGAGAATGCGATTGGCTAGTATGTTTGCAAAAATTTTTAGGTCCGTGTTTAACAGCGAAATGGGTCTATAGTTGGCTGGGGCTTCATGGTCTTTTCCTGGTTTGGGTATGACACAGATATGGGCTTCCAGAAGGTTGTGCGGAGATGTGTTAGAATTGGCCAGTAGATTAAAAGTCTTGAGGAAGGGTCTGGACAGAGATTGTTGAAAGGTTTTGTAGTAGGCCGTGCAGAGTCCATCTGGGCCAGGGCTTTTGCCTGGCTTCATTTGTTTGATGGCTGTGTTGAGTTCCTCAACGGTGATTGGGCCATCAATTTCCTCAGCCTGTTCTTTGGTTATTGGGTTGGGGCTATATATTTTTTTTTTTTTGAAAATTTCTTTTTATTGAAAAGCATTTCACCTTTTTAGTTACAAAACAAAGCCTATTGGGCATACCTAGGCTTGAACACAAAAACTAGAACATACTAAAACACTGGAAGTGCTCATAACCACCCAACACGCTGTAATCAAGAAGTATTACAAGCAAGTAGGAGACGTTCAGAGGTTTCATGCAAACCATGCTAATCAAACACCAGACGGGGATAGGGAAGAAACATATAAGTAACTAAGGTTAGATCACTGACTTCTCCTGAGCATACCTAAACAAAATTCACTGGTGAAGCATTAGATGACTAAGATTCCAGCCATATATGACAGATCTTTTCAAATTTAGACGGGCACCCCCTAGTCGCATATGTAACTTTGTATAGAGGGACTATGGAGTTGATTAAAGATTTCCAAGAATTAAGTGAGGGGGCCAATGCCTGCTTCCAACGCAGGAGTATGGCTTTCCTAGCAAAGAAGAGGAGCAGTCCAATGAGGGTTCTGGATGCTCGGTGATGAGCCAAATCGCCCACCAAGCCCAACAGGCAGACCTCAACCTTTGCGGGGATATAAATTGTAGTGAGGGATTTAATATATGCGGTGATCTCATCCCAGAAACTATGTATTGCAGGGCATGTCCAGAACATGTGGACAAAATCAGCCCCAGCACTCCCACATTTCCAGCAGACCATGAGTGAGTTAGGATATATTTTGGATAGTCTGCGGCGTCATATACACACAGTGCAGTATCTTAAATTGAATCAAACGATCTCTGACTGAGACCAGTTGAGTGAATGGGTATTCCCACATGTCCTCCCAGTCCTCCGCCTCCAACTCAGGACACACACCCCTCCATTTATTAAACAAATTCTCCATTCCGAAGTGGACTGAAGGTTGGAGAGCTTTATAGATTGAGGAAGTAGGTTTTACCAAGGAGGCATCCTGAAGGGTAGATTCTAAGTTGGAGTGGAGTAGAGACGGAGGACTGGAGCCGAACTGCGAGTCGAAGTGTTGGTTGAGTAGCCTGAATCGTTCCTTAAAGGAATCGAAAAAAGAAAAGTGGCCAGCCACTAACAGATGGTCTAGCCTCTTAACCCCCCTAGGAGCCCAGAAGCCAGGGTCTGGGACCGTTAAGAATTGTGGGAGCAGTGGATTAAACTAGAGGGGAACCTCTGGGGACCATGTCCAGAGGTCCGAGTGGCCCCTACATACCAACAACTGCCAGGTTCTAATCACCGCTTTCATTGATACCGTGAGAGGGAATTGTGATTTGACTCCCCTATACAAGCTGTTTCTCAGAGACTCATAGGACCCCATAAGAGCTGCCTCTAATACCAAAGCAGCGTTGGAGTCATCCGATACCACCCAGTTGTGGGCATGATTAAGGAAAGCCGCAAAAAAATACTTTTGGAGATCGGGGCACGCCAAGCCTCCCTCCAACCAAGGGCGTTTTAGAATGGCCTTGCTCAGTCTGGGAGATTTGGCTCTCCATAGAAAGGGGAAAATAATTTAATCAAATTGGCGAAAGAAGGACTGGAAGAATCTTCATCTTTACCAAATTGATTCTCCCTATAAGGGAGAGAGGAAGATTATGCCAGGCACTAACTCGCTGTTTAAGTTGTGAGAGCAAGGGAAGAAGGTTTAAGGTGATAAAGTCTGAGATTCTGGGAGAGACGGTAATTCCCAGATAGCGAATGGAAGATGCCCATTGAAGGGGTACCGAGGACACCGTCTGTCCCAGAGCCAGTCGGTTTAGGGGTAGGATCTGGGATTTACTCCAATTTACTCTCAGACCAGACTGTGCTGAGAAATCAGAGATAATTTCCAGAGCTGCTGTCAGCGAGGGCCCGGAGTCACCTAGAAATAGCAGGAGATCGTCCGCATACAGAGCCAGCTTTTCGGTAATCGATCCCACTCTAATGCCCTCCACCGCCTCCGAACTCCGTAAAGCCGCGGCCAACGGTTCCATGGCCAGGGCGAACAGGAACGGGGACAATGGACATCCCTGTCTGGTACCCATCTCAACCGAGGATGGAGCGGTTTGGGGCTATATTTAGCGAGGAAGTCAACTATGACCATGTTGGTGTCCTAGTATCTTTTGTAGAGGGTTGTTCTGGGGGAAGGTTGTAGAGGTCAGTGTAATATCTTGCGAATTGATTGGCAATATCCTCGTTTTTAGTTAGGAGTGTGCCGTTGGGTGTGCGCAGTTGCCTGATCATGGTATTGGCTTTCTTAGATTGTAATGCTCTCGCTAGGAACTTGCTGCTTTTATTTCCATGCTCATAGAAGAGCTTTTGCGATAGCGCATAGTTCCTTCTGATTTTCCTACTTAGTTCTTCTCTCAGTCTTTCTCGGGTTTGTTCTAGTTCTTGTAAAGTATTTTTTGTGTGCGATAATTTGTGTGTATCCTCCAGGTTGTGTATTTGCTTCAATAAAGTATTGGTAGTTTCCTGTTGTGTTCTTCTCCTGGAGGTAGCCAATTTAATGAACTGGCCCCTGACTACACACTTATGGGCTTCCCATTGGGATATCTGGGTAGTATCTGGGGTGTTGTTTGTGATGAAGTATTCTTTAATGCTTTTAGTGATTTCAGAGACATTTATTTGGTCAGTCAGGAGAGATGCATCGAGCTTCCACGTTTTATTAAATGTCATATATTCTGGCAGTGTGATTGTAGCAGTGATTGGATTGTGATCGGACAGGAATTGCGGTTCGATAGATGTGTTAGTTAGGAGGGGGAGATCTTTTTGAGATATGTGGATGTAATCTAGTCTGGAATACCTATTGTGGGGTGCGGAGTAGAAGGTGTAGTCTCTTGTCTGGGGGTGGAGAGTCCGCCATGTGTCATGCAATAATAAACCCTGTAGTTGTGTCTTAATCTGTTTGTATGTTAGGGTAGAAGTGCCCGATGAGGTATCTGTAAGAGGGTTCAACGCTATGTTATAATCACCTCCCAGTAGGAGTAGTCAATTTTGGAAGGATGAGAGTGAGTCATATAGTTTGCGGAAGAAAGAGACTTGGGCAGAATTGGGGATATATATATTAGCTATTGTAAGGGGTCTGCTCCCAATCTTCCCTTTAATAAATGCAAAACATCCACGTTCCTCTAGCATTGTATCAGATATTTCCATGGGTAGGTGCCTGGAGATCAGGATTGAAACCCCCTTAGTTTTAGCTTGTGGGTTTGTAGCATGAAATGCTTGTGGAAATTCTCTGTTAGTTAGCTTGGGGATATTATTTGTTTTGAAATGTGTCTCCTGGAGGAGGACTATGTTCGCTTTAGATTTCTTGAGATATAGCAGAAGTTGTGATCGCTTCTCTGGGAGATTGAGGTCTTTGGCGTTGAGAGATAAAATGTTAAGTGTCAGTTTGGCAGAACTGGTTTTGGAACGTGGTATTTCTGGTTGGACGCCGGTAGAGAGTGAGGCTCTGGATAGTATATTGGCTGATCAGGTGATGGTCAGATGGGTTCAAGATGAGGTATCGTGGGTAATGAGTTGGAAGTAAGGGGGAGGGGGGTATGAATCAGGAGTGATGGTAACCTCAAGGTAGTAGGATAGGGGTGATAGAGAGAGGGGTGACAATGGAGGTAGTCCAGCTACCTTACCAATTGTGTGGGGTGTGTCACCACTATTCAGCACAGGGATAGTATCTGTGCTGTTGCGGGGTGTGGTAGGGGTAAGGTCGATGGTGCGAACACGGTGAAATAGGGTAGTGTGGTTCTCAAAGGATGGCTACGCTACTCCTGGTGCCCTGCTATACATTCCATTTGTGATGATGCGGGGGTTTTAGTATGGTGTATGTGAGGTTGGTAGAGGCCTGGAGAGCAACCATGCGGGATATGTATGGATATCTGAGGGTTGAGGTGCTAGTGTAATGTGGTTGAGATGGGAGTTCCTTGTAGAAGAGGAAGGAGTTGGTTGTTTTGGGGAGGTGAGTATGTATTCAATGGGAGAATTTTATCTGTACCCCTAACAGAGTTATAGGTGGGAGGTGTGGGACTGGAGCTGTGTTAATGGTGTAGCACAGATCAACATCATTTTAAACATCTGGCAGAGTGTGTCTAAAACAGGATGAAATTCTATACAATCATGTATATCAACGTGAGTAATCAACATTACTGAACTAAGGTGTCATGCAAAACATAGACTGAGCACCCTTGCGATTTAGATTTCCTTAATGCTGCCTTATGGTTATTTGGTGAATGACAATAGTGATCCCGCAACACTTTATGGCTCAGCTAGGAGGTGGCTTCAAACCTGAGGACATTCCCCTCATTGCTGTGACTTGTTCCCCTATCCTTTTGCTCTTTCAATTTGCTTCAGGGCCGATAGGTCAGCCTGTGGAAAGAGTATCCATGCTCCAATGTATATGAGAGCATATCGTTGGGGGCCCTATCATTTTTGGATGGTACAGTACGCTATTGCTGGGGGGGTTGTGCTGGATGCCATTGTCGCATAGTAATACTTGCGTCATGACTGGCTGGCATAGGTTGAGAATCTGTATTGTCGAACACGGGAGGGTGACATAACATTTACTAATCTACAAATAGTCAAACATATAACTACTATGGCACGGTTGTTACATTCAAAACCAAAGGTAACTGTGTTTGGCTTAACAATATTTTATCTGTTGAGTAAACATTCTAGAAGGGTGCTTTGACCCGAAATCAACTTGAGCGGGGGGTTGTGTAAATGGGAGTCAGGGTAGTCTAATATACTATCATAGCCAGTGTGAACTAACAGAATAGGGTGAGACATGACTTATTGTCCTATGAAAAGACAAACATACAGGCAGCATGTATATTTGTTATAATTGTGCCCAGAATTTTATGGGGCTAGCACAACAAAAGTTAGGCTTCGGACGGTGCATATCACTACGTAGGTTCTCCCCATAAGCAATCTAGCAGTTCAGTAATAGTAACAACAGAATTTGCCTAAGAGTGAATGGGTTCTCAGTTATTTATGAACCTGGATGGGGGCATACCGAGCGGCTAGGCTATGTTTACGGCAGGTCCTCAACTGTATATGGTTTTATATCACAGCATTTGGTTTAACTTTTGGCATGTTTTGCTTATGATACTAATCGAATTTAATGTATGCAAGCTATAGGGTGTTATTGTAACTGAGCCTGAGTGGGCTTCATAAAGCTAGAGGGGCCTTGCCCTATAAATGGCGACTACGCCAGAGATTTCAGATTGAAAATAAAGGCTACTACCTGGGCCAGATGAGAGTTTGAGTCCGAAGACGGTGGTCCATGGAAAGGAGATCTGTGGGGGCTGTGGAGCCGGAATGCTGAAGAAGGGAAAAGAAGAGGTGGGGGGGGGGAAGAGGGGAGGAGATCTCTCGTAGAAGACCCGTGAGTTTCATACATTCAAGAGATTATGTGCTAAGTAAAGAGCAGAGCGTCCAACTGATCTTTAAGCAGGAGATGTGGTCTGTTCATGGCGGACTGTCTTCAGCGTCTGGATATCCGTTGGGGTAGTGGTGTTGTCTTGTGATGTCAGCTGCGGTCTGTGATCCATCTGCAGGGCCAAAGTGTCGGTATGTTGTGTGGGCAGACATAGCCGAGTTGGGGAAGGTTCTATCCTTTTGGATGGTGGTGATGCAGGGGATCTTGAGCTTTGTTGTCCACTGGTGGCGGACTGTTAAGGTGTTCATTGCACAGTATCTCTGTCATGCCTGCTAAGGAGCCATCGAGGTGTGTGTGGTTGATCTTCCATTCGGGTAGTTCTACGGAATTATTGCTGTTCTCTGGAGTGTCTGGGCTTTATCCAATTCGTTTTTTGCAAAGAAATTTTTTTTTCTTAACTTTCGTTTTCATTACATAGGGGACAAAAATCCACAATGTGATGATTTTTAGGTGACAGGTTCTCTTTATTGAGATATGCAGGGGCTAAAAGACCTTGCATGTCTCATTTGGATTCTACTTTATTCTTTGCAATGCAGATCACATTGTAGAACATTACTTCCTGGCTAAGCCAGATGGGGACACCTAGATGCTGACCTGGAAGTGTCAGAGACGTCGAGCAGATATGTGTCCGCTCTTCTGCTTCCCCCCCAGCTGCTGGTCCACAGATGGGCAAGTGAAGCCCAGAAAGCACTGCAGGGGATGCACGTGGGGGGGGGTCACCAGTACTGGGTGTGTGTGAGCAATCGGGCAGTAAAGCTGCCACCCAAATGCTTTCACCAGACAGGGAAGAGTCTGCCAGTCAGTTTCACACACAATCTCAGTGGCTGCAGCCACTGGATTGTGTTAACCCCCTGGTCCATAAGACGTTCCTGGCAGAGATAGGGTTAAGGGGTTGTTTTACTAAAACTGGAGAGTACAAAATCAAGTGCAGCTTCAACTTTTTTCAGCTTTTTTTTTCAAAGCTTAAATGAACAAGCTGAAGTTAGAAACTGGCTGCCATGCACAGCTGCACCAGATTTAGCACTCTCCAGTTTTAGTAAATCAACCCCTAAGTGTTAGAACTTTTTGTTATACAAGTGACAGAACTTGTTTCATTTTACATGTAAATCATGTAGCAATGCATCATTCCCATAAGCAATGTAATAAAGTACACAAACCATAGATGTATTTTTATGTTCTCACTCATGTTTTTGTATTCATGCATTTTTTGAAATGAAAAAGAAAATACAAAAGATGTTTAAACAGAAAACAAATGTTCTCCATGCAAGTATGAAATGTACATTTAGATAAAGCATTATGAACAATTTTTATCTTATTAGAGCACAAAAGCTAATACATAATTTGAAAAGTCATGTCATTTTGAAAAAAAAAGTTTTTCTTTGTTTCTGTTACAAAATTTTGTAAATAAGTAAATTTTCTCCTTCACTGACGGGCACTGATGTGACTAGACTGATTAGCACTGATGAGGCTACACTGACGGGCACTGATGAGGCAGTACAGATTGGCACTGATTAGGTGGCACTGATGATGAGGCACATATATGCAGCACTGATCGGTGGCACTGGTATGAGGGACTGATGGGCACTGATAGGTGGCACTGATGGGCACTGACAGGTGGCACTGATAGGAGACACTGGTGGGAACTGATAGGTGGCACTGGTGGGCACTGGTACATGGCACTGAGATATAGCACTGTTAGGGATGGCACAGGCAGGCATCATATATGGGCACAATGCCATCCCTACAGTGCACTGTACATCCCTTACCTGGTGGTCTAGGGTGGGCTTCCTGGTGGTCCCTGTGTGGCCTCCAGATCATCTCCCTGGTGGACCCTGGGCGGCCTCCTGATGGTGGCTCAGGGTGGGCTCCCTGGTGGTCCTGGGCAGGCTCCCTGGTGGTCCAGTGTGGCGATTCTAGGGGGGCTGCACTGATAAACGTTCAGTGCAGACCCCCCTGTCAGGGGAGCAGCCGATCGGCTCTCCTCTACTCACGTCTGCAGACGCGAGTAGAGGAAAAGCCGGTAAACAGCTCTTCCTATTTACACTGTGACCATCTGTGATTGGTCATGGCTGATCACGTGGTAAAGAGCTTCAGATGGAAGCACTTTACCAAGATCGGTAATGCAGTGGGTCAGATTGACCCAACGAGCCACTGATCACCGCGATGCACGTGATTGCGGGTTATCCTGAGGACGTCAATAAATGCCCAGTCAGGATAACAAAGCCACCGCCCGGCCGTCATTTGTCTGTAGACCGTGGTTAAAGGTGATCTCCTGCTTTTAGTGATGTTTAAATAGTTTGGACCAACCTGGTGTAACAAACTATTTACATCACTAAGACATGCAGCTGCTCTTAGTGCTGTATAAGCTGTATGTAGCCTCAGTTACATACAGTATAGAGTGCTGTGTTCTGGCGATGAGATGGGATCTTCCTGTCCCATCCCCAGTCCCAGAACAAAAGCTGCTCAGCCATTCACATGAAGCTTTGCATTTTCTGAAGGAATACAACGCTTCCTCTGATTGAGGAAGCTTTGCATTCATTCAGGAAATACAAAGCTGCCTGTGAGTGGTTGAGCAGTGCAGATGCATATGTTAGTGAAATGAATAGTTCATTTTGACCAGCTTGCTCTAAATTAAATATTTTAATACAATAAAAGCTGGAGATCAGTTTTAAGCAGATATATACAACATCTGAAATATTTATAACATTCATATTTAACTAATTGAATCGGCCTCTTTTCCTTTGTGAATCCTCTGGTGTTGAGCAAGAGTTGTCATTCGTGCAAAACACTTGTCACATTCCAAACATTTATATGGTTTTTCTCCTGTGTGAATCCTGTGGTGTCGAGTAAGATCCATCATTTTAGTAAAACACTTGTCACATTCTGAACATTTATACGGCTTCTCTCCTGTGTGAACTTTTTGGTGTTGAGTAAGATGAGCTTTTTGCACAAAGCATTTGTCGCATTCTGAACATTTATACGGCTTCTCTCCTATGTGAACTTGTAGGTGTTGAGTAAGATAAAAATTGTGCGCAAAGCATCTGTCACATTCTGAACATCTATATGGCTTCTCTCCTGTGTGAACTTTTTGGTGATGAGTAAGATAAACTTTTTGCATAAAGCATTTGTCACATTCAGGACATTTAAATGGCTTCTCTCCAGTGTGAATCTTCTTGTGTCTCATAAGATGAGAATTGTGTTTAAAGCATTGATCACATTCTGAGCACATAAATGGCCTTTCTCCAGTGTGAATCCTCTGGTGTCTCTTAAGTGTAGATTTTTCAGCAAAACATTTGTCACATTCTGAACATCTAAATGGCTTCTCTCCTGTGTGACTCTTTTGATGAGAAATAAGTTGTGACTTCATAGAGAAACGCCTGTCACATTCTGTGCACTTAAATGTATTTTCTCCTTGATGAATCTTCTTCTGGTGGTAAGCACGAGATGCCAAATGTGAGAAGCTCTCAGTACATTCTGAACATCTATATGGTTTCTCTCCGGTGTGAATTCTCTGGTGTCTAGTAAGACTTCCCTTTTCCGTGAAACACTGATCACATTCTGAGCACCCAAATGGCTTCTCTCCTGTATGACGCCTCATGTGTATAGTAAAATGTTCCTTTCTTGAGAAATTCTTATCACATTTCAAACATTTAAACATGTTTTCCTTTTCTGATTCTTCTTCCTGTGCAAAGAAATGTCTTCTCTGAAAAGCACTTGTTAGATTCTGAGTATTGAAAAAGCCTTCTCTCCTGTGTTAATTCTCTGATGATTACTGAGCTTTGCTGAAAGATTTCTCATGGATCATATTGTGCTTATTAAGATCTATAGGAAGAGGAAAATAAATTGTCATGGAACAAATATCGAATACAAATTAATATAAATTTGGGAATAACATTATGGAATTCTAAACCAGAATTGATTGTTTTACAATCAAAGTACAAATGTATATACACTACAAATGTATTTAGAAGGCCTGGTTTGCATTTTCCACTGTAATTCATACTAAAAGTGTTCTATTTGGCTGAGGTCAGGACTCTGTGCAGGCCAGTCAAGTTTCTCCACCCCAAACTCACTCATCTATGCCTTTATGGACCTTGCTTTGTGCACTGGTACATATTTGGTGCAGGGGGGATTATGGTGTGGGGTTGTTTCTCAGGGGTGGGGCTTGGCCTTTCATTCCAGTGAAGGGAACTCTTAAGGCGTCAGAAAACCAAAACATTTTTGATAATTTTATGCTCCTAACTTTGTGGGAACAGTTTGGGGATGACCCCTTCTTAATCCAACATGACTGCACACCAGTGTACTAATGCGCTTCTGGAAGAATTGTCAAAGATTCCCATAGACACTCCTAAACCTTGTGGACAACCTTCCCAGAAGTGTTGAAGCTCTTAAAGCTGTAAAGGGAGGGGGGGCAACTCAATGTTGAACTCTATGGACTAAGACTGGGGTGCCATTAAGGATCATGTGCGTGTAAAGGCAGGTGTCCCAATACTTTTGACAGTATAGTGTGTATATATTACAGTTTCGGACAGCACACGTTCTTCATCAAGCTGCATGTGTACTACTAAATCTTTTAGTATGCATGCAGCTTGACAAAGGACATTTGCTGTCCGAAACTGCGCAGTCGCTTGTAACTTTTATATGCATGAAGATTGAAGTAAAGGAATTCAACTTTAATTGAGATTGCATCTCCAATTTTTGATGTATATCTGGTGGAAAAAGAGGAGTAGCATATTAGATGTGATCCTGTTTAAGGAAATCAACTATACAAAATTAACTATACTATGTCCCATCTTGGTATTGGAAATGTATGCACAAGTTATCATTACGAGGAGCTACAATTTCTGGTGACCAACCCTTCATCAAGTTCACAAGCAAATTAAAGTAAAGCTGGACATACACTAGTAGTATTTCAAAATGAAAATTTGTACAAAAATTCTTACAAAAATTATCAGAACATTCAATTGTTATTCAAAAGTAGTTCAATATTTTGGTTGCTTTTAACAATTAATTTTGGAATGAATGGACTTTATCCACTTGCCCTCTGGAAGATTTACCCCCTTCATGACCAGGCCATTTTTTGCAATATTGCACTGCGTTGTTTTAACTAAACAACTGCGTGGTCATGTGACGATATACCCAAATAAAATTTATGTCCTTTTTTCTCCCATAAATAGAGCTTTCTTTTGGGGGTATTTGATCACCTCTGCAGTTTTTATTTTTTGCACTATAAACAAAAAAAACGACAATTTTCGAAAAAAAAATATTTTAAAAAACACATCCAATAAAAAAAATTAAAAAATAAAATGTCTTCATAAATTTATGCCAATATGTATTGGTGTATGGTGTAATATGCAAAATATTTTTGGTAAGAAAAAATGGTGGGCATTTTAGTCAACTAAAATGTACTGCAGATTTAGTTGACTAAATACAATTAAAACTAAAACAATTGCAGATGACAAAAATGAGATTAAAAGTAAAATGGCATTTTAGTCAAAAGACTAAGACTAAAACTAAATCTAATTTTTCTGCCAAAAATAACACTGAAGGCCACATAATGATCAAAATTCAGTCAGTCCCTACTGCACTGGCTGAATTTTGATCAGTGGATGGTCAGCTTAAAGTGATATTAAACCCAAAACCAAAAATTGAATATTTTGCAGTTAACCAATCATTAGATGTGGTGGCTGCATTAGTTTACTTTTCAGGCTTTTTCCCTCTGTTCTCACCTAATTATCTGGCCAGTAACACCCCTCCTGTATTAAAGTGCCCCCACTCTGGATGAAGGAGCACAAGGGGTACCTTTGGACAGCAGTATTGTCAGTCTAGGGGGAGGGGAGTGTTAGAGATAGATAAAATAAAATCATTGTAAGCACCTATGCCAGTGTTAAATGCTTTGCCTCATCCCTGTAACTGCAATAGAGCTTGTTCTTTTGAAAAACAATAGACTTAATGGCTGGATCACCAAATGAAAATAACAGAAAGCAATTGTAAAAAAGAAAACGAATGCAGCCATCACATCTAAGAATTGGTAAGCTGCAATACATGAAATCTTTTGTGTTTAACCACTTCCCGACAGCGCTATAGACAAAAGACGTCCACAGCGCGGTCGGGTTATTCTGACAGGACGTCCATGGACGTCCTCCAGAATCGCGCTTCCCGCGCGCCCCCTGGGGCGCGCACACGGGACCATCCGTGACCGTCGGGTCCGGGGGACCCGACTGATCACGGATCGCGGTGAATGGCCGCTGTGAGCAGCCTTTCACCACGTGATCGCGCCGTCCAATGACGGCGCGATCACATGTCAACAAGCCGGCGCTTCCGCCGGCTTTTCTCTCTCCTCTCCGCACCGATCGGTGCATTGTGAGAGGAGAGAGGGGGAGGAAAGACGTGTGCAGTGCTGTGGGCGATGTGTAATGCCCACAGCACTGCTAAATGACAGTTACCAACCCCCACCATCCATCAAGCACCCACCCAGCCATCCACCCCATCCATCCACACCCCCCATTCTTAGCCCACACGCCTCTCCTCTCTCTTTTCGGCCGCCTTCGCGGCCGAACAACTGTACACTAGCGCGGCAGTAA